>CATIWC010001197.1:0-399726 GCA_948472305.1 Vicia faba | reverse complement strand
ACCGTTAGGAGCTGTTTCTGCACTCTTATTTGCCTCACCCTCAGCCCCTTCTGCACGGGTACGTCTATTACTACTATCTCCTTTTCGATTTATTTCATATATACCGTCAGTGTAAACAATTTTACACTATCATTCAATCATATACTCCCTCATTATGCAGAAGTACAGTATGTTGATGGCTCAAATAGGTTGTGCAGCCATAGGTGTTTTGGCGTTTACAATATTTGGACCTGGATGGCTTGCCAAGAGTGCTAGTGTTGCAGCTTGTGTTGCCTACATGATTTACACCGATTCTGTTCATCCCCCGGGTATTTTTGCTTCTACGTGATTTGAAACTAGTATCTATCTCCAGCATTATTATTAAGCCGTCAAATTTTGCTATATCTACAGCCGTAAGCATGCCATTGCTTTTCATTGATGGTGTTAAGTTGCAAACCTTGAGCTTCTGGTATGTTTTGTATCCCGGAGTAGCTGGATGCATTCTTCTCTGTTTCATTGTAAGCAATATATCTAACGATTAATCTGTTTTTACTATCATTAAAAGAATGATTCCGTAGACACGTTGTCCAATATTTTAAAATCCTAACCAGACTTCCGAGTCACGGTTCAATTGCTTTAAACTGCTCGAACTGCTACACAACCGTGGTCAAACAGCTCAAATAAACCGCTGGCACTTCTGGTTCTTGGTTCAGTTGGCTGATTTTTAAACATTGCACTTGTCATAGTTTTCTTCCCGCCCGAAAACAGTTTTTATGACATCCATGTCTATCTCCTTTCCTAAGTGAGCTCCTCATTGCAACTTTTCTAATTGGTTGATCTGACTTTTGTTTATTTAGCAAGAGGTGGTTCTATACATGAAGAAAAATTTCAAATTCTGATCCTGCTTTGCTTTGCACAACCGTGATTGATTGCTACATCTCTCCATTGGTAGCCAGGGACCATTGTTCTGCTATACCTTCCAAATTCCGATTTGATTTAACAAGGTCTCAGGAGAAACATTCTTAGATCAGAATTCAGAACTGTTAGTGAGCCTTCTCCAACTAAAAATAAAAATATTGTTCTAGATGTCTCTTCTAGAAGTAAGGCTCAAGTGGAAATTATGTGGATGGTTCAAGTTTGCAGCATGCAAGTTGGAACGTTGTATATTTGAATGAGTTCATTGTGTGTATTGTGTATTGTCTGAAAATTATTTGACAGTAAAACTTCTAATTCTAAACATTGCTTACAAATGGTTCCTCCTCTGGTAACAATGCTGAGCAAAATAATGACACATAGGTAAAGGCACCAATGATTCTACAATGAGAACAATGGAGTCTCTCCTACTTTAGTCCATTTTAATTAGTTTCCACCCGATCTAGACAAGAGATGGAAAAGTAATACAGGACAAAGAGAGGCAACTTTCCCACCCCTGAATCATATTGGATGTAAGTATGTGTTTTTCTAAACAAACATGGTTGTTTTTTCCCCTCCAGATATGCATTTTTGAAATAATGTGATTATTATTTAGAAACACGTTATGAAAAAAAGTTACTCTAAAAAATGACCTCTTGTGGTTATGGAGAATTTGTGCGGTCATATCCAAAATTTGACCCGACACCTCAGTTTTTTTATTTGTATTATCTAAAATATCCTTGCTAAATTTATCCAAAAAAAGATTTTTGGACTTTTAAAAAATTCGACCGTTCATTTTCAATAGGAAAAAAAAACTAATTTAACACTATCACATTTCACAAAAAATCCATTTCACAAAAACACACGAATATTTTGAGTTTTTTGAAAACCTCCCGAGATTTCTGGATTTTTTGAAGATGCTATTGCATCTTTTAGAGTTTATGGCAAGTATCAATTTTACAGTGTTTTGGAAAAATTTGATAAAATCACATATTTTTCATGCATTTTTACCGGTTTTTTAAAAAATATGGTAAAAAATGCTAAATTTTTTTCCTGATTTTTTTGAAAAAAATGGGTAAAAATGCATGTGTTTTTCAATTTTTTTTTGAAAAAATTGATAAAAATACATAGATTTTTATCGTTTTTTTTTTGAAAATTTTGAAAAATACATGCATTTTTATCGGGATTTTTAAAAAAAAATCCGAAAATTGTATGTTTTTTCTTTAAAATCTTTTAGGTTAAGTAACTTTTTTTTAGTGAAGACCAAGAACATATGTCACGATTGCTTCTTGGCGGCGTGATAGAGTTGGAGCTGCTCTTGTGAGGGCTCGAGCGAGACGAGGTGACGTAGAAGACTCGTATCTCTGGATGGGGAGAGTGCTCCCAACCGGGTCTCACAAGAGACAGCTGACCGATCAGTTTCGTGCACCCCGCACTATCTAGCGTAGGTGATCTAGATTTGCTTCTGATTGGACGAGAGATGATGATAATGATGTTGAGCCGCTTGATGTCTAGGCTACAGTTCAGGATGACATACAGATGGTGGCGAAGACAGAGGTGTCCCACCTTCTGAGGCGACAGAGGTGCCCCACCTTATGAGACGACATAGGTGTTCCATCCTTCTGAGGCCAAAGCTCCGACTACTATAGAGGTTACTCTGTAGACAACTATTGAGGTGCCTGCTGGCAGTTACTCATCTGATTGAGACAAAGGTTACTACTCCGACTTTGACAAAGCCATTTTTACACACAGATGGAGGGTTTTGTGGCCCAATGACTGTTATGTGCTAACTGGATATGCCGATCATATGGCATTCAGATTAAGGCAGTGAGAGGTTTGTATATGATATGTTGATTATGTGACTTTATTTATTATTGATACTTTGAAATTAACTGATGCTTTTTACTTCATTTCTTACAAGACTGAATTCCACTAAAGGTGTCCACCCATGGTGCGAAGTTAAAGAAGTTCTTGGATGTCGAGATGCTGGAGGAGGTCAAAGTGATTGTTGATGATTGCAGTCTCCTTTCACTGGTGGTCTGTTTGTTGACCCTGATTGACAACCAATTATTGACGACCTTTGTTGAGCGATGGCATATGGAGAAATCTCTCCTTCATCTTCCATTTAGTGAGATGACGATTATTCTGGATGATGTCTCGTTTTTCTTCCATCTTTGCTTGACAAGTACTTTCTTCATCGCTCCTCTCATTAGCCAGGAGGTTGCACGTATGACTGATGTACATGAGTTAGGGGTTACTGAGAAGCAGGTGATAAATGAGTTTAGGTTTGACAGAGGTGTTCACTTTCGCCTATCTTGGTTGTGGGATGGGTATAAAGATCTAGTGCATTAGGGTATATATGAGGCAGCCGTTAGGGTATGCATGATACATCTTAAAGGATGCATTATCTTAGTGGATAAGTCCCATGTATATATCGATGCGAAGTATATATGGTTGTTTAGTTGCATTGAGCATGTCAGTTGGGCATGGTGGTGTGTTGCACTTACTATTCTATATGTTGCACTTGGAGAGGCGACTGTCTTTGAGACGAATCAACTTGCTGGTTATATGAGTCTATTTCAAGTATAAAAAAATATTATTTCTTATTCATAGTACTTCCTTTTATGACTTTTCTTGGTTTGCATATGTTCTTGTTGAGTGCTGGGTATATGAGCATTTCCCCTTAATTTGTGAGAGAATGGTTATTCCTACCACTGTTGTGTCTGCATGGGCCAAGACATGGAGAGGCATACTTGCAGACTCGGAAGGTATTGTGGAGTGTCATAATCGGTAAAAAAATATGAGTTGTTACAACTACTTTTTGTCCTAAAAACGAGAAAGAACAGATAACTAATTGTTTAGAGATTCTAAGTTCGTGAGTTGATTAGATAAATAAAAGGTGTTAGGCACCCTTAATCTTCCTCGTTCTCAAGGGGCATCCTATTTTAGGTCGTAGGGTAAATCTGAAATTTCTATTTAAGAGTTTTAGTTTCCATATGTTTAAGAAAATGATTTAATTTTTTAATAGCGGGACTCGTCTTGGTTTTAACCGCGTGCATACGTATCTCCTTGCAAAGAATCAGAGTTCAATTTCGTAGTTCGTATGTGTTGTACCCCAAAATTTGCCCTCCCTTTCTTCAGGAAACCATCTTAGATTTTTCAAAGTCCACTGGAACAAATCCAAGTCCTGGGTTATCCTTTTGCCCAAGCAAGCCACTTACAAGAGCAAGATGATCTCACAAACTCCGGAAACAACGCTTCCATCTTGAGGAAAATCAATTTCTAAGTGCTTAGAATGTTTTTTTAAAATAAGTGTTTTTTAGAAAAAATCAGCGCTTCAGAACTTCTGGACCCATTCCAGATGAAGACGGTCAGAAGTTGCAAGTTTGGCTCAACATGGTCAGAAGTTGGCTCTTCAGCAGCTACATCAGTTCAATCAGAAGTTGTAAACGTGGTTCAGAGTGTAAGCCTCAAACAGAACATGCCCCTTCAGCAGTTACACAAGCTCAGTCAGAACTTGCTAAAGGAATGCAAGAGAAACATGAAAGTATAAAGGCTCCTTCAGAACAGGTTGAAGTCAGAAGATGAAAGGTCAGAGGGATAGGTGTCACATTGATACAGAATCTCTAAGTCCAGATTGTCCAGAAGTAGACCCAAGGAACGTACCAGAAAACCAGGAGAATCTACAGAGCTTGCTAAGACAACAGGTAGCCAAGGCCAGAGCATGGTTTACGCTGCTGATTCAACAACCAGAATGTTGGTATTGACAGGTCTTGTCACCATTTAATGCCCATTAATGCTTCCAACCACTCCTGAGCGTTCACGTGTGGCTTGGAAAATGCTTTTGCACAGATTCTGGCATGGGTCTTCACGCCACCGCCCATTTCAGAGGTCACTTCCCCCAATCCACGCATGCTGCTGCTACCTAGGCTGAAAAATAGCTGTTATCACAACTTCCCAGGAATTTCTGTCAAAGAACCAGTTCAAACTCTGTTGGCGCCTTAAATGTTCAAGATATCCACAAGAACTTTGCCTATAAATAGAAAGCTTTCACCACTGCAAAAGATGTTCAAGAAGTTCAAGAAAAAGAAACAGAAAAATTGCTAAGAGAGAAACCAAACTCCTAAGCAACACAACATTCTGAAACTCTGCCAAAATTTCCAGCCTTGTTTCATCACTTTAAGTTTCTCACCTTCAACTTCATCAAACACCCAGCCCTTTTCTGTAAACCAAAAAACGTTCTTTCCAAACTTCTGACCCTATACACGTTTACACCTTCACTTCCCCTTTTTCCAAATCTGTCCAGAATACCACCAGAACCAAAAGCTAACTTTCACCCACCATTTTCCAGAAAGTCAGGTAAGCACCTGCTGACCCTCACCACACTGTTAAGCATCATCAGTTGTGCATATTCAAGTAACATAATGTAAATATTCATGTTATTGCTGTTTATATTCTGAGGACTCTCATACCTCAGAACGTTCTGAGCCAGTTTAGGACCTGCCTGTGACCTTGGTGATTCTGACCTCTGAGACATTTTGCTATTTTGCTGGATCCGTTCCAAATATGTTTTCTGTTTTGTGGAGTAACAACAGGATTGCAGATGTTCTGATTAGTGCAGGAAAAAGCCAAGTGCTGACTTTGACGTTAGCACATCTGAAGCTGTCAATAACATCAGAACCTCTGAGAGTTATTGCCTTTTCAGCAGAATCTGAACTCCTGGGTTCTCCACTAACAAACTTCTGTCTTGCAGCGCAGGGAAATCAGAACTTCTGGTTTCCCCACTAACAAGGTTCTGTTTTGCAGGTTCTAGAGTCAGAAGTTCTGACTCATCCAGTTTCACCAACAGGTTGATCATCTGACAGCGGATCTGGGTCAGAACTTCTGATGGCCTCCCAACAGCGCGCGGGCTCCCTCTCTCTCTCTATATATCTTGTTTTCCGCTATTTTCTTTTTTGTCTATTTTTCTCGTTGAACCCCCATGTACAAATGTGTATCCCCCTCCCCTAACTATTGTAATAGCGTAGGATTTTACATTTCCGCTTCTCATTGCTAGTAATTAGGACGTGTATGACAAGATAAAATCAATGAAATAGAAAAACCTAATTCAAAGAAAAACTCTTGTATGCAATAAAACACACTTGCACACTAACACCCCTAGGGTACTCCACTTTGTTGCCTTCAAATAAATGGACCATATTGTATGTTGAACTTCCTTGGGCAAAGCAGACAATTTGAATGATCATAGTCCCTCGATAAAACTTTTCAAAAACAAACAAAAACAAATGATCAAGTCCCTTAAAGAAAATTGCCCAAAGATATTTAACGCCGTTGCAATTATGGTCTAAACGATGACCCGCGCCCGTCCCTTTCACATCCTAACACAAGATTGTCCACCAAATACAATGATGGAATAAACTTGTTAAAAGGGTTAAAACATAGCAATAATCTTTTGAGAAATTTAGGAGCAGACAACCTCTTAGTTACTTGAATCAAACTTGCAAAACAAAACACTTGCCTAATTTCAAAATCACACATCACAACACTTTCAAAACAAACTTTCAAAAACAAAATGAAAACCTTTTCAAAAGACATACACCTTTGTATACATCCCAACATGGATCATTACAAAGGTTGCCACTACATTGGCCTCTTTTTTCAAAACATTTTCAAACCCACACACAAAGCACCATTTCAAACAAATTGAAAACAAAAGGCAAGTGATCTAAGCAAGTAACTAAGAGCCCATGGATAACCATGGATAGAAAGGGTGCTAATACCTTCCCTTTCTATAATCTACTCCCCGAACCCAAGAAAACATCTCAAAAGGTTTTTGCTGTGCTTTTAAACCTTTCCTTAGGATAAAATAAAAAGTCGGTGGCGACTCTTGCTCAACCGCAACATTTGCGAATACAAACGTAAACCTCAAGTCAGTTCTCCCACCGTATCACAGAACTGGCGACTCTGCTGGGGATACGACTTAAAAGTGGAGTAACCTTAGGGTTTAGATCACCATTGTTTTCAATTGCTTGCTTTGTTTGCTTTTACATTTGTGGGCTTTGTATCGGAGTTTTATAGATCCTAACCCGGATCTGGGGATACCTTCTTAGAAAGTAGCGACAAGGTTGTGAGGGAACTGTGCGGGGTATACCGACATGGTTGAAACGGTCTGCTACGTTGATGTGGCACTTTGGTGTGTACCGGTAACCCTTGAGTTCAGTCAAGGAGAGTACGGGGCCGCCGCGTGGTGTCATGAAGCATCAACTGACCTTAGGAACCTTAATTGAACCATCTTGGCCTTTTTAGGGTAGTGAGATAACTGACTTTGGTGCAGTCCGAGGTTGGTTGATACTCGATACTACACTCAATTGAGGGTTGCTTTCCTGGAATATTTCGGTCGCCAGTTCAGTGGCTAAATCGAAACGATGAACAATGAAAGCAATCCCGTGATATTGGGACCTTTAGAACCCGGTTACTTTTGATAGGACAGGTTGAGCCCACCAAACTTCAAGAGGGTAATACCCAGACTCCATGCAGGCCTAAACTCTAAGGGTTTGTGTGACTTGTGTGCCTTACCATGTTTGCCTCTGTGAAAATTGTATTTAATCATCCCATCATTACATCATACAAACATCATGAGCATTGACTAACTATTTCAAGGGTTTCGAATCTTCATCTTTGTTCTTGTTTTACAGGACATGGAAACTGCTCGCAGAAAGACAATTCAGATTAGCCTTGTAAAGATCCCTCCTCAGCTTAAGGAACTTCTGTCCAGGATTCCCGAGGGCTCTTCATTCAGTGAGAGACATGGAAGACTCATCAGCTTGGTTAACACCAACATTGAGGAGGACTTGATAAAGGTCCTGTTCCAATTCTTTGACCTTCTGCATCACTGCTTCACCTTCCCGGATTATCAGTTGGTGCCTACATTGGAAGAGTTCTCCCGACTTCTGAAGGTCCCTATCCTTGATCAACTACCCTACAACGGTACGGAAGAGGAACCCAAGCTTGAAGAGATTGCTAAAGCCTTGCACTTACAGACATCTGACCTCAAAGGACATTGGGAAGTTAGAAGTGGTATCAAAGGGTTCTTAGCCAGGTTTCTGTTTGAAAAGGCCCAAGAATGTTGGAACTCTCTTGACCTACGAGCTTTTGAAGAAGTTATGGCCCTCCTTGTCTATGGTTTGGTGTTGTTCCCTAACCCCGATCAGCTCATTGATATCAGTGCTGTCCAGATCTTCATGACCAGGAATCCTATACCTACACTACTGGGGGACATCCTTCACTCATGTTACACTCGAACCATGAGAAGAAGGGGTGTCCTTATGTGTTGCACTCCTCTCTTGGGAAGGTGGTTTATTTCGCACCTTCCACAATCAGTTTTGAAGAACGAGCAGGGTTTGAGATGGTCACAACGGTTAATGACTCTCACGCATGCAGATATACATTGGTGTCCTAGGTCCAGGGAAGACGTCACTATCATTGATCGTTGCGGGGAGTACCCTAATGTTCCTTTATTTGGAATCAAAGGAGGTATTACCTACAACCCATGCCTGGCTTGGAGACAGTTTGGTTATGCTCGGAGGGATGGCCCTCATGACATGTTAATTCCTGACATAGTTTTCGACTTCGACAACGATACTCAAGGACTTCGTCAGAAATTTATCAGAGCTTGGAGGATGCCAAGTAGGATAGACAGCAAGACATTGGGGCACCGGAACTCCATCCCGTTGGAACCTTACCTCAAGTGGGTACGAGCCCGCTCCCAGAAATTAGTGATGCCTTATCCTCATATGCTTCCTGTAATCAAAGAACCAGTCTTGGAGGGAGAAGCATCCTACACCATTCAACATCCCGACATGCCCACCTCCTGGGAAGAGATGCAGAAGAGTTGGGTCCAGCTTAAGGAAGAACGGAATTCTCTTGAGACCAGTCTACATGCTAGTGAAAAGAAAGTCCTGGAACTCACCCGCCTGCTGCACGAGGAAAGGAACCTCAACACCTACATCGCGCCAAAGAGGATGCGCAATGTTTTTTTACCTTAAGGAGTTATTTTGTAATATTTGGCCCATGGGGCATTTATGTACTAACGAATTTCTCCTTATTAATATGATGTGCGTTCCTTTTTGTCTACAACAAATTTTGAATATTCTAAATCCTTGAATGCATTGCACACATACGCATTCCATTGCACCATATGCATAGCAGGTACCCTATTTCACAGGTTGCTTAATTTTCTTCGCTGTTTGTGTGAACAGTCATCATGAATCCAGACTCCTCCAGTGAGCAAGCAATCAAGGCCCTTCAGGCCCAAAGTGCACAGTTTCAAGAGATGGTCCTAAGCCTAGCCCAAGGTCAGCAAGAGTTGAAGACTCTACTCCTGAAGAAGAAGAAGAAAAAGAGGACTGCATTGTTCAACACCGGACGCCGATTTGGGAACACACTCCACAATGAAGCTGATCCAACCACTTCTTCTGCTGAGAAAAATAGTCCCCAAGGGGGAGGAGCTCCTAGTCCCGCAGTCTCCGACAACGAGACGGACTATAACGATGAACAATACCCACCTGCTGCTGACCGATACAAGCAATTGGAGGACCGCTTGAGCGCCATGGAAATTCAGAATGTGCCGGGACTGGATTTCGGAGATTTAGGGTTATCTTCTGGGATAGTCATTCCACATAAGTTTAAGGCGCCTGCCTTCGCCAAGTATGATGGGGTCTCCTGCCCAAAGCTGCATCTAAGGTCGTACGTAAGGAAAATCCAACCTTACACGGCGGATAAGAACCTCTGGATTCACTTCTTCCAAGACAGCCTCTCGGGGTCACAGCTTGAATGGTTCTACCAATTGGATGGAGCTAGCATCCGACACTGGGAAGATTTGGCAACCGCATTCTACAGACAATACCAATACAATTCTGATCTCGCTCCTACGCGTACCCAACTTCAGGGTATGTCTCTAGGAACGGGTGAAGGGTTCAAAGAGTACGCTCAAAAATGGAGAGATTTGGCTGGCAGGGTGCAGCCTCCATTGACTGATCGAGAACTGGTTGATATGTTCCTTGGGACTTTGTCTGGTCCGTTTTTCAATCATTTGGTTGGTAACTCCTCTGCTGGATTTACAGATTTGATATTAACGGGAGAAAGAATTGAAGCTGGCATCAGGTCAGGCAAGATACAGAAGGCTGCCTCTACAAGTGCCGAGAAGAGGCCGTTTAAGAAAGAAGCAAGTGCCGTCTATGGTCCTAGAAGACAAGTCAAGCCCGAAAGTCGTCAAGCCGTCAATGCTTTGGTCATCTCCAAACCTGTTGCTGCTCCTCAACAGTACAATCAACAAAGAAGCGAAAGGCCCAAGAGGCAGTATACCCGACTAAGTATGACATTATCTCAAATTTTACCCCAACTATTATCCACCAACCTGGTGACCCTCAAAGAAGCTCCTAAGGTCGTCAACACTGCGTCTCCTAAATACAACCCAAATGCCCGGTGTGCTTATCATTCTGATAGTCCCGGGCACACCACTGATGATTGTTGGGCCTTGAGAAACAAAGTGCAAGATCTGATCGACGCGAAGGAAATTCAGTTTGAAGCACCAGAAAGACCAAATGTTGTAACGGCTCCTATGCCCCAGCATAGGGTAAATGCCATTGAGGAAGAAGTGTATGCTGTTTCGGTAGATGAAGTTGTTACCCCTCTGAAGACTGTTAAGAAGAACCTACTGCGGGCCGGTTTATTTCCGGGTTGCGGTGAAGGTTGCCTATTCTGTGCTATTTCCCTATCTGATTGTCCCCTGCTGAGGTTAGGCATCCAGGGCCTAATGGATAGCAAGGAGACTCTATTCAAAAAGACTGCTGTTCAATTGGTTCCGATGAAAGAAGTTTCTGTGATTACCATCTTCAAAAATCCAATCAAGGCTTCCCCGAAGAAGCCTATTCAAATCATGACAGTTGCGCCTGTGATCATTACTGTTCCGGGGCCCCTCTCTTACGTGTCTGATAAAGTTGTCCCCTGGCATTATGGGGCAGACGTGTATGTAAATGGAATCAAACAAGAATTCGACGCTGGTGCCAGTATCTGCGATATCACTGGTCCAGCCAAGGTCACCCGCAGTGGCAGGCTCTTCTCGCCTGACATTGCACCGCCCGCTATTCGAAAACCCCTCCTCATAAAACCTACAAGTTTACCTAGTCCTGTTACCGATCAAATTGTGTCCCCTGCTGCCGAGTCATCAAATGCTCGGGGCAAAGGGATTGAAGAAGAGCCTGCCCGGATGGAGGCACCAATACCCATAAATGCTGAGGCCTCCCGACAAGAAATGGAGGAGATTCTGAAAATAATAAAGAAGAGTGATTTTAATGTTGTCGAGCAGTTGGGGCATACACCCTCCAAGATCTCCCTGCTCTCCTTGTTGCTATGCTCCGAGGCCCATGCTAAGGCCTTGATCTCATTTCTCAAGACGGCCCATGTGCCGCAGGAGACGTCTGCAGTCCAGTTCACTGATTGCATAGCGAATCTGACGGCGGACAACGGTTTGGGTTTTTCAGATGCTGACTTGACCACAAAAGGGAGAGACCACAACGATGCCCTGCATGTCTCTATTGAATGCAGGGGCACTACTCTGGCACATGTATTGGTGGATACTGGTTCTTCCTTGAATGTTCTACCGAAAAAGGCTTTGGATCGCCTGGATTATGAAGGCCTGGAGTTGAAACCCAGCAATATCATCGTCAGGGCCTTTGACGGTTCAAAAAGGATGGTTCATGGAGAGGTTAACATCCCTATTCGTGTGGGCTCTCAAGTGTTTGACTCTACCTTTTACGTGATGGATATACGTCCATCGTACTCTTGTCTGTTGGGTCGACCTTGGATCCATAAAGCTGGGGCAGTGACCTCCACCTTGCACCAGAAGCTGAAGTATCCCGTCAGGGGAAAGATTGTCACTGTGCAAGGAGAAGAGGAGTATATGGTGAGCCATTTGAATTCCTTCAGGTACATCGAGGTGGACGGAGAGTTTATTGAAACCCCCTTCCAGCATTTCGAGGAGGTGCATCCAATTTCAGCAGCTGCAGAGACAATGGCCGAAGAGAATGATTCCTTGAAGATGGTTTCCCTAAGGGATGCCCGGGCTGTGGTTCAGAAAGGCAATTGTGCACACTGGGGTCAGCTTCCTGACTTCACTCAGAAGAACGACAAGTTTGGGCTAGGCTTTACTGCAGAGGCTCAGAAGGCGGTGCGCAAAGAGAAGATCGGAAAGGCTCCGGTGTTTATTTCCAGCTCAAGAGTGAACGCTATCGAGGAGGATGTGGAGGAAGCAGAGTTTGATAGTTGGATTTACCCGACTACCAGCGACGGACCAAGCAACTGGACGGCAAAGGATTTTACCCCTATCACATTTGTCACGCAGTAATTAATTCCTTTTGATTTCCGAATTTGTAACAAACAATATGTTAAAACTTTGTTGGCTCGGTGTCCTACCCGGGGCATCGTAGCTCCATTTGTGAGGGCTTTTTGTATGACATTTTCATATATCATCAATCAAAACATTGGACGTTTGTTGCATTTCAAATCTTGTGCTCTTTTCTTTCTGTGTTATATATATTGCAAAACAGCTATATTTACACACACTCACTTATACAGGTTTCAATCCACTCTGGATCTCACTGGTAACAGCTCAGCTACCGCCAGTTATGACTTCGAAAATCCGATCAACTTAGCCGAAGACGAAGGTGAAGATGATTGCGAAGTGCCTGGTGAACTTGCGAGACTGCTACTTCAGGAAGAGAGGGCTATTCAACCACATGAAGAGCCTGTGGAGACAATTAACTTGGGTACTGAGACAGATAGGAAAGAGGTCAAGATTGGTGCCAATCTAGAGCTCAGCGTGAAGCAACGATTGATCCAGATGCTACAAGACTACATGGAGATTTTTGCTTGGTCCTATGAAGATATGCCTGGTTTGGATGCCGACATTGTAGTTCACCATCTGCCAACCAAGGAAGATTGCCCTCCGGTAAAACAAAAAGTTCGACGAATGCGTCCAGAGATGTCTGAAAAGATCAAGGCCGAGGTTATGAAGCAATTTGATGCCGGTTTCCTTGCAGTAACTTCCTACCCCCAGTGGGTTGCCAATGTTGTGCCAGTGCCGAAGAAGGACGGTAAAGTCAGAATGTGTGTCGACTACAGGGATTTGAACAGGGCCAGCCCCAAGGATGACTTCCCCCTACCTCACATCGATGTCCTTGTTGACAATACAGCTCAACACAAGGTGTTCTCCTTCATGGATGGTTTTTCAGGGTATAATCAGATCAAGATGGCTCCAAACGATATGGAGAAAACTACATTTGTGACTCAGTGGGGCACCTTCTGTTATAAGGTCATGCCGTTCGGGTTGAAAAACGCTGGGGCAACCTATCAACGTGCCGTGATTGCTTTATTTCATGATATGATCCATCATGAGATTGAGGTATATGTTGATGACATGATTGCAAGGTCTCAAACTGAGGAAGAACACCTTGACCATCTGAGGAAGCTGTTTGACCGACTAAGGTTATACAAGCTGAGGTTGAATCCCAACAAATGCACCTTCGGGGTGAGGTCCGGAAAATTGCTAGGTTTCATTGTAAGTGATAAAGGTATTCAGGTGGACCCTGCCAAGGTAAAAGCCATACAAGAGATGCCAACTCCAAAGACCGAGAAAGAAGTCAGAGGCTTCCTGGGACGACTGAATTACATTGCCCGGTTCATCTCACATCTGACTGCCACTTGTGAGCCAATCTTCAAATTACTGAAGAAAGATCAAGTAGTACGCTGGAACGATGAATGTCAGGCTGCTTTTGAAAAGATAAAGGAGTACCTCCAAGAGCCACCCATTCTTATACCACCAGTGGAAGGAAGTCCTCTGATACTATACTTGACGGTACTTGACAAATCAATGGGGTGTGTGCTGGGGCAGCATGACGAGTCTGGCCGAAAAGAACACGCTATTTATTACTTGAGCAAAAAGTTTACCGACTGTGAGTCTCGTTACTCACTGCTTGAGAAAACTTGCTGCGCTCTTGTATGGGCTGCTCGCCGGCTGAGACAGTATATGCTGACTCACACTACTTTATTGATTTCAAAGATGGATCCCATCAAGTACATATTTGAAAAGCCCGCTCTGTCTGGAAGAATAGCGAGATGGCAAATGATCTTAACAGAATATGACATCCAGTATACAACTCAGAAAGCAATTAAGGGAAGTGTACTGGCTGATCATTTGGCACACCAACCTGTGAACGATTACCAATCATTAAACTTTGATTTTCCGGACGAAGACATCATGGTGGTAACTGATTGTGAAGTACCTGGACCGGATGAAGGACCTGAGGAAGGATCCCGATGGTCTATGCATTTTGATGGAGCCTCCAATGCTTTGGGTAACGGCGTCGGTGCTGTAATCATATCTCCCAAGGGAACTCATACTCCCCTCACCGCCCGATTATGTTTCAGCTGCACCAACAACATGGCAGAATATGAAGCATGTATCATGGGTTTACAAGCTGCAATCGATTTGAGGATCAAATTTCTAAGTGTCTTCGGAGATTCCGCTCTCGTGATCAATCAGATCAAAGGCGAGTGGGATACGAAACACCCGAATCTTATTCCTTACAAGGAGTATGTGTCGACCTTGCTCCCTCACTTTGAAGAGATAACTTTTGAGCATTTCCCCAGAGAGGAGAATCAGCTAGCGGACGCACTAGCCACGATGTCTTCAATGTTCAAAGTTAAATGGGACAATGAGGCTCCCCGAATCATAATCTGGAAGTTGGATGAACCGACATACTGCTGTGAGCTCGAGGCTGAGAAGGTGGCTGAAAAACCCTGGTATCACGAGGTAAAGAGGTATTTGGAAGCTCCGGAATACCCATAAGGTGCATCTGTCAATGATAAGAAGTTCATGAGAAGGTTTGCTGCAAAATTCTTCCTCAGCAACGGCATTCTCTACAAACGGAATCATGATTTGACTCTGCTGCGTTGTGTGGATAAGGCTGAAGCGGAGAAAATCATGATGGAACTGCATGAAGGTACATTTGGAACACATTCCAGTGGACACACCATGGCTAAGAAAATCCTTCGGGCAGGATATTTCTGGTCCACAATGGAAGCCGATTGTTACCAGCACTCCCGAACTTGTCATAAATGCCAGATCTATGCTGACAAGGTGCATATCCCTTCGGTTCCTTTGAATGTCCTGACGGCACCTTGGCCCTTCGCAATGTGGGGCATCGATATGATCGGTGAGATCCGACCAACGGCATCCAATGGGCATCGCTTCATCTTGGTGGCGATCGATTACTTCACGAAATGGGTTGAGGCAGCTTCCTACGCCACAGTAACCAAGAGCGTCGTAGCACGTTTCATCCGGCATAATCTGATCTGTCGGTACGGCGTCCCCGAAAGAATCATTACGGACAATGGTACTAATCTCAATAACAAAATGATCACTGAGCTCTGTGAACAATTCAAGATACAACACCACAATTCTTCTCCCTACCGGCCGAAGATGAATGGGGCCGTAGAGGCAGCCAATAAAAATATCAAGAAAATTATGCAGAAGATGACAGTGACCTATAAAGATTGGCACGAGATGTTACCGTTCGCTCTTCATGGGTACCGCACCTCAGCAAGGACGTCAACCGGAGCAACTCCCTTCTCCTTAGTCTATGGCATGGAGGCAGTCTTGCCAATCGAGATCCAGATACCCTCTCTCCGGATAATGAAGGATGCAGACTTGAATGAAGATGATTGGGTCCAGACTCGACTTGATCAATTAAATCTGATTGACGAAAAGAGGCTCACTGCTATCTGTCATGGTCAAACGTATCAGAAACGGATGATCAGGGCATTTAACAAGAAAGTCAGACCGCAAGAGTATCAAGTTGGAGACCTGGTGATCAAACGCATCATCCTTCCTCAAAGTGATCCCCGGGGCAAATGGACCCCTACTTACGAAGGGCCATTTGTGGTTAAACGTGTGTTCTCAGGAGGGGCCATGATCCTAACCACCATGGATGGTGACGACCTTCCCCACCCCGCCAACGCAGACATAGTGAAAAAATACTACGCATAAATAAGAGACCCGCTAGGTTGACATACCTAGGCAAAATAAGGGATTCCCGGCGAACCAAAAGGGTTCGGGCAAAAGTAAGGGATGAAATTAATAAAAAAAATCTGTACACCCGGCAAGTCGAAAACCTGAAAGGGCGGCTTGGGCAAAAATGGGTATCCCGGTGGACTGAAAACCCGAAAGGGCGGTCCAGGCAAAAGTTAGGGATAAAAGCGTAACACTATGTCTCATTGGATCACTTCGCATCCGGAATTCGGTATCAACTATCTGGCTCAGGTTTCGGCATCGACCAATCAGTTTCATCTTCAACCAGGTAGCAAAGCGATGAGACGTTTGAAGACATAAAGGCAATAGCAGAGTTGGAACCCAGTGGGATTGTTCACATAGCTGTTTTGTTTCCTTTTTCAAATTGTAAACTCTATACTATTTGGCGATGTCCTCTTATTAGGATGTCAGCCTCTTGTACAAAAACGCCTATTCACAGGCAAAGTTTAAATCAATAC
The DNA here is from genome assembly GCA_948472305.1 of Vicia faba. Taxonomy (NCBI): domain Eukaryota; kingdom Viridiplantae; phylum Streptophyta; class Magnoliopsida; order Fabales; family Fabaceae; genus Vicia; species Vicia faba. The sequence goes on along the minus strand of CATIWC010001197.1, from coordinate 383,229 downwards.
AAATTCACTTGTCCATACAAATTGCCATTGTTTTTCCTTTTTCTGTTTTGTCTTGCAAAGAACGTCCAATGTTCATTTTTGATATATGCATTTGATGTTAAATTGCTGATTTATAAATATTTGCATATAAAACAAGAGATTAATTACAAGTGACATCAAAGACAGGGGCAATGTGGAGTTGTCTAGTGCAGTCTGGTTGTTTTGTCCGCCAAGGCACCAAGGTAGGTTCAACTGAAGAATGTGGCCAAATCCTCTCAATTCCCCGCAGAGTAAAACAGGATGCGACAAATACTTTCCCCAAGCGGAGTTGATTCCCCGTCGATCCTGAAAAGGCACAACATTCCCCAGCAGTTCTTATAGCTCATCCCCAGTAGATTCTGGAAGTTTATCCCCTGCAGAGTACGGACGTCTCTCCCGAGTTTTATTTAGAGTTATTTCCTCACAAGGACTTATAACTGGGTTATCCTCAGCTAAAAGCCACGGAAGACCGCTCTCGGCAAAGTTCCTTCAATCCCCAGCGGAGTCTATCTTTGGTATTCCCAAGCAGAGTTTATCTTTGGAGTTCCCCAGCGGAGTTTATCATCATTATCCTCAGCGGAATCCGTCGTTAAAGTCCTCAGCAGGCCTCTCATCAAAACTTCGGCCAAATATCTCTTCCACAGAACAATTCTCCGGCCGTTCGTCAAGGATTTATTTTCCTAAGATGAAATTACACTCATAAACATTTCACATTTTCATACATCTTGCTTACATACATGATGAAACGCATACAACATCTCATGTTGAACATCATAACATCATGCATATCATACATCATGACATTGCATACCACTTATGTTTTCGCCTTTTCAGGAAAAAGACAATCCCGAAAACAACTACCTTCAACTGTCACAATTCCAGATTCGATACCTGTATCTAGCCAGGGCACATCTGAGAGTGATCAGTTTCCAGACTCGACTCCTGTATCTAGCCAGGGCACGTCTGCAGAGTTCAAAGATTCGATTCCTGTATCCAGCCAGGGCATATCTGCTGACTACATTTCCAGACTCGATTCCTGTATCTAGCCAGGGCACGTCTGAAGAGTTTGAAGATTCGATTCCTGTATCCAGCCAGGGCACATCTATTGACAACTATTTCCGGATTCGACTCCTGTATCCAGCTAGGGCACATCTATGAGCAACCGATTGTAGATTCGATACCTGTATCTAGCCAGGGTATATCTACATAAGGAGACTAAGGATCAAACACCTGTAACAAGCCAGGAAAACATCCGTTTTTCTCAAATATACAAATTTCTCGCTAAGGAATCTCTTATGCGATCGACACTTCCAAATGGCATCTATAAGCCCATTCCCGACAAGGTTCTGTCACGTCTCCGGATGGCATCTGTAAGCCCATCTCCCTATCTACCGCCTCTCCAAATGGCATCTATAAGCCCATTCCCATTGCTGATACTCTACTAGGCGAGTGCAAATTTTCGGGCACTCTGGTGTCCAATCTCCTTTTACCCTCGAGTCGCGAAAGGCAAACTCGCCAATCTAACTCTTCAGGTTCAAGAAGATTGAACAGGGGCAACTGTTGTACCCCAAAATTTCCCCTCCCTTTCTTCAGGAAACCATCTTAGATTTTTCAAAGTCCACTGGAACAAATCCAAGTCCTGGGTTATCCTTTTGCCCAAGCAAGCCACTTACAAGAGCAAGATGATCTCACAAACTCCGGAAACAACGCTTCCATCTTGAGGAAAATCAATTTCTAAGTGCTTAGAATGTTTTTTTAAAATAAGTGTTTTTTAGAAAAAATCAGCGCTTCAGAACTTCTGGACCCATTCCAGATGAAGACGGTCAGAAGTTGCAAGTTTGGCTCAACATGGTCAGAAGTTGGCTCTTCAGCAGCTACATCAGTTCAATCAGAAGTTGTAAACGTGGTTCAGAGTGTAAGCCTCAAACAGAACATGCCCCTTCAGCAGTTACACAAGCTCAGTCAGAACTTGCTAAAGGAATGCAAGAGAAACATGAAAGTATAAAGGCTCCTTCAGAACAGGTTGAAGTCAGAAGATGAAAGGTCAGAGGGATATGTGTCACATTGATACAGAATCTCTAAGTCCAGATTGTCCAGAAGTATACCCAAGGAACGTACCAGAAAACCAGGAGAATCTACAGAGCTTGCTAAGACAACAGGTAGCCAAGGCCAGAGCATGGTTTACGCTGCTGATTCAACAACCAGAATGTTGGTATTGACAGGTCTTGTCACCATTTAATGCCCATTAATGCTTCCAACCACTCCTGAGCGTTCACGTGTGGCTTGGAAAATGCTTTTGCACAGATTCTGGCATGGGTCTTCACGCCACCGCCCATTTCAGAGGTCACTTCCCCCAATCCACGCCTGCTGCTGCTACCTAGGCTGAAAAATAGCTGTTATCACAACTTCCCAGGAATTTCTGTCAAAGAACCAGTTCAAACTCTGTTGGCGCCTTAAATGTTCAAGATATCCACAAGAACTTTGCCTATAAATAGAAAGCTTTCACCACTGCAAAAGATGTTCAAGAAGTTCAAGAAAAAGAAACAGAAAAATTGCTAAGAGAGAAACCAAACTCCTAAGCAACACAACATTCTGAAACTCTGCCAAAATTTCCAGCCTTGTTTCATCACTTTAAGTTTCTCACCTTCAACTTCATCAAACACCCAGCCCTTTTCTGTAAACCAAAAAACGTTCTTTCCAAACTTCTGACCCTATACACGTTTACACCTTCACTTCCCCTTTTTCCAAATCTGTCCAGAATACCACCAGAACCAAAAGCTAACTTTCACCCACCATTTTCCAGAAAGTCAGGTAAGCACCTGCTGACCCTCACCACACTGTTAAGCATCATCAGCTGTGCATATTCAAGTAACATAATGTAAATATTCATGTTATTGCTGTTTATATTCTGAGGACTCTCATACCTCAGAACGTTCTGAGCCAGTTTAGGACCTGCCTGTGACCTTGGTGATTCTGACCTCTGAGACATTTTGCTATTTTGCTGGATCCGTTCCAAATATGTTTTCTGTTTTGTGGAGTAACAACAGGATTGCAGATGTTCTGATTAGTGCAGGAAAAAGCCAAGTGCTGACTTTGACGTTAGCACATCTGAAGCTGTCAATAACATCAGAACCTCTGAGAGTTATTGCCTTTTCAGCAGAATCTGAACTCTTGGGTTCTCCACTAACAAACTTCTGTCTTGCAGCGCAGGGAAATCAGAACTTCTGGTTTCCCCACTAACAAGGTTCTGTTTTGCAGGTTCTAGAGTCAGAAGTTCTGACTCATCCAGTTTCACCAACAGGTTGATCATCTGACAGCGGATCTGGGTCAGAACTTCTGATGGCCTCCCAACAGCGCGCGGGCTCCCTCTCTCTCTCTATATATCTTGTTTTCCGCTATTTTCTTTTTTGTCTATTTTTCTCGTTGAACCCCCATGTACAAATGTGTATCCCCCTCCCCTAACTATTGTAATAGCGTAGGATTTTACATTTCCGCTTCTCATTGCTAGTAATTAGGACGTGTATGACAAGATAAAATCAATGAAATAGAAAAACCTAATTCAAAGAAAAACTCTTGTATGCAATAAAACACACTTGCACACTAACACCCCTAGGGTACTCCACTTTGTTGCCTTCAAATAAATGGACCATATTGTATGTTGAACTTCCTTGGGCAAAGCAGACAATTTGAATGATCATAGTCCCTCGATAAAACTTTTCAAAAACAAACAAAAACAAATGATCAAGTCCCTTAAAGAAAATTGCCCAAAGATATTTAACGCCGTTGCAATTATGGTCTAAACGATGACCCGCGCCCGTCCCTTTCACATCCTAACACAAGATTGTCCACCAAATACAATGATGGAATAAACTTGTTAAAAGGGTTAAAACATAGCAATAATCTTTTGAGAAATTTAGGAGCAGACAACCTCTTAGTTACTTGAATCAAACTTGCAAAACAAAACACTTGCCTAATTTCAAAATCACACATCACAACACTTTCAAAACAAACTTTCAAAAACAAAATGAAAACCTTTTCAAAAGACATACACCTTTGTATACATCCCAACATGGATCATTACAAAGGTTGCCACTACATTGGCCTCTTTTTTCAAAACATTTTCAAACCCACACACAAAGCACCATTTCAAACAAATTGAAAACAAAAGGCAAGTGATCTAAGCAAGTAACTAAGAGCCCATGGATAACCATGGATAGAAAGGGTGCTAATACCTTCCCTTTCTATAATCTACTCCCCGAACCCAAGAAAACATCTCAAAAGGTTTTTGCTGTGCTTTTAAACCTTTCCTTAGGATAAAATAAAAAGTCGGTGGCGACTCTTGCTCAACCGCAACATTTGCGAATACAAACGCAAACCTCAAGTCAGTTCTCCCACCGTATCACAGTATGTATTTGATTAGTTTTTTTATGGATTGTGTAAATGCTTTCGAGTTATCCTTAAACCTTGTCTGAGTTTGAAAATAGTGTAGTCGTAAACGTAGTTCACAGTTAATTTTGAAAGTAGATCCACAATCCTTTTTTTTAAATCATATTGCATTTGAATTTTATTAGTGAAAAATGTTAAATTTGATGAGTTTGCTATATTGAATGCATGAGATAATTTGAAAGTACTTGAGTGAAAATGTTGAAATTAGTAAGAAGAAAAAAAGAGTTTAATAAGTTAAACAAAAATAGTTAGTAATTTTAGAAAATAGTTAATGATTATTATAATTATATTATTTATTAATCAAGAATAAATTATATATTTATAATAATAAGAAAAAAAAGTAATTAATAGTTATTACAAATATAATTGCTTATTTATCAAAATAAATTATATATTTATAATAATGATGAGAAAAATTTATTGTAATGCAGATGAAAAATAATATGGTAAATAAATAGATAAATTATTGAGATAAATATATTGAATAAATAAATCAAGTAAATAAGTAAATAAAACAAATTATTTAAATAAATAAACAAATAAATTAAATAAAAGTTAAAATAGGGGGTGTAAATTGTTCAACGTAGTAATTGTCGGGGTGTGTCAATAGAAAGGGCTAAAGCCCATAAATTTGTTTGAGGCCCAAAGTGTAGAAGGGGTGTGGATTTCAGTTGGGTGAGTAATTTGGAGGGGGTGAATAGCATTGGACTTGGCCTGAGTAATTGTTTGTACTCCGTTAACCAAGATGTAGGCGAGTGCATGGAATTATGATGTGCTACATGGATTAGAACCGTTTGATTCAGAACAAAGGGTTACCATAGATTAACTATGGGGTGTTGATATGAAGTATAACAGACTAACTCTGATTGAATATTGATTGATGGAGTATAGCAATGTACGTACATAAAGCGAACAAAGATACTATATATTCATTTCTCTTCAGAACTTCCCATTTTTTCCTTTTCGTCTCTCTCTCTACCCAACCTTCTCTCTCACTTATACAAACTTCTAGAGAGAGAGAGTCTTTGAACTCTCTCTAGAATTATGTTGGTCAGAAATCACCAATGCCAATGGTGCCGCCCTGAACCACCACCCAAACCCAAGTTTCCGGTTGAACTTTAACCAGAACCTTCAACGAAAACTCAGAAACTCATATAAACCCCAAGAACCCTAGATAACCCTTAGAACCCTAAGTGCCAACCACCATGGGCGGCCGTCAAGGCCGCCGTGAATAATTAAAGTTCATCGGGAACTTCATTATATAACTCAGAAATCAATGAAACCTAACCTCAAACCTGTAGAACCCTAACAATCTAAACCCTAACGAACCCCAAACCAGAAATATCTATACCTATGAACCCTAACCCTGAAATTGAAGAACCATAACCCTGTAGCATAAGTACCCTAACCCTAAAACCCCAAATTCTCAGAAACGCAACATTCAAACCCAATCAGGCAAGCATCAGAACAACAATTAACCTAAGCTAAGTGTTTAGAGTTACCTTTACTGAAGTGATCCTGGTCGTACAAAATCCTTCTCTGATCTTTATCTCCTTCTTCTCTAATCCTCTTCTTTGTCTCTTTCGCAGGTACCAAATGAGGGTTAAGCTCAAAGGCTTAGGTTTTCAAGGAAAAACCCTAAGTATTAAAATGGATTGAGTTCTGGTGAGGGTAGGGATGCGCAAAAACAACAATTGCAAGGGTTTTCTCCAAGTTTTTTTCGTCTTAATTCTGTCTTAGTGTTAGGTTTTTATAGGCTTAGGAATTAGTCCAGTTAGAAAAATTGTTAGTGTTGATTTGTAGTTATGAATTAGAATATAAGATAGATTGAATATGTAATTGATTTGATTTGTAAATCAGAAAAGATTTTATTAAAAATTAGGAATTAGGGTTTTGCAATTTGATGTACTTGGACGCTTTTATATTGTAAATTCTTATTCAATCAATAAAATCAAATATTTTCCAGATTTGATTTGCTCATTGCTTATTTCCTGGGCTTTGTGTTACTTAGAGAGAAAGAGTCCAGGCACAGTTGGGTCAACTAGGGTTCAAACCCTAATGTTGACTTAGTGAACAATCAATAATAAAAAATAAATAATAACAAAATAAGAACAAATTATCATAATATAAATAATAGTAATAATATACTTACCTGCACGTTGACTCCAGTCAACAAATAAATATATTAAAACCAATGATCATAATAATATAAAATAAAAATGATTAAAGTCCTATTGACTCCTGTCAATCCAACAAATTAACTTAATGGGCTTCTTTAAAACTTTTAGATGGGCCACTAGACTTAATTAGACCAATGGGCCCTATTAAACAAAAAAAAATGATAATACACCCCCCCTAAATTAAACTCTAATATATCTAAAACAAAATTTTAAAACAGTAATTTAGATGCCAACGTAATAATACAGTTGGTATAAAAGTCAATAAAAATAAACCAAGACTTCTAACAAAGATGAGATAGATTGTCTACACCTATACGAACAAATTTGGGGTATGACATGGAGTACAGGAGGAGGACTGATTCGATGACGGTAGACGATGTCATCTAGACACCCTATGCAAACCATAGAGTGCACCATGAGTTTGATGACACTTTATTGTTTTCTAGTTATCTGCGATGACACGTCCCACCTTTTTTTTCTTGGATTTCTTCATAAAATGAAAAATCCCCTGAAGCACAATTGTGTGAGTCACAAATGTCTCTCCGTAATAAGAAACTAACTTGAATAGGGGTAATGATAGTGTCAAGAATATGTTTAATCAATTCCAAATAAGTTTAGTAATCAACAGATAAATAATGTTACAAAGACTAATAGAACTCCAATATTAAAAATGTTTGGGACAATTAATTTTATAAATGAGATCTATTAGCACATCAGAAATTATATAGATGAAATTCATTAATTTTAGATGTCAAAATTAAGGGTGTTTGTAACATCCTAAAATTATCACTCTTTATTTATAAAAGATAGTCATATAATCTCTCATATAAAGGTATTACACATCTTCAACATACATCTTCAATGACATCATGCTTAAGAAATAACAGCAGAATAAACATCAAACATCTCGAATAAATTATTTATCAGTCTCAACATTAATACTCAATAAAATAACATCAAAACATTTCATAAACACAAAATGTAACAAAGCAGTCCGTCTTCAGTATTACATATTAGAGCAACTCAAATAAACTAAACATAATTCGAAAACAATAACTAAATGAAGAAGGCTTTTACGCCATCCCCCCACTCATATAGACCTTACTTCTATACCTGATTATATATACTCCAAGAGAGTACAAACACCACAAACAAAACAAAAGAGGAGTGAGAATTTGCTCAAATACATTACGGGTGAAAAGCATAACAAAGGTAGCATATTCACATAATCTTCAAGCACATAAAATATTCATAACAACAAAACAATTCACAAGGCTTTTATGTATGCAATGTGACTAACAATATCGACTTAATGCATGTGGTACCATTTTGTGGATATCAAAGTTATATGATTGATATTCATCCACTCAATGTGGATCCTCTTCAAACCCGATTCTTCTTCGAACACAAACTCATCACTAATCCTCTCTTCTGAACCAACAAATCATCACTTCTCAACACTTACACACATGATGCATGACATATAACCACAACATACAGATGCAATGACACTATTGGTAGAACTTAGAACCATACACAACATCACATAAAGTAATCACATTAGTTCTCACTTCGATCTGCACATCTCAACATCAACAACATATAATTATACACACAATTCAAAATATTATTTACTCATCATAATATTTTATCACAACAAATGAACTCGTCAAACACATCAAAACATCCGCCGCGTATGAAAAACAACATTGAAAACTGAACCGACTGCCCAGAACCGGTTAACAAAGTTTACAGCGGTCAACCCGTCATCAGGGTAACTGTCGTCATCCCTCTCCCTCACAAGCTCGTCGCCTAGTTGACGACCAACATGAAAGTATTGCCTGGGGACCATGACAGACAACCCATCACCTAGTTGACGCTTGACAGCTTCCTCAGATGCATGATGGTCAACCTGTCACACCGGTGACGCACGTAACCGTTGTGCAGAAAATCAGAAACATGATTTCTTCCACGGGAGCTCATTCAAAGCTTTGATTTCGACCCTTAGTCACCCAAATCATCCAGAAAATAATTCATTCATATCATACCATGATTAATACATCATATAACTACTGATTATACACTTAGTTCACTAACTTTACATGAATCTAAGTTTATGTTCATAACAAAAAAACCACAAACATGAACAACAACCCAATCAATTGACACATACAAAGGCATACAAAAATCAATATCAAAACCAGCATACAAAATCATATTTATCAAAACATATGAATCAAGTTTCACACAAATCTTCCTCAACCACATTAAGTATCAACAATGGTGAAAAAGATGAAAAACCTAGAGGAGGGTGAGGATCCCTCTCTATCCTTCATGCATTTGACACTAATATTATATTAATTTCCCTCTTACCTCAATTTCCAGTAAGGATCCAAGCTTTGGTTATGACTTCTTCCACTCTCTTAACCCTTGTTTTCTCTCTTCCCCTAATTTTCTCTTTCTTCTAATCTCCTCCAATTTCATGTACCGATAACTCAAAGGCTCCACTAAGCCTTTTTTATTAATATTAACCTAATTTCTTATTTCTCATTATTTCACATTGGTCATAACTTACCATTATTTCTCGATAATTCATCTCATATTTTTATTATTCCTATTTTCCTCCCAAATCTCATTCTCCCATTTTTCTAATTAACTAAAAATATAATAAATTCCAACAAATACCAAATCATTCATATAAACATTCCAACACCAAAATAAAATCTAATAAAACATTTAAAATTTAGTTAAATAATTTAATCGAGAATTCATGGCGTTATAGTGTTCTCGGTGTAGTTTGGTCGATTTTGACGTGAAATTCATCTGATATGCAAGAGAAAAAATATGTGATTCAGTTTGGTTCAATTGACTTTTAGAAATACAATCGAACCAGATCAATACAGTTTGTGTTGGTTCTATTTTTTACAAATTTTTTATTGATCCATACACACACATATAGAAGTCAACATAACTTTATATTTATTTATTCATACATTACCAAATAAGAACAAAACTCATCAAATTTAGACAACATCTCATTTAATTTACAAAAATTAGATTAGACAAAAGTAGATTAAAAAACATAAAACAATCATAAAACAATGTCAAAAAACATTATATTAAAACAGTAAAACAAAGGAGAGGAGATATTAGGGAAGATGAATAAGAAGAAACAGAAGAAATGAGAGATTAGAGAAGAAGATGTGTGATAAAAATGAAATTACAAGAACGAACAATAACATAAAAAATTAAAAGATTAAAATGAAACAAGATAAAAGATAAGAGATTGGAAAAGGAGATGCGAGATGTACATAGCAAAGAAGATAAGAAAAATGCGTGCTACTTCTAGAAGAAATTATAGAAAGATGAAATTGAAACTCGCGAGGAATAGAAAATCATTTGTAATCGTAAAATTAAGGCATAATATGTTTGTGTTTAGGTTAGATGTGGGTTAAGTGAAGTTTGAGTTGTAACATAACACAATTTGATTTGGATTAGTTCAATTTACAAAATACAAACTGCAAACCGAACTGAATTGTGCGATTATATTAGAAAACGATTCAAACACATTAGAATAAAATACATTTTTTAAAGTTTTTATTTGGTTTGATTCAATTAGTAATTTTTTTTATTGAGGCAGTTCGATTTTTAACACCTCTAATCAAAACTATTGTATATTAAATTAATTTTTTGTTTCTTTCAAATTTTTTCTAGTTTTATTATATGAATAGAAATAAAGTTGTAATTGATAATGCCTGTTAATTTCTACTACTTTTTAAATTTTTATTTATAAAATTATTTTTTTAATAAAAATGTAAATTTTTTAATAAAATAGTGTATTTTGAATTAAAAAAAATATTAATCTATTGGATGTAGAAACTCCTTGTACACTAATATTTTTTCCAAACCGCCAGATTATATCTGTTTTATTACATAGCCAATTCAGAATAATTATTCCTCCAGTTCTCAATTGAACTTGTAAGTTTGGATCTGATCCTCTCGAATCAGCTCTCTCCTACTGTCTCTCCTACTCCATCACAACCATTCATTTTCGTTTATTTATTTTTGATAAACTTTCAATCATTGGATTATTAGTATAGCAGAAAAGGTTGGACTAATAGAGCAGTAAGTGATTTATTTCCGGTAAGTTTAAATCAATTCTTTTAAACACTGTTATAGACTAAAATTCCAATTAATTTATTATTTTATGGTTTATTTTAGAAATAATAATGGTATGAATGAAAAAATAAACAGCTGGACAGTTTAGTTTCCTTATAAAAATCTACTACCAAAGTTTATGATGATGTAGAAATTGACAATCACTTTCATATTTGGTGAGTAGTGCACAACACAACACATGTGATGATCCCCATTATAAGCCAGCCACGTTGTAGCGTGTCAACCTCGGTTGGGACCCAGGCATTATGCAAAGATTCCACTCTGGAGCTTTTGATTGGCCAGTCCTTCTTGCTTGCTTGCCTGCCCCTTATGTACATGATATTACGTTTTTTGTTTGACTAAATAAAAATGACAGAGAGAGAAAATGTTACAAGAAGACGACACGTGTGGTTAATCAATCTCATTCGTTCACGTGATCCCACACTGGTGAATCACTTCCAAAGGTGTGTTGTTGACCTGGTTTGTACGAAATGCGGGAAATGGTGTAAGTAAACCGTAAAATTTAATGTAACCCTTTGTGTTACCAAGGGACAGGACATGTGTAGATTAGTTCCAATGTGTACAAATTTTAATTTACTCATACTTCAATCGTGTGCATGTCCGTTTTATTTAAATTCATTTTACAAAAACTTATGAAAAATGGTGCGAGTGACGCAAATATAAGAGATTAATGAAAAGTATATGCTACGATGATCAAAATTCATACTTCTGCGTTTGATTTGTTAAAAAATAAAAAATTAGACATGAAAATTATCTTTATACCATGTTTAATATAGACAGTAATCATGGGACTAAACAAAATAGAAAGAAAATGGACAAAAATATGAATTATTGTCTCTCATTAAATTATGGGACAATTTTTTGTTTCAAGTACAAATTATCAAAAAAAGAAGTCAAAATACCATTTTTTAAATATTTTTGTATCTCTCTCACACACACGCATAGACACACACATACAGATGGGCCATCACCTAGTCCCTCTCTGATATTCCTAGTATTACCATCCACCTCTATGCCAAATCAATGGCACAAAGAAAGCAGAAAGTTGGCAAGGAGAAAAGAGTTGCCACTGACAAAGAAGTAGATAACCTATTCAACGCTGAGTTTATTACGGAAAAAAAACCCTAATTGACTTACCAACATGGTGTTGGTAAGGAAAGCAAACAATAGATGACACATGTGTGTGTACTTCACCAACCTGAACGTTGCATGTCCCAAGGAACCGTATCTACTACCGGATATTGATCGTCTTATCGATGGATCCTTAGGCTACCACACGCTGAGCTTCATGAATGCATAATCGGGGCACGACAATATTCAGATGGATCTCCTGGACGCACCCAAAACATCCTTCATGTTGAATCATGGCCACTACTAATATAATGTGATGCCTTTCGATTTCAATAATGTTGACGCCACCTACCAGCAACTCATGGACGTTGTGTTCTCTCATCAGATACGACAAAACCTAGAGGTCTATGTTGACAACATGATAGTGAAAGCTATTAAAGGACGCAATCATGCCGAATATGTGAAGGATGTCATACAACCAGTAAGGAAATATGATATGCGCTTGAATCCCGCCAAGTTCTCTTTCAAAGTTCGGGCTGGAAAGTTCGTAGGGTTCATGCTGGCGAAAAGAGGAATTGAAGCCCATCTAAATAAATTCTAGGAAATAATCACCATGAGAAGTCCCACCAATATCAAGGAAGTGCAACTGCTTACAATTTGCCTCGTCGCCTTATCTCACTTCCTTTCATGTACGGGATACAAGGCCTTCCTTTTCTTTTCCACCTTTAAGAAGAAAGAGAGATTTGAATGGACTGCAAAATAAGAGGATGCTTTCTCAAAGGTAAAGGCCTTCCTTGCATATCCTCTCATTCCCACTCGCCTGAGGGAAGAGTCGCCACTACTCCATAATCTCTCAGTCACAGATCAAGCAATAAGCTTAGTACTTATCTAGGAGTCAAATAAGCTAGAAAGGCCTGTGTATTTTACAAGCAAGGTGTTCAGGCATGACAAAACGCGTTACCAGAAGATTGAGAAGCTATTAGTGTGGAAGTTGAGACCTTACTTCAGGGTCACAAAATCTTTTTTAAAACCAACAATCATATTTGACATGTCTCGGAATACCACATCCAGTAAGTCCTGATAGGAAGCATCAAGTCCCAAGCCCTGGAAGATTTTGTGTAAAAATTTAACTCGCCTGTAGACGAGGAGACGCCCATAGAATATTCGCTGTCAATTGATGGCTCCTCGAACATGGAAGGGAGTGGTACTGGGATAGTCTTGGAAGGACCTATAGACATACTCATCGAGCAAGAATTGAAGTTCGAGTTCATCGCCAATAATAATCTGGTAGAATACGAGGCCCTTATTACTTGCATGGTTCCTGCCTTAGAAATGAGGCCTTCATATTGAAAGCCAAAAGTGACTCCCAATTAGTCTCAAACCAAGTCTCTGGGAAGTATCATGCAAAAGAACCTTAGTTGATAAAATATCTGCAAAAGGTACAAAGTGTGGAACCTTGTTTTTCATGTGATATGCTTTTAAAAAGAACACCAACTTTTGATGATGACAATTAATGTCTTATGACAAGTCAAACATAAACGAATAAGCGGATAATGATGCAAACCTAACTATTAGAATTTGATGGACTCTACTATTCGAAAATGGTATTGCACCGCAAAAAAAAACACATAGTCGCCATCGAACTCTATTTATCTCGAAGGAAGGGAGTATATCGAGAGAACCCCAAAGGAATGGATAAGATGGTCTTGCAATCAAAAGAACAGGTAAGGAAGTCGTTTACGCGAGGGAAATATATTAGCACCTCACACGTCTGTGGTACTCCACAAGATCCACTTTCGTTTGTTCTCATCTAAGGGTGTGTAAAAATCCATGTCTAAAGCTTACTGCTAAAAGGAATGCATGCGAAAGAAAATAAGGTGAAAATAAGGAATATTTACAAAGTTTCGCTCACCTAGGCTCCACAACCTAGTGCCTACGTGATCTCTCGTGCAATGGAAAAGTCAGAGCATCGTAGTTTGGCTCACATTTTCTGATTTATTTTGTGTTTTTTATGTAAATTATGCGTTAGACAATCCAAACGTAGGAATATTGACTTGTTTTGCTCAATGAGAGGCCTAAGTCGTTTGCTTTCTATTGGAATGGCTAAAACACACTTGCTTGTTGAAAAGAGTTTTAAAGAGAGAAGTGCCACGGACGCACAAAAAGGTTTGAGTTGGTTTGTGTCTTTTACCTTAAAAAAGGGTTTTTGTTGTTAGAGAGTATTTTTATGAGTTTACAGGAAAAAGAAGGTTTTAGTTTTAATGCATATGCAAAAGAGGGAAGAAAAATGCTAAAAGGGAAATGTCTACCTACGTTAGCATACCAAAAACCTAGGGGCGAGGATAACTATCCTATAGGGAACATGCAAAGATCAAATTCGTTATCTCAATTCTAATTGAGTGACTCATCGATCGTCAATAAAGAAAGCAATAAAATCCTATGGGGAGTATGCAAAGATCAAAGTTGTTATCTCAATTCTAATTGAGTGACATCATTGATCGTCAACAAAGAAAGCAATAAAATCCTATAATGCAAAGATTGAAGTCATTATCTCAATTCTAATTGAGTGATATCATCGATCGGGAAAAGTAAACACAAGCACAAACACAAATAGAAAATAAGTGTGGAATGCCTGCTACAGATCTTTAAACAACGACTTCAAGTGCACGCTCTTTATTTCATACTTCTCATTATATCTATAAAAGCGGTAAAATGCAGTAAAAGGTGTAAGAGATGAAAGGAAGCAAATAAGAATACCAATCGAACAATAGTTCGTACCAAAGCAAGCGAAAGCAAGAAACCCGAAATACTTCAAGTAAGCTTCACCAAGAAAGTGTAATAGTCATAAATAATATTCAAAGAATATCACGTGCGAAAATAAATCGCAAGCCCCGAATGCGTCGCGTTGCATAAGAGTCCCTTCACAAGATAACACTATACAAGCAAAGCAATATCCAAACAATCACAAATAGTATGTATTTCTCATGAAATGAGAAACAAGAATGACTCGCATCGGAAGCGAATCCATAAATCAAATACTTTTCAATCATATAACAAACACTTAGTTACATGATCGAAAGCTCTCATAGTGTACCTTGCACAACCCACAAAATTGATTAACAAATAACAACGCAATAGCAAGCATCAAATTATAACTCAAAAGTGATAACGGAATACAAGTGAGTGTAATAGAAATGAGCAATGGGTGGAGAAAACCAAAACCGGGCAGCACTATGGTAATAATATGAAATAAACCAGAAAGTGTAACGAAAACATGTAAACGCATACACAATGGTGCACAAACAGTCAATACAATACAGACATACATCAAACAAATGTCAAAGCTCAAAGTACGTGTCAAACGGAGCCAAATCGCCTTGTAAGCAAAAATAATACGCAAAAATCATCGACATGGAATCGGCTCAAAATCACACGGTTGCATCTAAACGTGCTAACAGATTCAAAAAAGTAGGTCTCATGAATTAATTCTAAGTGGAAGTGACATTTTTGGTGCGTTTTAGTGCACGGGACAATAACACTGTTTTAGCATGAACCGGATGGAATTTCGATCCAAAACTATGAAAATTAGCTTTAAACACTATCCAAACGCGTAATCCAAGTGTCTCGAGCGTAAACGATTAAGCAATGTGTGACTTTGTGTTCATAAAACGTCCAAAACGGATGAAAATGCACAAAAATCAAATGTTGATCTACTTTCCAAACTCTACGTTTTTGCATTGAAAATGAGAGTTTGTTTGTGCATAGACTTAGAAAATCATGTCAACATATGATAAACAACAAAGTCTTACGATTAATGCCATAATTGACATTAAGTTAGAAATTCGGTTTTTTTGAAAGTTTAAGTGCTTTTTACCGATTTATAGATCCAAACTTGTATCAATTATGTAATGAAACAACAACCAATTCTCCTCTTTAATCACCACAAGTCACAATAATTGCAATTGAGAAATAATATGTTATGTAGAATTAAGAGAAACACATAGAAGAGATTATGTAATTAAAGTAAGCTTATGGAACCTAACATGTGAATTTGCACATTCAAGAATCAATGTAAATTAATTTCACATGTTAATTTTAGATTTAAAATAAATTATCCAAAAGCTCCAACACTTTAATTTTCGAATAATCACTTTTATGCAAATCACTTAATTACATAAGCACTTATTTCTACTAGCCAATTCCATATTCCCACAACATAATCTCAAATCAATTCAATTATATCCAACCCACAATTTAATTTCTTAATTAAAGCTCAATTCAAGAATCACTTATTCAAAAAGTGCTTAAATCAAGAAAACTCATCGTAGAATTGAAGAGGAGGTTGATATGAAGAGATCGCAAGAATCAGATCGGAGAACGGAGGAAGAAAAAAGCACGAAAAACGAAGGGAGTATATTACCGCTGATGCGCGGCCTTGGGTGGGAGCTCCGACGGCTTTTGCGGTGGCAGTCCGGCGAGGCTGGCCGGTGGAGATCGGAGATCCAGTGAGAGGATGGAGTTTTGGAGTGGAGGAGAGAGAGAGATAGATAGAGAGAGAGAGAGTGAGAGAGATAGATAGAGAGAGAGAGAGAGAGAGAGAGAGAGAGAGAGAGAGAGAGAGAGAGAGAGAGAGAGAGAGAGAGAGAGAGAGAGAGAGAGAGAGAGAGAGAGAGAGATCTTTCTTGAAGCTTGAATTGAGTTTCAAAAAGTTGTTGAAGTAGTTATTGTGTTCTTGAGAGAAAAATTGAGAGAATAAAGTTTGATCTTGGAGCAAATAGAGAGAGTGTTTTTTGGTGTTTTTGAGAATTGGTGAATTATTAGGCAAAAAATCTGATTTTGAGAATATATAGTGCGAGTGAATTGGTTCTTGGATGTGTTATTGGATTGATCCTCAATTTGACAACGTAAGAATAACACGACCACAAATTGCCACGTCATCACATGTGTAAAATATCGGCTCGAGCTCAACATGAAAAATGAAGATTACGAAATTTGGGACGCGATGCCGAAGAAAAGGGTTCAGTCGGATAAACGACGAGAAAGTTATAAAATTTTGAAGTTGCTCAGACACTGTCAGACAAAATTTCTCAACTTGCAGTTTTTTCACTTGGGTCATATGCGGAACAGACCAAAAACGACAACCTTCAGATACCGTTTACATGTGGAGTTTTAAGAGAAAATATAACTGACATCATTCGTGAAATCATTTTGAAAGAACCTTCTCAATACGATAAAAATTGAAGGAGTTATGATTTTTACAATATCGAGAATCGGTAATTCGAAATTCCGGTTCTACACCATAAAATCTCCAGTAAACCATAATTCCCGGGACTTTCCTCGAGGAATCAGATCTTGGTACGAACATGCAAAACGAAGATAAAATCAAGATGGATTTCCCCCAAAAAGAATGGCTCAGAAGCATCGCTCCAGGAAAAAGTTATGAATTTTTGAACGTCCGAGAAAATGACAATCAACACAATATTTTTACTGTTTTTCCATTGTTTCCTCTAAAAGTATCCGTGTGTTCAGATATTCTCCTTAAAGAATCAGCTTTCGAGCCAAACACAAAAGTTAACGGAGATAACGAGACGATTCTGATGCCTCAAGAACGGTTCCAAAACAGTATTTTAATCAAAAGTTATGAATTTTTGATTGCTTGCAAGACGACAGACTAACAATAAAATTCAGTAACTGTCTTCAAAGAAATAAAATTTTCGGAGGTTCTCTGCACCAAATTTGTAACACCCCAATTCTACCCGACAATATATATGAAATAAGAGTTATAAAAATTCAACAACTAAATCAGGATGCTACAATTTCAACTTAAAACAACGATATTCATTACAGATACATAACACATTAAGCTTGGATGATACAACGACAACATAAATTAATCTTTTTAAAATCAACAACTTTCATAACTTTGTAGCGAAATCAAATATTCAACTTAAAAGAATATAACATCTTTATCAAACTGAAACAACTTCAAATAATAAGTATTTAACGAACAACAACTTAAGGTTCAATCAACTGAAATAATAACAACAATAAAACATCAAGCATTCATCCCCCGAGTGTTACGTATCAAAGAAATGACACCGACTCGAACTACTGAAGGTGAACAACCTTCACTCTGGAATACCTGTACGTTACTTGCATCAGGGTAACATTCAAACAAAAGGGGTGAGATATCGAATAATATAATAGAATATATGATAAACATTACATTAGAATTAGTCTATGCAAAATCACCACTTCACAACTTTAAACACCATCAATCACAACAAAACATCAACAAAATATAACAAATAACTCATCAACACAATAACTTGAATATGAAATGTGAAACACAACTGATTACTATGCACATGCATGTGGTACCAGCGGAGCAGAACTCCCAACTTAAAAACGGAGTAGAACTCTCAACTTAGAAATGGAGCAGAACTCCTAACTTAGAAACGGAGCAGAACTCCCAACTTAGAATCGGAGCAGAACTCCCAACTCATTACTATGCACATCGTATCAACCAAAATATACTACAACCACTCCATAAATTTGTTCACAAAATTCATCTATTTTCCGATTAATTAATCTTCCGCTAAATTACCAATATTTTCTACTCTGCACTTAGCAGTTTTAACAACAACAACAACACAATAACTTAGTTATACCCATACTATTATTACAAGTCTTATTAATACTACTTGCTACCAACATACATTGCCTGTCATCCACTTAATAAGTTACTACTAATTATTACTTTAATCTTCTGCCAACTTATTCTACTAAATGGTATCCGCTAATCATGTACATATATTACTATGATTTGCTGCCAATTACCATCTCTGCCATTTCCAATGCTCCTGCTACTTTAATAATTTTGGTACTAAATTATATCTACTAACAGGTATCAAATTAATTAATTAGTTCTAATGTGTTAATAGAAGTTCTTAATTTATTACTAATTATTAGTTTCATTATATAATATTATCCTTCATGCCTACAGAAAGCAAAACAAAATAATTAACTAAAATAGTATAACAAAAATTTAGCTTGTCACTTGAAACATGGTGTGCCACTAGGCACACCCCTCATAATTTAGTGTTCCCCTTGGCACAATATTATCCCCCTCGACACACCATCATCCTGTGCCATTCAGCACAGTCTGTGTGCCCCTCGACACATCCAAACTTTCTAGTTTTTCCTATCACACAGAATTTTCTGCAATCGATTCTTATACTCAATTTTTACCTTTGATTAACAACAATAAAACATTGCAACAATACCAGTGTTCACAGGTAACCAATTTTATACTGATTTACAACAAGAATACAACAATAATTCAACACAATATTCAACATTGTTTACACATACAAAACAAATTTCACACAACCCAATTCCCACGCAACATGCATCATATACCCAATTATAGAGTCAAAACCCCACCCTTACCTTGGATTAAAGGTTGCTCTACAATTTTTCGATCGAATCCCGCTTTGCCTGTTTTCTTCTTCTCTGCAACTTCTACGTTCTCTTTCTTTCTTCCAACCCTTGTTCCTCTTCCTCTTGACAAAACCTATTTTCCTAACTATCAATCTAATTTCTATTATTATAACCAAACTTAATAATAATAGTATTATTTTTATTGGGCCTAATTTCTCACACCCCTTTCGTACTTCTTCTATCACCAAAATAAGCCCAACAACTAATACAATTAATTCCAACATTATTATTAATCAACCAATTAATTAATTAATTAATAATACTCTTAACAACTTATACCAACAATTCTCAACATCTCACAACTTCTACAAATAATCCAAAAATAATTTAATTAAATTAACAGGCGTTACAACTCTCCTCCACTTAGAATATTTTCATCCTCGAAAATCTACTCGATACTACCACTCTTTAATGCGAATTTCACATCACACTTTTTGATCCCCAAGTCGCATTTGGAAACACTTTGACCATCACTTTCTCGATATAACAATAACTCAACACGATTTAAATCAAATACACACATGCTAATCATTCAACACCTCTGCGACATAATCATTAGTAACTTATCAACCACTTTAACAATACCTTGACATATCAACATTTTAAAGTAGTAGCAACCATAACACACTTATACTTGGATATACAATATCACATTCTCATCTTAACAACATCTTCGACACCAAAATACATACACAATTTCATTCCCCTATATATATGTATGTCAATTGTAAAAAACTCTATTCATATCGCCGTATCACCCTTATACTGACATCAACATAGCCAACATAATCAACTTCGTCATATTATGGAGTATTATTCATTCTTTACGGTAACCAACAACAACATCACAACAATAAGAAAAAAATCAGTATAACATCAACTTAACAATATAACTCAACAATTATATACACAACTCACCATCAACCAACAACCACATTAATATCCTTATAAAATCAGCAAATACTTACGAAAAAACCCAGTACTCTGGCACATCATCTTTATATCAGCAATCCAACAAATCAAACATGTAGATCAAGACATATCATTCCCATAGGATTTTGATGTTTTAATCCTTCACTTCTAATGAGTCATACACGCATAACAACTGCGCCATATCATGCTTCAGCTGCGCAACTCTGATAATCCATCTTAAGTCACCGTCCTTATTAAAATTTCTATCAACTAGCCGCTTTACAAGCTTCAATCTAGTTTCAGACTTCTTTAACATCCACTATAAAATCGTTGCTCACTTGATATACTCAATCTTTCACTTTGCGATGTTAGCTTGCATAAAAACCCGCTACTCCGAATTGTTCAACATGCCTCAACTCTTTCCTAGCCACTGCTCTATTAATTCATACAAACTGGTGAGCGACTATCCTTACGATATAACATTAATCACTTCATACACCATTAAGACAGTAAGACAAATCTATACCATCCAACACGATCTCGTCTATTATCAATAAGATATTAAGGGTGATCAATTCCTCAATTTGTCAATAGATAGTCGACAACCATAATGGAGTATAAACCATCCTTACCAAACTTTAATAGTGTTCCTTTAGAACTTGTACTCAAGTCACCTAAAGCACCATAATCCCATAATTTCCAATGCGGTTTACAAATACTCCCATAATTTCACTCTCATTCGATTTTGTCGATGAGACACCAACGCTCAACATATTACACGGTCCATATTACACTCACTTAGCCTTGCTCGAAGGTTAATCATTCTCTAACTCAAGAATTACTTTCTTCATCTCCGCATCATCAAGAATACAAATTTAATTACGAAATCTTAACACTCCCTGCCATCTAACTTGAAATCATCGTTCTCAGACAGATTGTGTCCAACCACCGAATCTACCAATTCAACATCTAACTTCTGAGCTTCTTTAATACTGTCCAGAAAATCATTGTTAATCTTCAACATCCCTAACATAACACTATTCGATGTCACTTTGTAAACTAAGCTCATATCTTTGATCTGTTCAATTAATTCTAATTCTTTAACCATCATTGTCGACATATGTAAAGTCTTTCGACCTAAAACATCAACCACAACATTAGCTTTACCTGGATGATCATTCAAACCGAAATTATAGTCCTTCAACAACTCCAACCATCTTCGTTGTCTCATGTTCAATTCTTTTTTATCAAATAAATACTTTAAACTCTCATGGTTTCTAAATACTTCAAATCTTGAACTAAAAAGATAATGTCTCCAAATCTTCAACATAAACACCACCGCTGCTAACTCTAAGTCACGCGTAGGATAATTCCTCTCATGAACTACGAGTCGTCTAGAAGCACCAGTAATAACTTGTCCATTCAGCATTAGCACACCACTAAGTCCTATCTTAGACGCATTCATAATACACTACAAATAACTCACTCAGATTAGGCAAAACCAATACCGAAGCAATCGTCAATCTTTTCTTTAGTTCTATAAAACTTTCTTCACATGCAACATCCCATACTTGAAATGATGAACGATTATCCTTTTTAATGCTGACCATCTCATTTCTTAACTTATTCGCCAACAACATATTATGCTTGACCTCGTCTCGAACAAATGCGATAATAATAATTTATGCCCCAAAAGGCCTCTAGTTCCGTAAATGACTTCAAAGTTCCTCATATGGGAATGCATCAACCATATTTGAAAACACTAGCATATGATAGGATATATTTCTATCTCTCCATAGGTTCAACGGAACACCAATCCGATACTTGGAACACAAGATAAGAATTTCAAAAGTTATCCGAAAATGCGAACACCGACGTCATGCAGCGACATGCTAATACACACCTCACGATAACATCATAACAAAATTTCTCTGCACCAGTACCAAAACTTACCATCCTTGAAATCATACTCATCTCGTCGCATTTCTGACTCTAACTGGCGATTCAAAACATTCCAACAAATTCAATAACTTTTACAATCACTCACAAGGATCCCACGACAAGGTCTACAACAATTTGTCACTCTATAATTGTTCAAACATCGACATCTTACGCAAGGGCTACTTTAACCGACAACTTCACGGTCCACCAGCAGTTCTAAAACATCACAACTTTCTAAATTCCATCTTCTAAAGATTATCCTTGTTACTTAACAATCACCTTTAAAAACATTAGGGATTAACGCTCTACTCGTACATCAACAACTGTTACATTGCTCCTCATCCTTTGTGAAGTAAACATCAACAATGTCTGATCATCCTCCATCAAGACGCTCCAACTTGATTAACAAACAAAATCTTTAATCCATGTCACCTTCAGATTCGAGAAACAACAAAACTTTAACAATACTTTCACTGTCGCCATCAACAACATATTGAACTAACATCTTACAACCAAAATATATCTGAGAAGCAAAGCTTCTCCCCCACTTATATTCAAACCAACTCCTGCATACAAGCGATTAGAAAAGCAAGCAAGCACTGATAGTGTTTCACACACTTGTCGCGTACTAAGGAACAAATAACATTAGACAACTTGGCTGGACGAGCCGACTTGCTCTAATACCAACTTTGTAACACCCCAATTCTACCCGACAATATATATGAAATCAGAGTTATAAAAACTCAACAACTAAATCAGGATGCTACAATTTCAACCTAAAACAACGTTATTCATTACAGATACATAACACATTAAGTTTGGATGAACCAACATCAACATAAATTAATCTTTTTAAAATCAACAACTTTCATAACTTCACAGCGGAATCAAATATTCAAATTAAAAGAATATAACATCTTTATCCAACTGAAACAACTTCAAATAATAAGTATTTAACGAACAACAACTTAAGGTTCAATCAACTGAAATAATAACAATAATAAAATAGCAAGCGTTCATCCCCCCGAGTGTTATATATCAGAGAAATGACATCGACTCGAACTACTAAAGGTAAACAACCTTCACTCTGAAATACCTGCACGTTACTAGCACCGGGGTAACATTCAAACAGAAGGGGTGAGATATCTAACAATATAATATAATGTATGATAAACATGAAATTAGAATTAGTCTATGCAAAATCACCACTTCACAACTTTAAACAACATCGATCACAATAAAACATCAACAAAATATAATAAACAACACATCAACACAACAACTCGAATATGCAACGTGAAATGAAACTCATTACTATGCACATGCATGTGGTACCAGCGGAGCAGAACTCCCAACATAAAAATGGAGCAGAAATCCCAACTTAGAAATGGAGCATAACTACCTACTTAGAAACGGAGCAGAACTCCCAACTTAGAAATTTCCAATTAATAGAGGCAGCAACAAGGCATAAGCCTTCAACTTAATATTTTTCCAATTTCAGGCCAACTTGTTATGCTATGCATGCGACAACATCACAACAACAAAAATTCAACCACAACTTAATAATTCAACTTAAATCAACATTGGTCATAAGCCTGCAACAAAATAATAATTCAACACTGGCCATAGGCCTACAACTTGATAATTCAAAAACAAAAATTAACACAACGTTGGCATAAGCCTACAACTTAGTACGTCACAACAATAATAACATATCAACAATAGTAATCCGACAACAACATCAATAAGAAAACAACATTGGCCATAAGCCTAACAATTTTATACCACATGTAATTCATATTTTAAAGCAAAGTATACAATACATCGCATCAACCAAAATATACTACAACCACTCCACGAAATTGTTCGGACAATTCAACTATTTTCTGATTAATTAATCTTCCGTTAAATTACCAACATTTTCTACTCTGCACTTTGCAGTTTTAACAGTAACAAAAACACATCAACTTATTTATACCCATATGTTGTACCCAAAAATTTTCCCTCTCTCTTATCGAGAATTTGCTCACAAGATCTCCTTAGCTCAAAACTGCACTAGGGTTTGATCAGCTCAAAAAACATCTCGTTAAACACTGATGACCAAAATTAGGGTTTGAGTTTGCACAAGGATTTTTGAACTTCCAATTCCCCATATGGTTTTCATGGATCATTATGGACCCCCAAGATTATTCATGTAAAGTTTCAAGCCTTGGATCATACTTTTGCTCAGTCAATTGAGCAGTTGACCCAAAAATCAGCTATATTGGGGAAAAAGTCAACCATGGCCAATTTACAGTCAAACTTCTTAAATTTTATCCACATCAATATTTTAAACTCATATGTATCATTTGATCAAGTTTGGACCACAATTCCTCAAGAATTTTGATTAAATCTTCAAAAGGGCAAAATGGTCAAAATTAGGGTTTTGACTGAGAAAGGGCAATTTCTGATTTTTGACCTAGTAAATGATCAATTGGTTTAAGGAATTATCTCAAGAGTCCAATTGCATCATTTTAACCTAATAACATGGTTCAAAACATTGCAAGTCCATTGGATTGACAGATGAATTTTTCAGTCAACTGTATACTGAAAAGTCAAACTTTGACTTTTTGGTCAAAATCAAATGCCAAAGATCACAATTCATCAAAACATGTAAAAATATGAAAATTATTCATCAAGAAATCAAAAAGTCAAGATTTCATTTTGAAAAGTCAAAATTTCTAAACTTAGAAATTTTTCTAAGTGTTGGAAACTTCATGTTTTTTCATAACTTTGAGAAACATTTTCACCATGATGCAAGATGACTCAAGAGAAACTTCCAACATGAAAGTTTTAGATCTAAATGAAATATACAACTTTGCTTCACACAACTTCTTCCAAAAGTGCTTGTATAAGTTATAATTTTATGAACATGTGGTCATGAAACAAAATACTTAGTGAAATTTTGCCCTAATTTGGTCAAAATTTTGACCCAACTTCATGTCACTTTTTCATATAGTTCTAAGGGGAATATTCAAAAGCAATTCAAATATGGGTTGTAGATAACATTGTAAGCTTTCCAAAATGTCCAAGAACTCACTGAGATCATTCTTGAGTAGGGAGAATCGAAGAGATGAAGTTAGGGTTTTATCACTTGAATTACAAGTCATTTTGTGATAAACCAAGTTCAAAATTCAAACTATGCTGTATAAAATCTAATTTGCAGGCCTCAAACATGTTAGGAACTCCATAATTAATGGTTTACGCAGCTGTTAATGGTCTCACTTCAAACATTAAATGCATGGACATGCTTTATATCCATTTTTGGAAGAAAGGTTACATTGCCATTTTGATAAAGTGACTTTTTGTACAAAACTTGTTCTTGAGCCTTGCACTTGTTCTCTTCTGATCAAACAAGTCCTATAACCCACAAGAAATGGTTTAGACACTTACAATCACCCAGCCCATGCTTGTACCTCCTCTTGAAACTTGTTTACTTCTTTTCTTCAAAATCAAGTAACCTAGCCAAAAGCTAAAAACTTGTACTTCTGATTATCCAAAGCTCTCAAACACTTTTGTTTATACATACACAAACCTTAGACCACAAGGACACAAATGATCGTTCCCTGAAAAGACCTAGAACTCAGAATCACATTCCACACCTCCATTTTCAGACAAACTGACCAAAAACTTGAAACTCATAATCTACTCGTGTGTTTCTTGGCCTTTTGGTTTCTAAAGCTTCTAAACATCATATAGAACTGATCACACACCCTGTTACAGAACTGTAACGCCATTAACACCATCCTCCATTTTCAAAAACAGAGCTCTGCACATTGACTCCTCCAGACCATTTCAACCATCCATTGCTCAAGCTAATCATTGCATTAGCTTCCTGGGACCTCAAGGAAGCTAACCTGATCATCACCATCACTTGAAACAAGCTCAAACTCAAAACACGATTTCCAGTTTTGAGGTAAGTTTTCTTAAATTTGAACTCTTCATACAGGCATTATCAATGACTTATTTGTGAACAAAACATGTAGATACCGTTGCCCTAAAGCTAACCATGTTCATAGTTTCCATTAATTTTGCTTGAGCTTAGAGAATTTTAAGTTTGAAGTTTTTGAGATTTTTAGGGTTCAGATTAGGGCCATTAAAATGCATGCTTATCTTTGATCTATAGTTTTAATGCTTTACATTTTTGAAACTGTGAGGAAATTTGCTACAAGTTTCATGTTTACAATTTTCATTTTTGATGAGAAATGAGCAAGTTACAGTTGGTCTGGCTGGAGGTTGAAGATGAAGTAATCAGGGCGCGTTTTGTATCATATATTTATTGATTTGCCTATGTTAACGGATGTATAGCCACCCAGTGGTAGAAGCGCGCGCCTGTAACCTTTGGGACCTGGGTTTGAGTCCCAGTGGTACCCTTTTGTGTTTTTTTTTACATTTTTTTGCTTTTCTGACTTTGTTTTTTGGCAGGATGCTAGGCCTCTTTGGGATTTGTTTTATTTTTGTTTTTGCTAGCTAACCTCCTTGTTTCATTTATACACTCCTAGTCAAATTTTATTTTATTTTATTTTTTTATTCTATTTATTTTCTTAATATATTTTCTAATATTAAAAAAAATCATAAAAATACAAAAAATGATAGATTTTATATTTTTGCTTAGTTTATTTTATTTTTCTCACAAAAAATATTTTATTTAACTATACTTTATTTATTTTTACTAACTAGTCTTGTAAATTTAATTTAAAACTAGGTTATTATTTATTTTCTTTTACACCAATTTAAATATATTATTTTAATATAAAAAAAAGATCAAAAATATTTTATAACACCATATATTATTTTCAAGACAAAAATATCAAAAAAATACTTTTCTTGAAACTTAATTTCTTTTTAATCAATTATTGGAATTAGGGTTTTATTTAAATCTTTTCTTAATAAATTTAAGTTTAATTAATTATTTTCTTTTAATTAAGTAGGTTAAAACAAATTCACTTTTCTCTAAAAAATCCAAACAAATATCCATTTACTTCACATTTTGTATTTTTGTACATTTATTCATTTTGTACATTGTATTCATTTAATTCCTTGTACATTGATACCAATTCAATATGGTTGTAATAGACTAATTAGGCTTATATTCTTGCAATCCCCATTTACAATTTGTACACCCCCTCCCACAAATATTGTAATAGCGTAATAACTTTAAATTCCGCAATTTATCGCTTTTATATACAAATGCTAGTAATTAGAGTTTGTATGGAAAGACTAAAACCAATACTTAGAAAACCCTAATTCAAGACAAAATCAAGCATGAAAATAATACATTTTCACACAAGCACCCTGTGATACGGTGGGAGAACTGACTTGAGTTTTGCGTTTGTTTTCGCAAATGTTTCGGTTGAGCAAGAGTCGCCACCGACTTTTTATTTTATCCTAAGGAAAGGTTAAAAAGCACAGCAAAAAACCTTTTGAGATGTTTTCTTGGATTCGGGGAGTAGATTATAGAAAGGGAAGGTATTAGCACCCTTTCTATCCATGGTTATCCATGGGCTCTTAGTTACTTGCTTAGATCAACTTGCCTTGATTTTCAATTGTTTGAAATGATGCTTTGTGTGTGGGTTTGAAAAATGTTTTGAAAAGAGGCCAATGTGGTGGCAACCTTTGTAATGATCCATGTTGGGATGTATACAAAGGTGTATGTCTTTTGAAAAGGTTTTCAATGTTTTTTGAAAGTTGTTTTGAAAGTGTAGTGATGTGTGGTTTTGGAAAATAGGCAAGTGTTTTTGTTTTGCAAGTTGGCAAGTAACCAAGAGTTTGTCTACTATAAATTTCTCAAAGATTTTTGCTATGTTTTAACCCTTTTAAAAATTTTGTTCCACCATTGTATTTGGTGGACAATCTTGTGTTAGGATGTGCATGGGACGGGCGCGGGTCATCGTTTAGACCATGATTGCAATGGTGCCAAGTATCTTTGGGCAATTTTTTCTTTAAGGGACTTGATCATTTTTAGGCAACTTTTGAAAGCGTCATCGAGGGACTATGATCATTTGATTGTTTTGTTTTTGCCAAAGATACTTAACATGCAATATGGCCCATTATTTGAAGGCAACAAGTGGAGTACCCTAGGGGTGCAAGTGTGATTAGTGTTGTCCATTTTCATGCTTGTTTATCTTGAATTTAGGTCAAACTATTTGTTGTTTTTGATTTGCATACAAAACCCTAATTCTATCATGGCATATTTAGAAAGCTTTTAAAGTGCGGAATTTAAAGGTCCTAAATTATTACAACATAATATATGGGATGAGGGGTACAAATGTTCAAATGGGGATATTTTAGCAAGAAATTAAACCTAAACTATTACATCCACATTGAATTTTTACAAGGTATTTAATTGCACAATAATTAAGTAAAGTAAAATAAATATGCAAGATGCAAAAAAT
The DNA here is from genome assembly GCA_948472305.1 of Vicia faba. Lineage (NCBI taxonomy): Eukaryota > Viridiplantae > Streptophyta > Magnoliopsida > Fabales > Fabaceae > Vicia > Vicia faba. Next base: position 354,545 of record CATIWC010001197.1, on the reverse strand, counting down.
GATTTTCATATGTATGTAAAAAGTATTTTTCTTGTGTCAAATAAACAAAAATAAAATGAATTAATTTTGGTATTTTTTAAGTATTTAGGGCAAAACCCTAATTTTGTTAAATAAAATGTATTTATTATACAATATATGCAATATTTATTAATTATGTGCAAAAAATAAATAAAAAGGAAGTATATTGTCAAAAAGTGATTTTTTAAGTTAAATATTAATAAAAATAAAATGTATTATTTTTTATGTTTCCCCTAAATATACTAATAAATATATAAGTATTTACATTATTTATTAAATATATATTATATGTACAAAAATAAAATATTTAATATTAAAAAAAAGTATATTTTTTATAAAATGTTTTCAAGAGATAACATAAAATAAAAATCAGAAATAAAATGTGTTTGTATTATTTTTTTTTAGTATTTTTAAATAAAAGATATTTATGTTTATTTATGTACAAAACTAAATGAAACCAAATAAATATCAAATAAATGCAAAAAAAGGTGAGAAAAATAATTTTAAGATTTTTTCATGCTTAAATAAAAATATAGAACCACAATCAAAAGGAAAAAATTAAAAATGATAAATAAAACTCAAAATGGGCCAGGGGGTGCATGTGAAATGCAGTGGTGTGAAAAGGAAAACATCTCAGGCCCAGCCCATGAAAGGTTGTCTTCAACCTTCAGACAAAAAATGTTTGAAAAAACGCGCGCCCTTCTTGCTTCAAACACAACTCCTGATTCCTGGACTTTTAGCATAAACTTATAACATGAAAGATGTCAAGCATCAAGCCACGATTCCATACATATAAAAAACTCAACTTAACTATCAGAAATGAGAGAGAATTTCTCCATCCCTAATTCTTAACCTAAGTTTTTGTCAATGTTCAGGTCTTAAATTCTCCCAGCATATGCAATATAAATGGAAAGTGAGGATAGGTATAGCTCCAGGGCCATGAATAGAACATTTTTCATTCATAAACTTAAAGCTAACTCTTCCTAGATTGAGAGATAGAAGTCCATGAACTTACCTATTCAGCTTGGATCGTGTCTAGCAATGGAGACACCTTCAAGGCAAGGTGAGGATTGGTACAACTTGCTTGAAGTCTAGGGATGCTATTACAACCTTTAGCTTGCTTTGAAACCAAGTGAATCAAGCTATGGCAATCAACCTGCAAAACAGAAAAAGTGAAAATGGTGAAGTTGGTTAGAGGTGTTACAGGTCGTGTCCAATGCTTGGGATAGCTTGTATATGTGGTATGGAGTGTGTATGAACTGGTTTTAGCAAGAATGCACGAGTGGATTGAGTTATGGAAGTCCAACTGCAGAGGTGACTCTGTTTTCTGCAGTAGGATGGTGTTTTGAGGTTTGGTGAGGTTTGGCAGGTGTTTTGGTCGTGCCTTAGCTCAGTTATGTTGTTTGGGATGTGTCTTAACAAGTTTGCTTAAGCTTCTCTTGGAAGAAATGTGAGATGTTTATCAATATGCCAAGTTCCTTCCAACTTAAGCAACAAAATGTCAACTTGGTTTCTAGACTTGTGCAGGCCCCTCAAATATGCTGCAACCATCCCTCTTGATCAGTGTGATATTCTTCTGAACTTGTGCCAAAGAGATTTGCCTTGTACTTCTTGATTTGCAAATTTGACATAAAGTTTAACTTTTCAAAAATGGATATATTGCTTTTTCTAATTATGGCTCAATCTTGTATGCAATGTTTAAACACATAAGATAAGGCTTGAACACAAGGGGTTTGCATTAAATTATTGAGTGTGGATGAGATAAAAGGCCTGTAATCTAGCTTAGAGCATGCTGAGTTTAAAAATCCAAAGTTATGGACATGTAAATTGGCCATGAACAAAGTGAGTTTTACCCATATTGCCAAATTCGATTCTCCCTAACCACAAGGTTGTTTGATGAGTTCTTGGACATTTTGTAAAGCTTGGAATGTGTACTACAATCCATCTTTGTAATGAAAATTGAAATTCCAAGTGGAAGAATATGAAAAGTGGCCATGAAGTTAGGCAAAAATCCTGCCTAGAATAGGTCAAAATTTTTCTAAGTTAAAAATGTTTTGCACCCTTGTTCCAAAAATCATAACTTGAGCTACAAGCTTCTTTTGAGGAAACTTTGTGAATCAAAGTTGTAGATTTTGAAATGGACTACAACTTTCATGTTTTGAGTTTTCCTTAAATCCAAATGTATCTTGATGAAAGAATGGGACAAAGTTAGGAAAAAATTAGGGATTTTCATAATTTAGAAAAATTCTAAGTTATGAAAATTCTTCATTTCAAACCCTAATTTGCAATTTTTAATTTCTTGATGAACAAGTTTCATGATTTGATATGTTTTGATGAAAAATGAATCTTGACACTTGATTTTGACCAAAAAGTCAAAGTTTGACTTTTCAGTATACAGTCAAAAATTGATCAATTGACTGGAAAATTCATTTGTCAATCTTGTGCATTTGGGATCTTTTGAACTTTTTGAACTTTTTGAACATGTCAAGACAATGTCATTGGGTCCTTGAGTCCATATGTGAGCTTGGTTTGCCATTGGTTAGGTTAAACAGTAAAAAATTGCCTTTGTGCAGTCAAAACCCTAAAAATGACCATTTTGCCCTTTTGGTGATCTGATCAAATTTCTTGTGGAATTATGATCCAAACTTGATCAAATGGTTCATATGAGTTCATAATGTTGATGTGGGTCAAATTTCATGAGGTTTGACTGTCAATTGGCCACAGTTGACTTTTTCCCCAATACAGCTGATTTCTAGGTCAACTGTCCAATTGACTGGGCAAAGTTTGGAATCAAGACTTGAAACTTGGTATGGATAAACTTGTGAGTCCAAAATGAAACATGAAAGTCATCTTAGGAATTTTAGGTCAAAACATCTTTGTGCAAACACAAACCCTAATTTGGGTAAACAGTGCAAGGAGAAGTCTTGAGCAGAGGAAACCCTAGCTGGATCTTGAGCTCCAAGGGTCTTGTGGTGAGAAAATGTTGAGGAAATGGGAGGGAAAATTTTGGGGGTACAACAGTTGCCCCTGTTTAATCTTCTTGAACCTGAAGAGTTAGATTGGCAAGTTTGCCTTTCGTGACTCGAGGGTAAAGGGAGATTTGACACTAGAGTGCCCTGAAATTTGCACTCGCTTGCTGGAGTATCAGCAATGTGATGGCGGGAATGGGCTTATAGATGCCATTTGGAGATAGGATGGATAGGGAGATGGGCTTATAGGTTCCATCTGGAGACGTGACAGAACCTCATAGGGAATGGGCTTATAGATGCCATTTGGAAGTGTTGATCGTATAAGAGATTCCTTAGCGAGAACTTGCGTACTTTGAGAAAGGAGGATGTTTCCTGGCTTGTTACAGGTGTTGATCTTCAAACTCTTCATGCAGATATGCCCTGGCTAGATACAGGTATCGAATCTACAATTGGTTGCTCACAGATGTGCCCTGGCTAGATATAGGAATCGAATCTGGAACTTCGAAAGGTTGTTTACAGACGTGCCCTGGCTGGATACAGGTGTCGAATCTCTAAACTTGTTCATGCAGATGTGCCCTGGCTAGATACAGGTGTCGAATCCACAATCAAATATTCACAGATATGCCCTGGCTGGATACAAGAATCGAATCTGGAATTATCGTCTACAGATATGCCCTGGCTGGATACAGGTATCGAATCTGGAATTTGCAAAAGGTTGGTAGAGATAGCTTTCCTGGCCGGATACAGGTGTAAACCTCTGCCCTGAGAATGAAAGATAATTTCCTGGCCTGTTACATGGGTTGATCTTCAAACTCTTCATGCAGATATGCCCTGGCTAGATACAGGTATCGAATCTACAATCAATCACTCACATATATGCCCTGGCTAGATACAAGTATCGAATCTGGAATTGCGATAGTTGATAGTAATCATCTTTCGGATTGACCTTTTTCCTGAAGAGGCAAAACATCAGTTATATGCAATGTCATGATGTATGAGATGCACGATGTCATGATGCTCAAAATGAGATAGTGTTGTATGCACTTTATCATGTATGTAAGCAGGATGTATGAAATATGAAATGTCTATGAAAGTATTTTCGTCTAGGAAAATAAATCCTTGACGACTGGACGGGGAATCAAATCCTGGGCCGATGTTGAAGAGTAGAGTTCTTCGTTTCCGCTGGGGAGGATGGTTGCAAGAATAAACCGGTAGGAGAAGATGACTCCGTTGGGGAACAAACTTGTTGGAGAAATTACTCTGCTGGGAAATACTCTGTGGGAAGAGATACTTCGCTGAGGTTTTGATGAGAGCTCCGTTGGGGATTCCAATGATAAGTTATGTCGGGGAACTTTGGTGAACTCCGCTAGGGATAGGAAGAACTTCGCTGGGGATAGGAAGAACTTCGCTGAGGATGATCTTTCCGTGGTAATTAGCTGAGGATAACCCAATTATAAGCTCTTGTGAGGAATAACTTTGAATAGAATCCGGGAGAGACGACCGTACTCCGCAGGGGATAAGCTTCAAGACCTGCTGGGGATATGGATTCTACTTTCCTGGGGAAACTTTCAGACTGTACTGGGGTGTTGGTATTCCGCCGGGGAACAATCTTATATTAAGACTGTCGGGGATGCTTGCTGAGGAATGTTCATACTCCACTGGGGAATGTTGAGATATTCTGGGGATACCCAACTTCCTTAAGGCTGACAGTAGACTAACTCTGCTTGAGAAGAATATTGCTGGCTTACTAGGGGAATATTGTGATTTTTCAAGGCTGATAGGAAACCAACTCTACTTGGGGGAAGTATTGATGAAACTTGCCTTACTCCGTGGGGAGTTGAGGTAACTTGGTTACGTTTTTCAGCCGAACCTACCTTGGTACCTTGGTGGACAGAGCAACTAGACTACTTGGACAATTCTACATTGCCCCTGCTTCTGATGTCACCTGTAATTAATCCTTTGTCTCGTATGAAAATATTCATGGTTAGCAATTAACGGCAAATGCATATATAAAAAATGAACGTTGGACGTTCTTCGCAAAACAAAACAGAAAAAGGAAAAACAATGGATAATTTGTCTGAAAGATTGAACTTGTATTGCTTTTGAAATTTGCCCGTAAATAAGCGATTTTGTACAAGAGGCTGACGTCCTAGTAAGAGAATGCCACCGAGCAAAAATAGAGTTTATACAATTTTGTGGAAAGGAAACAAAACAGCTATGTGAAAAATAAATCCCACTGGGTTCCAACTCTGCTATCGCCTTTATGTCTTCAAGCGTCTCATCACTTTGCTGCTTAGTTGAAGATGAAGCCGATTGATTGATGCCATCTGAGCCCGATAATTGATGCCGAATTCTGGATGCAACGTGATCCAATGAGACATAGTATTACACTTTATCCCTAACTTTTGCCTGGACCGCCCTTTCGGGTTTTCAGTCCACCGGGATACCCATTTTTGCCCAAGCTGCCTTTTTAGGTTTTCGACTTGCCGGGTGTACAGATTCTTTCATTTTATCCCTCATTTTTGCCCGAACCCTTTTGGTTCGCCGGGAAGCCCTTATTTTTGCCTAGGTGTGTCAACCTAGCGGGTCTTTAATCATGCGTAGTATCTTTTTACTATGTCTGCATTGGCGGGGTGAGGAAGGTCGTCACCATCCATGGTGGTTAGGATCATAGCTCCTCCTGAGAAGATATGTTTAACCACAAATGGCCCTTCGTACGTAGGGGTCCATTTGCCCCGGGGATCACTTTGAGGAAGAATGATGCGCTTGATTACCAGGTCTCCGACTTGATACTCTTATCGTTTGACTTTCTTGTTAAATGCCCTGATCATCCGCTTTTGGTACGTCTGACCATGACAAATAGCAGTGAGTCTTTTTTCGTCAATTAGGTTTAATTGGTCAAGCCGAGTCTGGATCCAGTCAACTTCGCTCAAGTCTGCATCCTTCATTATCCGGAGAGAGGGTATCTGGACTTCAATAGGCAAGACTGCCTCCATGCCATAGACCAAGGAAAAGGGAGTTGCCCATGTCGACGTCCTTGCTGAGGTGCGGTAACCATGAAGAGCAAACGGTAACATTTCGTGCCAATCTTTGTAGGTCACTGTCATTTTCTGCACAATCTTCTTGATGTTCTTATTTGCTGCTTCTACAGCCCCATTCATCTTCGACCGGTAAGGAGAAGAATTGTGGTGCTGTATCTTGAATTGCTCGCAGAGCTCAGTGATCATCTTGTTGTTATGATTGGTACCATTATCCGTAATGATCCTTTCAGGTATACCGTATCGACATATCAGGTTATGCCAGATGAACCGTGCCACGACACTCTTGGTTACGGTAGCATAGGAAGCTGCTTCAACCCACTTCGTGAAGTAATCAATCGCTACCAAGATGAATCGATGCCCGTTGGATGCCGTCGGTCTGATTTCGCCGATCATATCAATGCCCCATATTGCAAAAGGCCAAGGTGCCGTCAAGATGTTCAGAGGAACCGGAGGAATGTGCACCTTATCAGCATAAATTTGGCATTTATGACAAGTTCGCGAGTGCTGATAACAGTCGGCTTCCATTGTGGACCAGAAATATCCTGCCCGAAGGATTTTCTTAGCCATGGTATGTCCACTGGAATATGTTCCGAAGGTACCTTCATGTAGCTCTGCCATGATCCTTTCCGCTTCAGTCTTATCCACACAACGCAGCAAGGTTGAATCATGGTTTCGCTTGTAGAGAATGCCATTGCTGAGGAAGAATTTTGCCGCGAACCTTCTCAGGAATTTCTTGTCGTTAACGGATGCACCTTCGGGATATTCTTGAGCTTCCAAGTACCTCTTCACTTCGTGATACCAGGGTTTTTAAGTTACCTCCTCGGCCTCAAGATCACAATAATATGCAGGTTCGTCCAATTTCCAGATAATGATCCGGGGCGCCTCGTTGTCCCATTTGACTTTGAACATTGAAGACATCGTAGCTAATGCGTCCGCCAACTGATTCTCCTCTCTTGGGAAGTGTTCAAAAGTTATCTCCTCGAAGTGGGGAAGCAAAGTCAACACATACTCCTTGTAAGGAATAAGATTTGGGTGTTTCGTATCCCACTCGCCTTTGATTTGATTGATCACGAGAGCGGAATCTCCGAAGACACTCAGAAACTTGATCCTTAAGTCAATCGCAACTTGCAGACCCATGATACATGCCTCATACTCTGCCATGTTGTTAGTGAAGTTGAAACATAGCCGGGCAGTGAGTGGAGTATGAGTGCCTTTAGGGGATATGATCACAGCGCCGATTCCATTACCCAAAGCGTTTGAGGCTCCGTCAAAGTGCATAGACCATCGGGATCCTTCCTCAGGTCCTTCATCCGGTCCAAGTACTTCACAATCAATCACTACCATGATGTCCTCGTCTGGAAATTCAAAGTTCAAAGAATGGTAATCATTCACAGATTGGTGTGCCAAATGGTCTGCCAATACACTTCCTTTGATTGCTTTTTGAGTCGTGTACTGGATGTCATATTCCGTCAAGATCATTTGCCATCTTGCTATTCTTCCGGACAGAGCAGGCTTTTCGAATATGTACTTGATTGGATCCATTTTTGAAATCAACAGAGTAGTGTGAGTCAACATATACTGTCTCAGCCGGCGAGCAGCCCATACCAGAGCGCAGCAAGTTTTCTCGAGCAGTGAGTACCGAGTCTCACAGTCGGTAAACTTTTTGCTCAGGTAATAAATGGCGTGCTCTTTTTGACCAGACTCGTCATGCTGCCCCATCACACACCCCATTGAGTTGTCAAGTACTGTCAAGTATAGTATCAGAGGTCTCCCTTCAACCGGTGGCATAAGAATGGGTGGTTCTTGGAGATACTCTTTGATCTTTTCGAAAGCGGCCTTACATTCATCATTCCAACGTACAACTTGATCTTTCTTCAGTAGCTTGAAGATTGGTTCACAGGTAGCAGTTAGATGTGAGATGAACCGGGCAATGTAGTTCAACTGTCCTAGAAAGCCTCTGACTTCTTTCTCTGTCTTGGGAGTTGGCATCTCTTGTATGGCTTTCACCTTGGCAGGATCTACTTGAATACCTTTGTCGCTTACAATGAAACCTAGTAGTTTTCCAGATCTCACCCCAAAGGTGCACTTGTTCGGGTTCAACCTCAGCTTGTACAACTTCAGACGGTCAAACAGCTTCCGTAGATGGTCAAGGTGTTCCTCCTCAGTTTGGGACCTTGCAATCATATCATCGACATACACTTCTATTTCATGATGGATCATATCATGAAATAAAGCAACCATGGCACGTTGGTAAGTTGCCCCAGCATTTTTCAATCCAAATGGCATGACCTTGTAGCAAAAGGTGCCCCACTGAGTAACGAAAGTGGTCTTCTCCATATCTTCAGGAGCCATCTTGATCTGATTATAACCGGAGAAGCCGTCCATGAAGGAGAAAACTTTATGCTGAGCAGTATTATCAACCAGAACGTCGATATGAGGCAGAGGGAAATCATCCTTGGGGCTGGCCCTGTTCAAATCCTTGTAATCGACACACATTCGGACCTTACCATCTTTCTTCGGCATTGGAACCACGTTGGCAACCCACTGAGGGTAAGAAGTTACAGCTAGAAACTCGGCATCAAATTGTTTCATAACCTCAGCTTTGATTTTCTCGGACATTTCTGGACGCATACGGCAGACCTTCTATTTTACCGGAGGGCAGTCTTCCTTGGTAGGCAAGTGATGAACCACAATGTCGGTATCCAACCCAGGCATGTCTTCGTAATACCAAGCAAAGACTTCCATGTAGTCATGCAGCATCTGAATCAACCGTTGTTTCACACTGAGCTCTAGATTGGCACCGATCTTGACTTCCTTCCTGTCTGTCTCAGTACCCAGATTTACCGTTTCCACTGGCTCTTCATGTGGCTGAATGGCCCTCTCTTCCTGGAGTAGCAGTCTTGCAAGTTCCCCAGGCACTTCACAATCATTTACACCTTCGTCTTTGGCTAAGTTGATCGGATTTTCAAAGTCATAACTGGCAGTAGCAGAGTCGTTACCAGTGAGATCCAGAGTGGATTGGAACCTGTATGTGATCGGTGGGAACGAGAACTGACTGTTTTTTAAGCTGGTTTCGCGAAATGTCGCGGTAAGCAAGAGTCGCCACCGTCTTTTATGTTCTCCAACATGGAAAGGACAAAAGCACAACAAAATTCCTTATTCGAGATGTTTCTCGGTTCGGGAGGTAGATTTATAGGAAGGGAAGGTGTTAGCACCCTTTCTATCCGTGGTTATCCACAGGCTCTTAGGTACTTGCTCTTATGTTTTCAAAAGATGTTTGCTTTTCAAGTGTGTGTGGGTTTTGAAAAAGTTTCGTTTGAAAAATTTTTAAGTAACTCTTGTATCTGTCCTCAAGAGTGTATGAAATATTTGTTTGAAAACCTTTTGAAAGTGTGAGGTGTGAAAAGTATTTTTGTTTGTTTTTGAAAAGAGCAAGTACCTATGAGAATCTACCTACTCTAAGGAATTAAGCTGTGTAAGAGTCCTTTAGATAGTGCTATCCCACCATTGAGAGATAGGTAGCACCATCGTTGGAGGTGTTCGGGTCGATTCGATTATCGGGACTGTGTGGTCACCGAAGCAATGGTAGGACAACTTAGAAGTAAACCTAACGTCCTAGATCCTTTTATCTGAGGCAACTGTTTCGAGGCAACTGGATCTTTAGACAAAGGGCGACCTCTAAGACGTCCTATACTTGATGACCACGTTCGAGGCAACCAGTGAGGCGTACCCTAGGAGTGGCATGTGCTTTGTGTGTTGTATTTCAGTTAATGTTTTTATTTGTGAGCTACGGGTTAATTTTATTTACATACATTCTTTCATGCATTTAACAGTTAGGGGGTGCGGAAAGTAAATTGCGGAAATATAAATTCTACGCTATTACAAGGCGCGGGTCTATACATCGCCAAAAATACAAAGACCCGTTTTGGTAAATAAGTACGAGAAATTAAATAAAGCGATAAACCTAATTACTATTACATTCTTGAAAGCAATTACATAATAATCAAAATGAAATAAATGCGCGCGAATAAAAATTAATCGGGAATGCCTTAAAGGTTTTGACCCTTTTAAGAAAAGAATTGAAATTTTTTTGTCTTTTTGAATTAAATGCAATTAATAACTAATAATTAAACTAATTAATTAATTTATTAAAAGAAAATATTTTTTGTGTTTTTATGTTTTTTAATGAAAATAAAATAAAAGAATTAAAATTAAAAGTTAACCTAATTCTAAATTATTTTTATTGATTGTAAAGAAAAAGAAATTAAAGTTGACCTAATTAAACTATTTCAATTTATTAATGTTTATTTACAAAATAATTACTTAAATTAATAAAGTATTTTTTTTTGGTTTTATTGAATTTTATTGTGAAAAATTAGTTATGAGTTAATTAAATAATAATAGTTAATAAATATAATTAGTAAATAAAAAAAAGGAAAGAAAAGAAAATGCAAGAACCATGGGGGGTATTGGGCCAGGAATGAGGGTGTGTATGGAATTTGTGAGGCCCATTTTGCACAAAGCCTGTTGACTCTGGGAATTGAGTGGAGCGCTGTTGACCAGGCACATGGTGTTCTTGCTTTCTGGGCCTTTGGATCTGCTTCTGAGGACACATGGCGTTTGGATGGAGGGGAGCCCATGGTGGAGTATGGTTGGAACGCTGCACACAAGCATAGGAAGAAAAATAATATGAAATTTGGTGGGGACCTGGGATCGAACCCAGGCCCCAAAGATTGCAAGCCACATCTCCAACCACTGCATCACTTATGCACGTTTGTTATAATAATAAGAAAATAACATAATATAAAACAAACGCACTATATGCTGAAAAAAGGAAAAAGTGCGTGCCCATTTTGAATCAGCCAATCACATATTGCCACGCCCTTCATCTTCAACCTTTCCTGTAAAATATAAAACACATAGCGGGGGTTTTAAACCCCCACAAAATGCAAGCATTTAAAAAATAGCGATTAGGCGCTCGTGCAATATAATTTGGGCGCGAGGTATGTTTCATGTTCGTCTCATCATGCTGAGTTTGACCATGTATGTTTGGAGTCCTGATTTTGCAGTATAAGAAAAACCCCAAATTGAAAGCTTTGGAACCCTAGCATCCGTCCATGGTGGTTTTCAATTTAAGGCACCATTCTCAAATTAAATCATGTCAAAAGCTTCAGTACCATGTTAGAAAGACAAAGCAATACCCAAAATATGTTAATGATGCGTGCAAAATGAATTTAGATTATAAGAAAAAATGATGAACCGTGTGACTGTGTAGCACGAGTTCTTGAGTGTGAGGACTCGTTTGTGCTTGCAAAAGGTTCCTGGCAATGCTGGGAATGTATTTGGATCAAAAGGAAGGCTTGAATTATGCTGGAAAGTGGTTTTCAGTTTCACACTTTTCTTTGGAATTTTGAAAATTGGATATGCTGTATGTGAGAGTTCTAGGTCGTGTGTACTGTATGGGAGGCTTGCATATATGTCTAGCAATGAGAATCAATCAATATAATGGGCCTTTAAGCCTTGCAATGAAGTTTGAGATTTTGCCATGACCACCATTAAACAACTTGCCATTTTTGCTCCAAATTTGAATTTCATGCTTGAAATAGACTGTACACGAAATTGGCATGTGAATTATGGTGTATCAAAGTTATTCAAACTCAAAGATATCCCTTAATTAATTTCTTTGATTTTTATTTGAATTTTAAAGATTTAAAATGAATTAAATCAAATAAAATTAAATAAAAATATAAAAATTAATTTTTAATCTTGAGATAAATCATGGGACACGTGGGAGGCATGGCAAAGCTGAACCAAGTGGGAAAAGTGGGCCCTTTTGTCAAAAATTGAAGTTTCAAGGATAGTTGACTTTGGCCATTTCACAAAAATTTCCCAACTTCTCCAATGCATATCTTGCTCAATTTTGATCATATGAACATGTTCTTGGACATTTTGGAAAGGTATTGAAGTCCTCTAACCAATGCCTTTTGTCCCATTTCATTTTGATTTACCAATCTCAAGTTATGGTCTTTGACTTAAAATGCCTTTTTGTTGACTTTTGAAAATGACCTATAATGTTGAAATTGATAACTTTTTGTGAGAGCATTTCTTGGACTTGGAATGTGAAGATGAGTTGTAGGAAATGTCATCCCCTTCAAAATGAGCATTGGATGGGATTTTTATGATGAACCATGAAAACGTTATGCCTTGGTCAAGGTACAGTTGACTTTTCAGCTGTCCAAAAATAGAAACTTTTGACACCTTGATTATTTTTGAGCCATGCTTGAGGAATCATGATCAAGACTTGATCAAATTATGTTTGTGGCCTCAAAATAAGATGTTGACCAAAATATTGGACTTTTGACTGCCAAATGACCATTTTGCCCCTACAGTTGATTGTGAGGCAATTAGGGTTTTTTGACTGTGCAACTTGACCTTGTGAGCCTTGAAACTTGACATGTAGGTGCTTGACAATGTATATGAGCATATGGAACTTGATTGAGCCCTTGAAAACCTCAACTTCCTTGCAAGAACCAAAACCCTAATTTTGACTGGCTTAGGATGATGGTTGACTGTGTAGCCCTTGAGTAGACTTTGAACCATTTGAGGTGATGCTTGTCAAAACTTTGAAGAATATGGGAGGGCAAATTTTGGGGTACAACACTGTATAAGTGAGTGTGTGTAAATATAGCTGTTTTGCAATATATGATAAAGAAAGAAAAGGAGCACAAGATTTAAAATGCAACAAACGTCCAATGTTTTGATTAATGATATATGAAAATGTCATACAAAAACCCTCACAAATGGAGCCACGGTGCCCCGGGTAGGACAACGAGCTATAAAAGTTTCCACATATTGTTTGTTACAAATTGAAAACAAAAGAGTTCATTACTGAGTGACAAAAGTAATAGGTGTGAAGTCTTTGGTAGTCCAGTTGCTCGGTCCACTATCGGTTGTTGGGTAGATCCAGCTGTCAAATTCCGATTCCTCCGCGTCGTCCTCAATATAATTCACTCCTGGATTGGTGATGAACACAGGAGGTCTTCCAACTCTTGCTTTACGAACAGCCCTCTGAGCCTCTGCAGTGAAGCCCAAACCAAACTTGTCGGTCTTTGGAGTGAAATCAGGAAGTCGGCCCCAGTTTGCGCACTCACCCTTCTCAATCACAGCCCGAGCATCCTTTAAGGAAGCCATATTCAAAGGAGGGCCTTCAATCACAGTTTCAGCTGATGCCAATGTCTGAGGCACCTCTTCAAAGTGTTGAAAGGGGGTTTCAATGAATTCCCCATCCATCTCTATATACCGGAACGAGTTTAAGTGGCTGACCATATACTCCTCTTCCCCTTGAACTGTAACAATCTTTCCTCTGGCTGGGTATTTAAGCTTCTGATGCAGTGTGGAGGTCACAGCTCCAGCCTTGTGGATCCATGTACGACCCAGCAAACAAGAGTAGGATGGACGAATGTCCATCACATAGAAAGTTGAATAAAAAACTTGAGAACCAACCCTGATTGGAATGTCAACTTCCCCATGTACCATCCTTTTTGAACCATCAAAGGCCCGAACAACAAGGTTACTAGGCTTGAGCTCCAAACCCTTACAATCCAGCCTGTCTAGGGCCTTCTTGGGCAATACATTCAATGAAGAACCGGTGTCTACCAACACATGGGCAAGAGTAGTGCCCCTGCATTCAATAGAGACATGCAGGGCATCATTATGGTTCTTTCCTTTTGCAGTTAGATCAGCGTCAGAAAAGCCCAAACCATTATCGGCAGTCAAGTTGGCCACACAATCAGTAAATTGATCAGCAGACGTTTCTTGTGGCATATGGGCCATCTTCAGGAAGGATATCAGAGCCTTTGCATGGGCCTCTGAACACAACATCAGTGATAGCATAGAAATTTTTGATGGGGTGTGCCCCAACTGCTCCACAACATTGAAATCACTTTTCTTGATAATCTTGAGGATCTCCTCCATCTCTTGCTGGGAGGCTTCAACAGTGGTTGTCTTCGGCGCCTCCGTCAGGGCAGGAAAATCAGTAGCAATCCCTTTGCCCCGAGCGTCAGAGGACTCGGCAGCAGGGGTAGAAACAAGAACTTGATTAGGAAGTGGAACATGCACACTTGCGGGTGTGATGATAAGGGGTTTCTGAATAGCTGGCGGTGCGATATCTGGTGAGAACAACCTACCACTGCGAGTAATTTTGGCAGGCCCGGTGATGTTACTGACACCGGTACTTGTATCAAACTCTTGTTTCACTCCAAGCACATAAACATCTGCCCCATAGTGCCATGGGACAACTTTGTCGGATGTGTAAGGGAGGGGCCCCAGAACAGTAATGATGATGGGAGCAATCTTCTGAGTGGACATGATTTTGACAGGCTTCTTTGAAGGAGCCTTGGGAGGTTTGTTGAAAATAGTGACAATAGAAACTTCTTCGGCAGGGACAGCAGGAACAGCGATCTTCTCGAACAAGATTTCTTTGCTATCCATCAGGATTTGGATACCTGATTTCAGCAGAGGACAACCAAAAGGTGAAACAGCACATAGAAGGCAATCTTCACCACATCCCGGAAATAAACCGGCTAGCAACAGATTCCTTTTAACAGTCGATAATGGAGTAACAATCTCTTCCACGGAGGCTACATATCGGTCTTCTTCCACGACATTTACTAAATGCTGGGGCATGGGAGCGGTCACAACATTGGGTCTTTCGGGCGCCTCAAACTGTATTTCCTTAGCATCAATAAGGTCTTGAACCTTATTCCTCAGAGCCCAGCAATCGTCCGTAGTATGCTCGGGGCTATCAGAGTGATAAGCGCAACGGGCGTTGGGGTTATACTTTGGAGAAGCTGTGTTCACCACCTTCGGAGCTTCCTTGATAGTTACCAGATTGGTTGACAGTAGCTGCTGCAATATCTGAGACAGGGTCATACTGAGCCGAGTGTACTGCCTTTTGGGTCTCTCACCCCTTTGTTGATTATACTGCTGAGGAGCAGCAACAGGCTTGGATATTACCAATGCATTGACAGCTTGGCGGCGTTCCGGCTTAACTTGTCTTCTGGGACCATAAACAACACTAGCTTCCTTATTGAAATGCTTCTTCTTAGTAGTTGCAGCGACACCTTTCTGTATTTTCCCTGACTTGATACCATCTTCTATCCTCTCACCAGTCAAGATCAAATCTGTAAACCCAGCAGAGGAATTACCAATCAGATGGTTAAAGAACGGACCAGACAAGGTCCCTAAGAACATGTCAACAAGTTCACGGTCAGTCAACGGTGGCTGCAACCTGCCAGCCAGGTCTCTCCACTTTTGCGCATATTCCTTGAATCCTTCGCCCGTCCCTAGTGACATACCCTGGAGTTGGGTACGCGTAGGAGCGAGGTCAGAATTGTACTGATATTGTTTATAAAATGCCATAGCCAAGTCTTCCCAGTTTCGGATACTGGCTCCATCCAGCTGATAGAACCACTCGAGTTGAGCCCCAAAAAGGCTATCCTGAAAGAAATGGATCCAAAGGTTCTTGTCTGCAGTGTAAGGTTGGATCTTCCTTACATATGATCTGAGATGCATTTTCGGGCAGGACAACCCGTCACACCTTACAAAAACTGGCACTTTGAACTTCGGGGGGATCACAATTCCAGCAACTAATCCCAAGTCTTCGAAATCTAAGCCGGGAACTCTCTGCAGCTCCATAGCTGCCAACCTGTCTTCCAAGCCTTTGTACTTATCATCAGCGGGTGGGTATTGTTGATCAGAGTAGTCTTTGTCCTCTTCAGCCTCCTCTTCTTCAACCTCAGATTCGGAAGGTACCGCAGCCGCATTCCCCTTACTGGTTCCCTCTTCAGATGTAGGAGGAAATTCAAGGACTCTTCTGGCTTCACCCTCAAACCTTCTTCCTAGGGTAGCCACCCCGATTCTCTTCTTCTTCTTTTTCACTTGGTCTTTGTTCCCTAGCAGGGCCTTTAGATCCTCCTGACCCTTAGCCAAGGTCATCAGGAGTTGTTGAAACTGTGAGTTCTGAGACTGCAAGTCCTTGACCGTCTGTTCGAGATCCATCTTACTGAAATAAACAACAAAAAGATAAGGAAACCTGGTGTGGAGACCTGCTTATGCACATGATGAATGGTATGCTTATGTATGCAATGCATTCAAGGATTTAGAAAGTTCAAAATTGTTTCAAACAAAAAGAATGCACGTCATATTAATAAGAAGAAATTTGTCAGTACATAAATGCCCCATGGGCCAAATATTACAAAACTTCTCAAGGTAAAAAGACGTTGTGCATCCTCTTTGGTGCGATGTAGGTGTTGAGGGTATCTTCCTCATGGAGTCGGCGGGTAAGCTCCAAAACCTTCTTCTCACTGGCGTAGAAGCTGGCTTCAAAAGTGTTCCGTTCCTCCTTGAGTTGGATCCAACTGTTCTGCATCTCCTCCCACGATGTAGGCATGTCAGGATATAGGACGGTGTAGGGAACCTCTCCTTCCTTAACGGGCTCTTTAATCACAGGGAGAACATGAGGATAAGGCATCATTAGATTCTGGGCTCGGGCTCGTACCCACTTGAGATAAGGCTCAAGAGGGATGGAATTCTTGTGTCCCAGTGTCTTGCTGTCAACTTTGTTAGGCATCCTCCAAGCTCTGATGAATCTTTGGCGAAGTCCTTGCGCATCGTTGTCGAAGTCAAAAACTAAGTCAGGAATCAACATGTCATGAGGGCCATCCCTCCGTGCATATCCAAATTGTCTCAAGGCTAGACAAGGGTTGTAGGTAATGCCTCCCCTAATACCAAGTAATGGAACATTAGGGAACTCTCCACAATGATCGACGATGATGACATTTTCTCTGGACCGAGAACACCAATGTACATCAGAGTGAGTGAGGGTCATCAACCGTTGTGACCACCTTAAACCTTGGTCATTCTTCAAGACAGATTGTGGAAGGTGCGAAATAAACCACCTTGCAAGGAGAGGAGTACAGCATATGAGAACACCCCTCTTTCTCATTGTTCGAGTGTAAAATGAGTGAAGAATGTCCCCAAGAAATGTTGGTATTGGGTTTCTGGATAAGAAGATTTTGACGGCGTTGACATCTACAAGCTGGTCAGGATTTGGGAACAGGACCAACGCATAAATAAGGAGTGCCACAATTTCTTCAAAGGCTTGTAGATCCAATGAATTCCAACACTCTTGTGCCTTATCAAACAAGAATTTTGCCAAGAAGCCTTTGACACCGCTTCTAGTTTCCCAATGCCCCTTGATGTCAGATGGCTGTAGGTGTAGTGCTTGAGCAACATCTTCAGGCTTTGGTTACTTTTCCGTACCGTTGTAGGGTAGTTGATTAAGGATAGGAATTCTCAGGAGTTGAGAAAATTCCTCCAAAGTGGGCACCAATTGGTAGTCGGGGAAAGTGAAACAGTGGTGAAGAGGGTCAAAGAACTGGAACAGCACCTTCATCATGTCCTCTTCAATGTTGGTGCTGACTAGGCTGAGCAGTCTACCATGTCTTTCACTGAAGGGAGAGCTTTCCGGAATTCTTGATGTGAGCTCCTTGAGCTGAGGAGGGATCCTTACAAGGTTGACTTAGATAGTTTTCCTGCGAGGAATTTCCATGACCTACAAAACAAGAACAAAGATGAAAATCTAAACCCTTGAATTGGTTAGTATATGCATATGATGCTTTATGATGTTCATGATGTATGCACAAACATATGTACAAGCAAATCACACAAAACCCTAGTTTCAGGCTTGCATGGGGTTTCATAGGTAAGTACCCTCTTGAGTGTAGTTGGCTTAAAAACCTGTCCTATAAATAGTAACCAGGTTCTAAGGAGCTCAATATCACCAGATTGTTTTCATTGTTCATTGTTTTGGTTTAGCCACTTAACTAGCGACCAAAATATTCCAAGAAAACAACCCTCAATGAGTGTAGTATCGAGTATCTACCAACTTCGGACTGCACCAAAGCCGGTCATCTCACTACCCCTAATGTAAGGCCAAGATGGTCAAGTAAGGTTCTAGGTCATTAGTGCTTAGTGACATCACTCAGCGGCCCTGTACTCTCCTTGATTGAACTCAAGGGTTATCGGTACTCACAAATATGTCGCACTAATATAGCTATTGCTTCAACCGTGTCGGCATACCCCACACAGTTTCCACAACGTATTGCTATCTATGAATGTTTCCCCAAATTCGGGTGTAGGATTGCAAACCCAAACAAGAGACCCAAGATGTAAAGTAATCAAAGCAAACAATTAGTCATGCAAGAGGGTGATCTAAGCCCTAAGGTTCACTTTAAAAGTTCTCCCCAGCAGAGTCGCCAGTTCTGTGATACGGTGGGAGAACTGACTTGAGTTTTGCGTTTGTTTTCGCAAATGTTTCGGTTGAGCAAGAGTCGCCACCGACTTTTTATTTTATCCTAAGGAAAGGTTAAAAAGCACAGCAAAAAACCTTTTGAGATGTTTTCTTGGGTTCGGGGAGTAGATTATAGAAAGGGAAGGTATTAGCACCCTTTCTATCCATGGTTATCCATGGGCTCTTAGTTACTTGCTTAGATCAACTTGCCTTGATTTTCAATTGTTTGAAATGGTGCTTTGTGTGTGGGTTTGAAAAATGTTTTTAAAAGAGGCCAATGTGGTGGCAACCTTTGTAATGATCCATGTTGGGATGTATACAAAGGTGTATGTCTTTTGGAAAGGTTTTCAATGTTTTTTGAAAGTTGTTTTGAAAGTGTAGTGATGTGTGGTTTTGGAAAATAGGCAAGTATTTTTATTTTGCAAGTTGGCAAGTAACCAAGAGTTTGTCTACTATAAATTTCTCAAAGATTTTTGCTATGTTTTAACCCTTTTAACAATTTTGTTCCACCATTGTATTTGGTGGACAATCTTGTGTTAGGATGTGAATGGGACGGGCGCGAGTCATCGTTTAGACCATGATTGCAATGGTGCCAAGTATCTTTGGGCAATTTTTTCTTTAAGGGACTTGATCATTTTTAGGCAACTTTTGAAAGCGTCATCGAGGGACTATGATCATTTGATTGTTTTGTTTTTTCCAAAGATACTTAACATGCAATATGGCCCATTATTTGAAGGCAATAAGTGGAGTACCCTAGGGGTGCGAGTGTGATTAGTGTTGTCCATTTTCATGCTTGTTTATCTTGAATTTAGGTCAAACTATTTGTTGTTTTTGATTTGCATACAAAACCCTAATTCTATCATGGCATATTTAGAAAGCTTTTAAAGTGCGGAATTTAAAGGTCCTAAATTATTACAACATAATATATGGGATGGGGGGTACAAATGTTCAAATGGGGATATTTTAGCAAGAAATTAAACCTAAACTATTACATCCACATTGAATTTTTACAAAGTATTTAATTGCACAATAATTAAGTAAAGTAAAATAAATATGCAAGATGCAAAAAATAATTTTCATATGTATGTAAAAAGTATTTTTCTTGTGTCAAATAAACAAAAATAAAATGAATTAATTTTTGTATTTTTTAAGTATTTAGGGCAAAACCCTAATTTTGTTAAATAAAATGTATTTATTATACAATATATGCAATATTTATTAATTATGTGCAAAAAATAAATAAAAAGGAAGTATATTGTCAAAAAGTGATTTTTTAAGTTAAATATTAATAAAAATAAAATGTATTATTTTTTATGTTTCCCCTAAATATACTAATAAATATATAAGTATTTACATTATTTATTAAATATATATTATATGTACAAAAATAAAATATTTAATATTAAAAAAAAGTATATTTTTTATAAAATGTTTTCAAGAGATAACATAAAATAAAAATCAGAAATAAAATGTGTTTGTATTATTTTTTTTAGTATTTTTAAATAAAAGATATTTATGTTTATTTATGTACAAAACTAAATGAAACCAAATAAATATCAAATAAATGCAAAAAAAGGTGAGAAAAATAATTTTAAGATTTTTTCATGCTTAAATAAAAATATAGAACCACAATCAAAAGGAAAAAAATAAAAATGATAAATAAAACTCAAAATGGGCCAGGGGGGTGCATGTGAAATGCAGTGGTGTGAAAAGAAAAACATCTCAGGCCCAGCCCATGAAAGGTTGTCTTCAACCTTCAGACAAAAAATGTTTGAAAAAACGCGCGCCCTTCTTGCTTCAAACACAACTCCTGATTCCTGGACTTTTAGCATAAACTTATAACATGAAAGATGTCAAGCATCAAGCCACGATTCCATACATATAAAAAACTCAACTTAACTCTCAGAAATGAGAGAGAATTTCTCCATCCCTAATTCTTAACCTAAGTTTTTGTCAATGTTCATGTCTTAAATTCTCTCAGCATATGCAATATAAATGGAAAGTGAGGATAGGTATAGCTTCAGGGCCATGAATAGAACATTTTTCATTCATAAACTTAAAACTAACTCTTCCTAGATTGAAAGATAGAAGTCCATGAATTTACCTGTTCAGCTTGGATCGTGTCTGGCAATGGAGACACCTTCAAGGCAAGGTGAGGATTGGTACAGCTTGCTTGAAGTCTAGGGATGCTATTCCAACCTTTAGCTTGCTTTGAGACCAAGTGAATCAAGCTATGGCAATCAACCTGCAAAACAGAAAAAGTGAAAATGGTGAAGTTGGTTAGAGGTGTTACAGGTCGTGTCCAATGCTTGGGATAGCTTGTATATGTGGTATGGAGTGTGTATGAACTGGTTTTAGCAAGAATGCACGAGTGGATTGAGTTATGGAAGTCCAACTGCAGAGGTGACTCTATTTTCTACAGTAGGATGGTGTTTTGAGGTTTGGTGAGGTTTGGCAGGTGTTTTGGTCGTGCCTTAGCTCAGTTATGTTGTTTGGGATGTGTCTTAACAAGTTTGCTTAAGCTTCTCTTGGCAGAAATGTGAGATGTTTATCAATATGCCAAGTTCCTTCCAACTTAAGCAACAAAATGTCAACTTGGTTTCTAGACTTGTGCAGGCCCCTCAAATGTGATGTAACCATCTCTCTTGATCAATGTGATATGCTTCTGAACTTGTGCCAAAGAGATTTGCCTTGTACTTCTTGATTTGCAAATTTGACATAAAGTTCAACTTTTCAAAAATGGATATATTGCTTTTTTTAATTATGGCTCAATCTTGTATGCAATGTTTAAACACATAAGATAAGGCTTGAACACAAGGGGTTTACATTAAATTATTGAGTGTGGATGAGATAAAAGGCCTGTAATCTAGCTTAGAGCATGTTGAGTTCAAAAATCCAAAGTTATGGACATGTAAATTGGCCATGAACAAAGTGAGTTTTACCCATATTGCCAAATTCGATTCTCCCTAACCACAAGGTTGTTTGATGAGTTCTTGGACATTTTGGAAAGCTTGGAATGTTTAATACAATCCATCTTTGTAATGAAAATTGAAATTCCAAGTGGAATCATATGAAAAGTGGCCATGAAGTTAGGAAAAAATCCTGCCTAGAATAGGTCAAAATTTTTCTAAGTTAAAAATGTTTTGCACCCTTGTTCCAAAAATCATAACTTGAGCTACAAGCTTCTTTTGAGGAAACTTTGTGAATAAAATTTGTATATTTTGCAATGGACTACAACTTTCATGTTTTGAGTTTTCCTTGAATCCAAATGTATATTGATGAAAAAATGGGACAAAGTTAGGAAAAAATTAGGGATTTTCATAACTTAGAAAAATTCTAAGTTATGAAAATTCTTCATTTCAAACCCTAATTTGCAATTTTTAATTTCTTGATGAACAAGTTTCATGATTTGACATGTTTTGATGAAAAATGAATCTCGACACTTGATTTTGACCAAAAAGTCAAAGTTTGACTTTTCAGTATACAATAAAAAATTGATCAATTGACTGGAAAATTCATTTGTCAATCTTGTGCATTTGGGATCTTTTGAACTTTTTGAACATGTCAAGACAATGTCATTGGGTCCTTGAGTCCATATGTGAGCTTGGTTTGCCATTGGTTAGGTTAAACAGTCAAAAATTGCCTTTGTGCAGTCAAAACCCTAAAAATGACCATTTTGCCCTTTTGGTGATCTGATCAAATTTCTTTTGGAATTGTGATCCAAACTTGATCAAATGGTTCATATGAGTTCATAATGTTGATGTGGGTCAAATTTCATGAGGTTTGACTGTCAATTGGCCATAGTTGACTTTTTCCCCAATACAGCTGATTTCTAGGTCAACTGTCCAATTGACTGGGCAAAGTTTGGAATCAAGACTTGAAACTTGGTATGGATAAACTTGTGAGTCCAACATGAAAAATGAAAGTCATCTTAGGCATTTTAGGTCAAAACATCTTTGTGCAAACATAAATCCTAATTTGGGTCAACAATGCAAGGAGAAGTCTTGAGTAGAGGAAACCCTAGCTGGATCTTGAGCTCCAAGGGTCTTGTGGTGAGAAAATGTTGAGGAAATGGGAGGGCAAATTTTGGGGTACAACACACCCCTAGGGTTATTCCACTTGGTTGCCTTATACAAAATGACCATATTACGCATGTGAGGTATCTTAGCAAAAATAAGCAAATACAAGATCATAGTCCCTCGATGACGCTATCTAAGTTGTATTTCAAATGATCTTAAGTCCCTTAAAGAAAAATGCTAAGATACCTTGCAACATTGCTAATCATGGTTATATGATGACTCACACCCGTCCCGTTTACATCTAAAGATAGGGTTGCTTACCAAATCAATGGTAAGACAACAATCTTAAAGGAAAAGAAAATGAACAAGAAAGACTTTTGAGTAGGTAGAATGCTCCTAATTACTTGCTTAATTTCAAACAAACATCCTTGATATTTTCAAAACAAACACCTACACTTTCAAACATCTTACAAACTTGAAAACATTTTCAAAAGATCAAACATCTCTATATACATTCTTACGAACGAGAATCATTACAAAGATTGCCTAAACAATTGCCTCTTTACAAAATACTTTCAAAAACCACACAAAACACAATTTCAAACAAAAGCAAGTGATCAAGCAAGTAACTAAGAGCCCATGGAAAACCATGGATGAAAAGGTTGCTAATACCTTCCCTTTTCATAATCTATCCCCTGAAATCAAGAAATAATCTCAAAGGTCTTTCCTGTGCTTTTTCACCTTTCCTTTTGGATAAAAGAAAAGTCAGTGACGACTCTTGCTAACCGTAACAATTGCAATCAAATGCAAAACCTTCAAGTCAGTTCTCCCACCGTATCACAAAACCGGCGACTCTGCTGGGGACTATTCTAAAAGTGGGGTTACCTTAGGGCTAGATCACATTTATTTGCTGGCATTGTTTGAGTTGTTTGCTTCAAATTATGGTTCTTTGTTTGGGTTTGAGTCCTCTACCAGGATTTGGGATACCTTATAGGTAAGTAGCAATACATTGTGGAAACTATGCGGGGTATACTGACATGGTCTAAGCAATAGCTACGTTAGTGCGACATATTTGTAGGTACCGGTAGCCATTGAGTTAATCAAGGAGAATACGGGACCAATGAGTGATGTCATAAAGCACTAATGAACTTTTAGAACCTTTACTTGACCAACTTGTCCTTTAGGACGTAGTGGGATGACCGACTTTGGTGCAGTCCGAAGCTGGTAGATACTCGATACTACACTCATTGAGGTTTGGTTTCCTGGGATATTTCGGTCACCATTAAAGAGGCTTGTGCTGAAACAATGACCAAGGAAACAAACCAGTGATATTGGGCTTCTTAGAACCCGATTACTATTACTAGGACAAGTTTGAGCCAACTAAACTTCAAGAGGGTACTTACCTATGAGACTCCATGCAAGCCTAAACCTAAGGACTTGTTTGCTTTGTTTGTACATATATTACTTGTACATAACATCACGAACATAATAACATCATACACATTCACTAACCATTTCAAGGATTTTTGGATTTATCTTTGTTCTGTTTTGTAGGATATGGATTCTCTTCGCAGGAAAACTATTCAAGCCAATCTTGTAAGGATCCCTCCACAACTTAAGGAGCTAGCTTCAAGAATTCCTGAAAACTCTCCATTCACCGAGAGACATGGTCACCTACTCAACTTGGTCACCTCCAACACAAATGAGGACATGATGAAGGTTCCCTTTCAGTTCTTTGATCCCTTACACCATTGCTTCACATTTCCCGACTATCAACTTGTACCTACTTTGGAAGAATTCTCCCGAATCTTGAGGATTTCCATTCTCAATCAACTACCTTTCATCGGTACGGAAAGAGACCCAAAGCCAGAAGAGATTGCTCAAGTTCTACACTTGCACCCATCTGATGTCACAACCAATTGGGAAACAAAGAGTGGTGTCAAAGGTTTCCTAGCAAAGTTCTTGTTCGAAAAAGCCCAAAACTGTTGGAATTCCTTTAATTTGCAAGCCTTTGAGGAAATTGTGGCTCTCCTCATCTATGGGATGGTTTTGTTTCCAAATCCTGACCAACTCATAGATGTGAACGCCGTCAAAATCTTCATATCCCGCAACCCGGTGCCTACTTTGCTAGGAGACATCCTACACTCTTTTCACACTCGCACTATGAGGAAAAGAGGTGTCCTTATATGTTGCACTCCTCTCTTGGAAAGATGGTTTATTTCGTATCTTCCCCAATCTGTATTAAAGAACGAGCAAGGTTCAAGGTGGTCACAAAGGTTGATGATGCTCAAACATTCAGACATCCGTTGGTGTTCCCGATCCATAGAGAATATTACTATTGTTGACCGTTGTGGAGAATTCCCTAATGTACCTTTACTTGGAACTATGGGAGGTATCACCTACAACCCCTGATTAGCCTTAAGACAGTTTGGTTACGCTCGAAGGGATGGCCCTCATGAGATGCTGATTCAAGGTTTAGTATTTGACTACGACAACGACGATCAAGGTCTTCGCCAGAGATTTATCCGAGCTTGGAGGATGTTGAACAAGGTAGATAGCAAGACATTGGGGCATAAGAATTCCATCCCTCTTGAGCCTTATCTCAAATGGGTACAAACCCGTGCTCAGAGTCTTATGATGCCTTACCCCTCCATTCTCCCAGTAATCATTGAGCCTGTCATGGAAGGAGATGTTCCATACACTATCCTACATCCTGACATGCCCGCCTCTCTTGAAGACTTACAAAGAGATTGGATAAAACTCAAGGGGGGGAGCGAGATACTTTCGAAGCCTAATTCTACGCAAGCGAGAAGAAGGTTTTGGAACTCAATAGACTAGTTCATGAGGAGAGGAACCTAAATGCCTACATCACACTAAGAAGGATGCGTACTACCTTTCTATCTTAGAGTTTTTATATTCGTTTTGCCCAAATAGGCATTGATGTACTCAAGCTTTAATTTATTAATATAACGTGTGTTTCCTTTTTTGTCTAAAAACAAATTTGAATCTTTAAGATCCTTGAAATTATTACATATGCATTTACCATTCATCATAACATAAGCAGGTTTCTTGCAACAAGTCTCCTCATCGTTCTACTGTTTATTTCAGTAAGATGGATCTCGAGCAAACGGTGAAGGACCTCAAAGCTCAGAATGCACAGTTTCAACAGATGTTCTTAACTATAGCCAAAGGACAAGAAGAGTTGAAGACCTTGCTGGTTGAAGAGAAAAAGAAGAAGACAAAGAAAATAACCAAAGTTCTAAACATGGGAAGAAGATTCCAAGGGCAAACAAGAAGGGACTTAGACTTTGCAAAGACAATCAAGATGGGAAGGGCAAAGAAACAGTTGTCCAGTCAAAGTCAGAAGAGGAAGAGGAAGAAGAAGACTATTTTGAAGAACAATATCCTCCAGCCGATGACAAGTATAAGCATCTAGAAGAACGGTTAAGTGCAATGGAAATCCAAAAAGTGTCTGGATTGGACTTTGAGGAGTTGGGGTTAGTGTTTGGGATTGTCATTCCTCCAAAATTCAAAGAACCTGTGTTCGCCAAGTATGATGGAGTTTCATGTCCCAAAATGCATCTCCGGTCCTATGTAAGGAAAATCCAGCCTCATACCACTGACAAGGACTTATGGGTACACTTCTTCCAAGACAGTCTGTCTGGAACTCAACTGGATTGGTTTTATCAGTTAGAAAGAGCCAATGTTCATAATTGGGAAGATCTGGCCACTGCCTTTTACAAACAATACCAATACAACGCTGATCTTACGCCCAGCCGTACTCAACTCCAGAGTATGGCCATGGTTTAGAGTGAAGGCTTTAAAAACTATGTGCAAAAATAGAGGGACTTAGCAGAAAGAGTTCAACCTCCCCTAACTGAAAGAGAGTTGGTAGACATGTTTTTGGGCACCTTGTCTGGTCCCTTCTTCAATCACCTAATTGGGAGTTATGATACGGTGGGAGAACTGACTTGAGTTTTTCGCGTTTGTTTTTGCAAATGTTTCGGTTGAGCAAGAGTCACCACCGACTTTTTATTTTATCCTAAGGAAAGGTTAAAAAGCACAGCAAAAACCTTTGAGATGTTTTCTTGGGTTCGGGGGGTAGATTATAGAAAGTGAAGGTATTAGCACCCTTTCTATCCATGATTATCCATGAGCTCTTAGTTACTTTGCTTAGATCACTTGCCTTTGATTTTCAATTGTTTGAAATGGTGCTTTGTGTGTGGGTTTGAAAATGTTTTTGAAAAGAGGCCATTTGTTGTGGCAACCTTTGTAATGATCCATGTTTGGATGTATACAAAGGTGTACTTATCTTTTGAAAAAGTTTTCAATGTTTTTGAAAGTTGTTTGAAAGTGTGTTGTGATGTGTGTTTTGAAAAGTAGGCAAGTGTTTTTGCAAGTTTGATCAAGTAACTAAGAGTTTTGTCTACCCCTAAATTTACTCAAAGGTTTTTCCTATGTTTTAACCCTTTTAACAATTTTGTTCCACCATTGTATTTGGTGGACAATATTGTGTTAGGATGTGAACGGGACGGGCGCGGGTCATAGTTTAGACCATGATTGCAATAGTGCCAAGTGTCTTTGGCAACTTTTCCTTTAAGGGACTTGATCATTTTTAGGCAACTTTTGAAAGCGTCATCGAGGGACTATGATCATTTGATATTGTTTTGTTTTGCCAAAAACACCTAACATGCAACATGGCCCATTATTGAAGGCAACAAGTGGAGTAACCCTAGGGGTGAAAGTGTGATTAGTGTTGCCCATTTTCATGCTTTTTTATCTTTGAATTAGGTCAAACTATTTGTTGTTTTTGATTTGCATACAAAACCTAAGTCTATCATGGCATATTTAGAAAGCTTTAAAATGCGGAATTAAAAGTCCTAAATTATTACACAATAATCATGGGGATGGGGGTACAAATGTCCAAATGGGGATGAGACTTAACAGGAGAGTGGTATCCCAATATTTACAACCAAATCGAATCAATTCGCAAATATAAAATGTATCAAATGTACAAGAATAAACAAATGTGTATGTGTAAATGTATTTGTGTAAGTGTATGATTTATTTACAAGTGAAATAAAAATAAAATAATAAATAAAATAAAAAAAGTTAATTTTGGATATTTTCATGTTTAGGGCAAAACCCTAATTTTGCTAAATAAAAGGTATTAATTATTTATTATATACAATATTTATTAATTATGTACAAAAATAAATAAAAGAGAAGTATATTGTAAAAATGTAATTTTTGAGGTTAAATATTAATAAAAATAAAAATGTATTTATTTTGTATTTTTATCCTAAATATTCTAATAAATATATAAGTATTTATATTATTTACTAAATATATTAAATATATACAAAAAGTAAAAATATTTATTATTTACAAAAAAAAGTATATTTTTAGAAAATGTTTTCAAAATATGAAATAAAATAAAAATCAGAAAATAAAATGTATTTGTATTATTTTTTTGTATTTTACATAAAAATATATAGGTTTTATTTATATGTACAAATTAAATAAAACAAATAAATGCCTAAAAAATACAAAAAGAAGGTGAAAAATATTTTTAATGTTTTTCTATATTTTAACAAAAAATAAGAAGTCAGAAACAAAAACAAAAAGTCAAAAAATGATAAAAATAAACACAATGGGCCAAGGGGGTGTATGTGTGAAAAGGTGGTGCAAATAGAAAGAACAACACAGGCCCAGCCCAAAGAGGCTTCTTCAACCTCCAGCCAAGCTTCTGTCAAAAACGCGCGCCATTCACACCTTGTTCAAACATCCTGATTCTTTGATCTTTTGACAAATCTTAAAACATGAAACTTGTAGAGCTTGAAGCCACGATTTCAAATATATAAAAAAATGTTCTAACTCTCAGAAATGAGAGAGAATTTCTTCTCCCCCAATTCCTGACCTAGCTTTTTTCAGATATTCAGTTTCAAAATTCTCTTAACACACACAATATAAATGAAAAGTAATGACATGGGTAGCTTCAGGGCCATGAGTAGAGCATGACTTCTTCACAAACCTAAGCCTAGATATGCCTGGATAGAGAGATAGAAGTTCAAAAACTTACCTGTTCAGCTTGATTCGTGTATGACAATGGAGGTACTTTCAATGCAATGTGAGGACTTGTATAGCTTGCTTGAGGTCCAGGGATGCTTCCTCTATGCTTGGCTTGCTCTGAATCCTTCTGAATCAAGCTACAGAAGTCAACCTGCACAGATGAAAAATGAAAATGGCACACTTGGCTATGGCTGTTACAGTTCTAGTTCAATGCTTGGAATAACTTCAATGGATGTTAGGGAGTGTGTTTGAAAAGGTTTCAGCCAAAACGCACGATAGGAATGGACTGTGGGATTCAAACTACAGCCTATGCCCTGTTTTGCCACAAAACTGTGTTTTTCTGCATATGGAGGTTTGAGAGATGGTTTGGTCGTGTTTCAGACTTGGTTTGATGTTTGGAAAATGCTCATGAGGTTTGTTTAGGCTTCTCTTGACAGGAATGTGAGTTGTGGTCAGTTATGCAAGTTTTCTTCTTTCTTAAGTCAAAAATGCCAAGTCCTGTTACAGGCTCCTCTAGGCCCCTCAAATATGCTGCAAAGTTTGCTCTTGATCAGTGGGATATGTCCATACCTTTGTGCCTCATAGATTTGCTTTGTACCTCTTGGATTGTAAACTTGACATAAAGTGTAACTTTACAAGAATAGATAAAATGCTTTTTCTAATTATGGCTTAATTCTTCATGTAATGACCAAATGCACAAAATAATGCTAGAACACAATGGATTGGCATTCAATTATTGAGTGTTAATGGGATTAGAGGCCTGTAATCTAGCTTGTACAAGCTAATTTCAAAAATGCCTAAGTTATGAACATGCATTTGGTCAAGAACAAAAGTAGATTTTGCCCAACTTTTCCAATTCGATTCTCCCTAACCAAAAGGGTGTTTGATGAGTTCTTGGACAATTTGGAAAGCTTGGAATGTGTACTACAATCCATCTTTGTAATTCAATTTGAAATTACAAGTGTAAGCATGTGAAAAGTGGCCATGAAGTTAGGCAAAAATCCTGCCTAAAATAGGTCAAAAAATTTCTAAGTTAAGAATGTTTTGCACCCTTGTTCCAAAAATCATAACTTGAGCTACAAGCTTCTTTTGAGGAAACTTTGTGAATCAAAGTTGTAGATTTTTCAATGGACTAGAACTTTCATGTTTTGTGTTTTGTTTTAATCCAAATGTATCTTGATGTAAAGATGGGACAAAGTTAGGAAAAAATTAGGAATTTTCATAACTTAGAAAATTTCTAAGTTATGAAAATTCTTCATTTTAAACCCTAATTTGTAAATCTTGGTTTCTTGATGAACAAGTTTCATAATTTGACATGTCTTGATGAAAAATGAATCTTGGCACTTGATTTTGACCAAAAAGTCAAAGTTTGACTTTTCAGTATACAGTCAAATTTTGCTCAGTTGACTGGAAAATTCATCTGTCAATCTTGTGCATTTGGGATCTTTTGAACTTGTTGAACATGTCAAGACAATGCCATTGAGTCCTTGAGTCCATATGTGAGCTTGGTTTGTCATTGGCTAGGTCAAACAGTCAAAAATTGCCTTTGTGCAGTCAAAACCCTAAAAATGACCATTTTGCCCTTTTGGTGATCTGATCAAATTTCTTGTGGAATTGTGATCCAAACTTGATTAAATTGTACATATGAGTTCATAATGTTGATGTGGGTCAAAAATCATGAGGTTTGACTGTCAATTGACCACAATTGACTTTTTCCCCAATACAACTGATTTCTAGGTCAACTGTCCAATTGACTGGGCAAAGATTGGAATCAAGGCTTGAAACTTGGTATGGATAAACTTGTGAGTCCAAAATGAAGCATGAAAGTCACTTTGGGACTTTTAGGTAAAAACATATTTGTGCAAACTCAAACCCTAATTTGGGTCAACAGTGCAAGGAGGAGTCTTGAGCAGAGCAAACCCTAACTTGATCTTGAGCTCCAAGGGTCTTGTGGTGAGAAACTTTTGAGGAAATGGGAGGGCAAATTTTGGGGTACAAAAGTTGCCCCTGTTCAATCTTCTTAGACCTGAGGATGTAGATTGGCTTGTGTGCCTTTCGTGATCCGAGGGTGGAAGATGATTGAACACTAGAGTGCCCAGAAATTTGCACTCGCATAATGAATTATCAGCAATGTGATGTCGGGAATGGGCTTATAGATGCCATCTGGAGACATGACAGAACCTTGTCGGGAATGGGCTTATAGATGCCATTTGGAAGTGTTGATCGCGTAAGAGATTCTTTAGCGAGAACTTGCGTTCTTGAGAAAGAAAGATGGTTTCCTGGCTTGTTGCAGGTGTTGATCTTCAGTATCTTCATGCATATATGCCCTGGCTAGGTACAGGTATCGAATCTGGAATTAGTTGCTCACAGATGTGCCCTAGCTAGATACAGGAATCGAATTCGGAACTTCAAAAGGTTGCTTACAGACGTGCCCTGGCTGGATACATGTATCGAATCTACAATCAATCGCTCACAGATATGCCCTGGCTAGATACAGGAATCGAATCTGGAATTGGTCGTCTACAGATATGCCCTGGCTGGATACAGGTATCAAATCTGGAAATTGTCGTCTACAGATATGCCCTGGCTGGATACAGGAATCGAATCTGGAATTTGTCGTCTACAGATATGCCCTGGCTGGAAACAGGAATCGAATCTGGAATTTGTCGTCTTCAGATATGCCCTGGCTGGATACAGGTATCGAATATGGAATTCTTTGTCTTCAGATATGCCCTGGCTGGATACAGGTATCGAATCTGGGAATCTTCATGCAGATATGCCCTGGCTGGACACAGGTATCGAATCTATGATCAAATACTCACAGATATGCCCTGGCTAGATACAAGAATCGAATCTAGAATTGTGATAGTTGATAGTAATTATCTTTGGATTGAACTTTTCCTGAAAAGGCAAAACATTAGTTGTATGCAATGTCATGATGCATGATGTCATGATGTTCTAAAAAATAAATGAGATTGTGTGATATGATGCGTATATGCATGCGTCAGAATGTATAAAATGTGAAATGTCTATGAATGTATTTTCATCTAGGAAAATAAATCCTTGACGAGTGCCGGGAGTTTGTGGAATCCTGGGCTGATGTATAAGAGTGGAGTTCTTCGCTTCCGCTGGGGATGATGTTTGCAAGAATAAACCAGTAGGAGAAGATGACTCCGTTGGGGAATAAACTTGTTGGAGAGATTACTCTGCGGGGAATTACTCCGTGGGAAGAGATACTTCGCTGAGGTTTTGATGAGAGCTCCGCTGGGGATTCCGCTGATAAGTTATGTTGGGGGACTTTGATGAACTCCGCTGGGAATAGGAAGAACTTCGCCGAGGACGATTTTTCCGTGGTGATTAGCCGAGGATAACCCAGTTATAAGCCCTGATTGGAAATAACCTTTGAATGAAGCCGGGGAGATGCGTTCGTACTCTGCAAGGGATAAGCTTACAGAATCTATTGGGGATAAGCTTCCAGAATCTACTGAGGAAACTTTTCAGATTGTACTGGGGAAAGGTTCCACTGATGTGTCTGTATTCCGCTGGGGAATGTTGAGATCTTCTGGGGATACCTAACTTCCTTAAGACTGACAGTAGACTAACTCTGCTTGAGGAGAGTACCGCTGACTTGCTAGGGGAATACTGTGCCTTTTTAGGGCTGATGGGAGACCAACTCTGCCTGGGGAGAGTATTGCTGAGTCTTGTCTTACTTTTTGGGGAGTGAAAGTATTTTGGTTACGTTCTTCAGCCGAACCTACCTTGGGACCTTGATGGGCGAAGCAACTAGATCGCTTTAGACCATTCTTATTATCCCTGTTTCTGATGTCATCTGTAATTAGTCTTTTGTTTCGCATGCAAATATTCATGATTAGCAATTAATGTCAAATGCATATATCAAAAATGAAAATTGGACATTCTTTGCAAAACAAAACAGAAAAAGGAAAAACGATGGGTAATTCGTCTGAAAAATTGAACTTGTATTGATTTTGAATTTTTCCTGTAAATAGGCGTTTTGTACAAGAGGCTGACGTCCTAGTAAGAGGACGCCGCTGAGCAACATAGAGTTTATACAATTTTGAAAAGGAAACAAAACAGCTATGTGAAAAATAATCCCACCGGGTTCCAACTCTGCTATCGCCTTTATGTCTTCAAGCGTCTCACCACTCTACTGTTTAGTTAAAGATGAAGCTGATTGATTGGAGTCATCTGAGCCCGATAGTTGATGCCGAATTCCTGATGCAAGGTGATCCAATGAGACATAGTATTACGCTTTATCCCTAACTTTTGCCTGGACCGCCCTTTCGGGTTTTCAGTCCACCGGGATACCCATTTTTGCCCAAGCCGCCTTTTCAGGTTTTCGACTTGCCGGGTATACAGATTTTTTTATTATTTTCATCCCTTATTTTTGCCTGAACCCTTTTGGTCGCCGGGAAGCCCTTATTTTTGCCTAGGTGTGTCAACCTAGCGGGTCCTTAATTCATGCGTAGTATCTTTTTACTATGTCTGCATTGGCGGGGTGAGGGAGGTCGTCACCATCCATGGTGGTTAGAATCATAGCTCCTCCTGAGAAGATATGTTTAACCACAAATGGCCCTTCGTACGTAGGGGTCCATTTGCCCCTGGGATCACTTTGAGGAAGAATGATGCGCTTGATTACCAGGTCTCCGACTTGATACTCTTGTCGTCTGACTTTCTTGTTAAATGCCCTGATCATCCGTTTTTGATATGTCTGACCATGACAAATAGCAGTGAGTCTGTTTTCATCAATTAGGTTTAATTGATCAAGCCGAGTCTGGATCCAGTCATCTTCGCTCAAACCTGCATCCTTCATTATCCGGAGAGAGGGTATCTGGACTTCAATAGGCAAGACTGCCTCCATGCCATAGACCAAGGAAAAGGGAGTTGCCCCTGTTGACGTCCGTGCTGAGGTGCGGTAACCGTGAAGAGCAAACGGTAACATTTCGTGCCAATCTTTATAGGTCACTGTCATCTTCTGCACAATCTTCTTGATGTTCTTATTCGCTGCTTCTACAGCCCCATTCATCTTCGGCCGGTAGGGAGAAGAGTTGTGGTGCTGTATCTTGAATTGCTCGCAGAGCTCAGTGATCATTTTGTTGTCAAGATTGGTACCATTATCCGTAATGATCCTCTCAGGTACACCATATCGACAGATCAGGTTGTGCCGAATGAACCGTGCCACGACTTTCTTGGTTACGGTAGCATAGGAAGCTGCTTCAACCCACTTTGTGAAGTAATCAATCGCTACCAAGATGAAGCGGTGCCCGTTAGATGCTGTAGGCCGGATCTTGCCGATCATATCAATGCCCCACATTGCAAAAGGCCAAGGTGATGTCAAGACGTTCAGAGGAACCAGAGGAATGTGCACCTTATCAGCGTAGATCTGACATTTATGACAAGTTTGAGAATGCTGGTAACAGTCGGCTTCCATTATGGACCAGAAATATCCTGCCCGAAGGATTTTCTTTGCCATGGTATGTCCACTGGAATGTGTTCCGAAGGTACCTTCATGTATCTCTGCCATGATCCTCTCTGCTTCAGTCTTATCCACACAACGCAGTAAGGTTGAATCATGGTTTCGCTTGTAGAGAATGCCATTGCTGAGGAAGAACTTTGCCGCGAACCTTCTCAGAAACTTTTTGTCATTAACAGATGCGCCTTCGGGGTATTCTTGAGCTTCCAAGTACCTCTTCACTTCATGATACCAAGGTTTTTCAGTTACCTCTTCAGTCTCGAGATCGCAGCAATGTGCAGGTTCATCCAATTTCCAGATAATGATCCGGGGAGCCTCGTTGTCCCATTTGACTTTGAACATAGAAGACATCGTAGCCAACGCGTCCGCTAACTGATTCTCCTCTCTTGGGAAGTGTTCAAAAGTTATCTCCTCGAAGTGGGGAAGCAATGTCAATACATACTCCTTGTAAGGAATAAGATTTGGGTGTTTCGTATCCCACTCGCCTTTGACCTGATTGATCACGAGAGCGGAATCTCCGAAGACACTCAGAAACTTGATCCTTAAGTCGATTGCAGCTTGAAGACCCATGATACATGCTTCATACTCTGCCATGTTGTTGGTGCAGTTGAAACATAGCCGGGCGGTGAGTGGAGTATGAGTGCCTTTGGGGGATATGATCACAACACCGATACCATTGCCCAAAGCGTTCGAGGCTCCATCGAAGTGCATAGACCATCAGGATCCTTCCTCAGGTCCTTCATCTGGTCCAGGTACTTCACAATCAGTTACTACCATGATATCCTCGTCTGGAAATTCAAAGTTCATCGACTGGTAATCGTCCACTGCCTGGTGCGCCAAATGGTCTGCCAATACACTTCCCTTGATTGCTTTTTGAGTCGTGTATTGGATGTCATATTCCGTCAAGATCATTTGCCATCTTGCTATTCTTCCGGATAGAGCAGGCTTTTCGAATATGTACTTGATTGGATCCATTTTTGAGATCAACAGAGTAGTGTGAGTCAACATATACTGTCTCAGCCAGCGAGCAGCCCATACCAAAGCGCAGCAAGTTTTCTCGAGCAGTGAGTACCGGGTCTCACAGTCGGTAAACTTTTTGCTAAGGTAATAAATGGCGTGTTCTTTTCGGCCAGACTCGTCGTGCTGCCCCATCACACACCCCATTGAGTTGTCCAGTACTGTCAAGTATAAGATTAGAGGTCTCCCTTCGACTGGCGGCATAAGAATGGGTGGTTCTTGGAGATACTCTTTGATTCTTTCGAAAGCGGCCTGACATTCATCGTTCCAACGTACTACTTGATCTTTCTTCAGCAGCTTGAAGATTGGTTCACAGGTAGCAGTTAGAAGCGAGATGAATCGGGCAATGTAGTTCAACCGTCCTAGAAAGCCTCTGACTTCTTTCTGTCTTGGGAGTTGGCATCTCTTGTATGGCTTTCACTTTGGCAGGGTCCACTTGAATGCCTTTGTCGCTTACGATGAAGCCTAGCAATTTTCCAGATCTCACCCCAAAGGTGAACTTGTTTGGGTTCAACCTCAGCTTGTACAACTTCAGACGGTCAAACAGCTTCTGTAGATGGTCAAGGTGTTCCTCCTTAGTTTGGGACCTTGCAATCATATCATCGACGTATACTTCTATCTCGTGATGGATCATGTCATGAAACAAAGCAACCATGGCACGTTGGTAGGTTGCCCCAGCATTTTTCAACCCAAAAGGCATGACCTTGTAGCAAAAGGTGCCCCACTGAGTAAAAAAAGTGGTATTCTCCATGTCTTCAGGAGCCATCTTGATCTGATTATAATCGGAGAAGCCGTCCATGAAGGAGAATACTTTATGCTGAGCAGTGTTGTCAACCAGAACGTCGATATGAGGCAGAGGGAAATCATCCTTGGGGCTCTCCCTGTTCAAATCCATGTAATCAACACACATTTGGACCTTACCATCCTTCTTCGGCACTGGAACCACGTTGGCAACCCATTGAGGGTAAACAGTCACTGCTAGAAACCCGACATCAAATTGTTTCATAACCTCAGCTTTGATTTTCTCGGACATTTCTGGACGCATACGGCGGACCTTCTGTTTTACCGGAGGGCAATCTTCCTTGGTAGGCAGGTGATGAACCACAATGTCGGTATCCAACCCAGGAATGTCTTCGTAAGACCAGGCAAATATTTCCACATAGTCATGCAGCATCTGAATCAATCATTGTTTCACACTGAGCTCTAAATTGGCACCAATCTTGACTTCCTTTCTGTCTGTCTCAGTACCCAGATTTACCGTTTCCACTGGCTCTTCATGTGGCTGAATTGCCCTCTCTTCCTGGAGTAGCTTCACCAGGCACTTCGCAATCATCTTCACCTTCGTCTTCAGCTAAGTTGATCGGATTTTCGAAGTCATAACTGGCAGTAGCAGAGTCGTTACCAGTGAGATCCAGAGTGGATTGGAACCTGTATAGGTGAGTGTGTGTAAATATAGCTGTTTTTCAATATATAATAAAGAAAGAAAAGGAGCGCAAGATTTTGAAATGCAACAAACGTTCAATGTTTTTATTGATGATATATGAAAATGACACACAAAAGCCCTCACAAATGAAGCCACGGTGCCCCGGGTAAGACACCGAGCCATAAAAGTTTCAAAACATTGTTTGTTACAAATTCAAAACAAAAGAGTTCATTACTGAGTGACAAAAGTAATAGGCGTGAAGTCTTTGGCAGTCCAGTTGCTTGGTCCACTGTCGGTTGTTGGGTAGATCCAGCTGTCGAATTCAGATTCCTCGACGTCGTCTTCAATAGCATTCACTCCCGGGTTGGTGATGAACACAGGAGGTCTTCCAATCCTTGCCTTACGAACAGCCTTCTGAGCCTCTGCAGTGAAACCCAAACCAAACTTGTCGGTCTTCGGAGTGAAATCAGGAAGTCAGCCCCAGTTTGCACACTCGCCCTTCTCAATAACAGCCCGGGCATCCTTTAAGGAAGCCATCTTCAAAGGAGGGTCTTCAATCACAATTTCAGCTGATGCCAGTGTCTGAGGCACCTCTTTAAAGTGTTGAAAGGGGGTCTCAATGAATTCCCCATCCATCTCTATGTACCGGAACGAGTTGAGGTGGCTGACCATATATTTTTCTTCCCCCTGAACTGTAACAATCTTCCCTCTAACCGGGTACTTAAGCTTTTGATGTAGCGTGGAGGTCACAGCTCCAGCCTTGTGGATCCATGGACGACCCAGCAAACAAGAATAGGATGGTCGGATATCCATTACATAGAAAGTAGAATCAAAGACCTGAGAACCAACCCTGATTGGAATGTCAACTTCACCATGTACCATCCTCTTCGAACCATCAAAGGCTCGGATAACAATGTTACTAGGCTTGAGCTCCAACCCCTCACAATCCAACCTGTCTAGGGCCTTCTTGGGTAATACGTTCAAAGAAGAACCGGTGTCTACCAACACATGGGCAAGAGTAGTGCCCCTGCATTCAATGGATACATGCAGGGCGTCGTTATGGTTCTTCCCTTTGGCAGTCAGATCGGCGTCAGAGAAACCCAACCCATTATCGGCAGTCAAGTTGGCCACACAATCGGTAAATTGATCAGCAGACGTTTCTTGTGGCACATGGGCCGTCTTCAGGAAGGAAATCAGGGCCTTGGCATGGGCCTCTGAACACAACAATAGTGATAACATAGAAATCTTTGATGGGGTGTGCCCCAACTGCTCAACCACATTGAAATCACTCTTCTTAATGATCTTGAGAATCTCTTCCATCTCTTGCTGGGAAGCTTCAACATTGGTTTTTTTTGGTGCCTCCGTTAGGGCAGGCAAATCAGTAGCAATCCCTTTGCCCCGAGCGTCAGATGACTCGGCAGCAGGGGTAGAAACAGGAACTTGATCAGGAAGGGAAGCGGGCACACTTGCAGGTGTGATGATAAGAGGTCTCTGAATAGCTGGTGGCGCAATATCTGGCGAGAACAGCCTACCACTGCGAGTAATTTTGGCAGGCCAAGTGATGTTGCTGACGCCGGTACTAGTATCAAACTCTTGCTTTACTCCAAGAACATAAACATCTGCCCCATAGTGCCATGGGACAGCTTTGTCGGATGTATAAGGGAGGGGCCCCGGAACAGTGATGATGATAGGAGCAATCTTCTGAGTGGACATGATTTTGACAGGCTTCTTTGAAGGATCCTTAGGAGGTTTGTTGAAAATAGTGACAATAGAAACTTCTTCAGTAGGGGTAGCAGGAACAACAATCTTCTCGAACAAGATTTCTTTGCTATCCATCAGGCTTTGGATACCTGATTTCAGCAAGGGACAACCAACAGGTGAAATAGCACATAGAAGGAAACCTTTACCACATACCGGAAATAAACCGGATAGCAACAGGTTCCTTTTGACGGTCAATAAAGGAGTAACA
Organism: Vicia faba; assembly: GCA_948472305.1. NCBI lineage: Eukaryota > Viridiplantae > Streptophyta > Magnoliopsida > Fabales > Fabaceae > Vicia > Vicia faba. The sequence goes on along the minus strand of CATIWC010001197.1, from coordinate 316,174 downwards.
ATCTCTTCCACGGAGGCTACATACCGGTCTTCTTCCACAGCATTCACTCCATGCTGGGGCATGGGAGCAGTCACAACATTGGGTCTTTCGGGTGCGTCAAACTGTATTTCTTTAGCATCAATAAGGTCCTTAACCTTATTCCTCAGAGCCCAGCAATCATCCGTAGTATGCCCCGGGCTATCAGAGTGATAAGCGCAACGGGCGTTGGGGTTGTACTTTGGAGAAGCTGTGTTCACTACCTTCAGAGCTTCTTTGACAGTTACCATATTGGTTGACAGTAGTTGCGGCAAAATCTGAGACAGGGTCATGCTGAGCCGAGTGTACTGTCTTTTAGGTCTCTCACCCCTTGGTTGGTTGTACTGCTGAGGAGCAGCAACAGGCTTTGAAATTACCAATGCATTGACAGCTTGGTGGCGTTCCGGCTTAATTTGTCTTCTGGGACCGTAAACGGCACTGGCTTCCTTCTTGAAAGGTTTCTTTTCAGTACTCGCGGAGGCACCTTTCTGTATCTTCCCCGACTTGATACCAGCTTCTATTCTCTCACCAGTCAAGATCAAATCTGTAAACCCAGCAGAAGAATTACCAATCAGATGGTTGAAGAACGGACCAGACAGGGTCCCCAGGAACATGTCAACAAGTTCACGGTCAGTCAGCGGTGGCTGCACCCTGCCAGCCAGGTCTCTCCACTTTTGCGCATACTCCTTGAATCCTTCGCCCGTCCCAAGTGTCATACCCTGGAGTTGGGTACGCGTGGGAGCGAGGTCAGAATTGTACTGATACTGTTTATAAAATGCAGTAGCCAAGTCCTCCCAGTTTCGGATACTGGCTCCATCCAGCTGATAGAACCATTCGAGTTGAGACCCCGAAAGGCTATCTTGGAAGAAATGGATCCAAAGGTTCTTGTCTGCAGTGTAAGGTTGGATCTTCCTTACATATGATCTGAGATGCAGCTTAGGGCAGGAAGCCCCGTCGTACTTCGCAAAGGCAGGTGCCTTGAACTTGTGTGGGATCACCACCCTAGAAGATAAACCTAGATCTCCAAAATCCAGTCCCGACACATTTTGAATCTCCATGGCACTTAAACGGTCCTCTAGTTGCTTGTACCTGTCTTCAGCAGGAGCGTATTGTTCATCATTGTAATCCGTCTCGTTGTCGGAGACCACAGGACTAGGAGCCCTTCCCCCTTGGGGACTGTCTTTCTCTGCAGAGGAAGTACCCTGATCAGCCTCATTATGTAGTGTATTCCCAAACCTTCGTCCAGTGTTAAACAACGCAGTCCTCTTCTTCTTCTTCTTCTTCAAGAGCAAAGTCTTCAACTCTGGTTGACCCTGGGCTAAGCTCATGACCAGCTCTTGAAACTGGGCACTCTGGGCCTGGAGGGCCTTGATAGCTTGTTCGGTAGTAGGCTCGGAAGACATGATGATTGAGTGCTGAAATAAACAGCGAAGAAGATTAAGCAACCTGTAGAAGAAGGGGTACCTGTTATGCATATGATGCAATGAGATGTGCATGATTCATGTTTTCAAAGACAATCGAGATTCAACTTTGTAGACAAAAATGAAACACACTTCATTAGATTCAAATTTTTAAATTGTTCAACAATTTTCCCTTTGGCATTACAAGAATGAAAATACTGAAAAGGAAATAAAAGATGTAAAAGAAACATCCAAAGCCCATCAGTGCTCCCATGGCCTCCTCTTCTCAGTACGGATATAGTCATTCAGGATCCGCTCCTCCTCCAATTGCTTAGTCAGCTTCTGGATCTTTTGTTCCTGTTCGTTGAACTTTTCCCGATACAAATCCCGTTCTTCCTGTAGATGCGCCCAAGATCTCTTTAGTGTATCAACATCAGTGGGTATCTGAGGAGGGAGGACAGTTGGAGGAACCCCGTCTTCATCAGGAAATTCCAGAATGATAGGCCTGACAGCTTCGTATGGCATACCCAACTTCTGAGCACGGATGCGGACCCATCTGCAATAGGGTTCCATTGGTAGAGAAGTCTTTGATCCTAACTCATGTGGGTCAGCTTTGTGAATTCTGTCCCAAGCCTTGATGAATCTACGGTGCAGCTCGCCACAGTCTACCTGAAACTCAAAACTGATGTGAGGCACCAACATCTCATGAGGCCCTGCTCTTCTGGCTCTTCCAAACAGACGGAGAGCTAAACATGGATTATAAGAGATTCCTCCCTGGGTACCGATCAATGGAACATTAGGATATTCTCCGCAACGATCAATAATGGCTACCTCATCCAAACCTCTGAGAGTCCAAATGATGTCCTTATCAGTGAGAGACATTAACCTATGAGCCCAGCCCTTTCCTTCTTCATTCTCCAGCACGAACTTAGGGAGGTGAGAAATAAACCACCTCACTAACAAAGGAGCACAACACCACAGAGTTCCCCGTCTTCGGGCAGTACGAGCATAGAGTTGTTGCAGGATATCACCCAAGAGAGTGGGTACAGGGTTCCGAGACATGAAGATCCTTATGGCATTGATATTGACAAAGTTATCAGGATTTGGAAACATTACTAGACCATAGATTAAGAGAGCCAGAATGTCTTCGTACACCTTGAAGTCTAAGTCATTCCAGAAACTATTAGCTTTGCCAACCAGAAACTTAGCCAAAAAGCCCTTAACTCCACTTCTAGTTTCCCAGTTAGCCATTACCTCTTCTTTGGTTAAGGGAAGGACTGCAACAATCTCTTCAGGCCTAAGAGTCTTCTCCCAACCAGTGAATGGAGTTTGCTCCAAAACAGGGATACCAAGCAAATCAGAGAATTCTTCCAGGGTAGGGACCAACTGGAAGTCTTGAAAGGTGAAGCAATGATATAGGGGATCATAAAACTGGGTCAGGACACTCATCAGTTGTTGGTCCCACTTTTAAGTGACTAACCCAAGTAGAGAACCATGCCTCTTGATGAAGGAAGTAGTGTTTGGAATCCTATCAACCAATTCCTTGAGCAAAGTAGGTGGTTGAACAAAGTTGAGCCAGATAGTATTCCTACGCATTGGCATCATGATGTCCTACAAAACAGAGCAAAGGTGAAACCCTCTTATCTTTGAAATGGGTCAGTCCTTATGCAGGATGCATGCAATGGCATGATGGTATGATAAAGCACACCACAAGTATTCACAAAGGCAAGCATGATAAAGCACACAAGTCACACAAGATAACCCTTAGGGTTTAGGCCAGCATGAAGTTTAGGTATTACCCTCTTTTAGTTTCTTTGGTTAAAACCTGTCCTATCAAAAGTAACCGGGTTCTAGAGGATCTCAATATTATTGACTACCCTCAATCGGTCATAACTCCAGCATCGCAATCTTTTCTTGCAGCCAGAACCATCGCGAGAGTTTAGCCTCAATGAGTGTAGCATACTGCTACTGTTCTATGGCCAAGTTGGGTCAATTTAAGGTTCTAAGGTCGGTTGGTGTTTAATGACTCCTTAGAAGACCCATATTCTCCTCGTTGCAACACAAGGGATATCGGTACAGACCAAGTGTCACACCAACGTAGCCACTGCTTCACCCATGTCGGTCTACGCCAGACAGGTCCCTCATAGCTTATGCTACCTAAAAGGGTATTCCCCAGATCCGGGTTAGGATCTATGAAACTCCGATGCAAAGCCCACAAATATAAAAGTAAACAAAGCAAACAATTGAAAACAAGTAAATTATCTAACCCTAAGGTAACCCCACTTTTAAGTTTATCTCCCCCGCAGAGTCGCCAGTTCTGTGATACGGTGGGAGAACTGACTTGAGTTTTTTGCGTTTGTTTTCGCAAATGTTTCGGTTGAACAAAAGTCGCCACCTACTTTTTATTTTATCCTAAGGAAAGGTTAAAAAGCACAGCAAAAACCTTTGAGATGTTTTCTTGGGTTCGGGGGGTAGATTATAGAAAGGGAAGGTATTAGCACCCTTTGTATCCATGGTTATCCATGGGCTCTTAGTTACTTTGCTTAGATCACTTGCCTTTGATTTTCAATTGTTTGAAATGGTGCTTTGTGTGTGGGTTTGAAAATGTTTTTGAAAAGAGGCCATTTGTTGTGGAAACCTTTGTAATGATCCATGTTTGGATGTATACAAAGGTGTACTTATCTTTTGAAAAAGTTTTCAATGTTTTTGAAAGTTGTTTGAAAGTGTGTTGTGATGTGTGTTTTGAAAAGTAGGCAAGTGTTTTTGAAAGTTTGATCAAGTAACTAAGAGTTTTGTCTACTCCTAAATTTACTCAAAGGTTTTTCCTATGTTTTAACCCTTTTAACAATTTTGTTCCACCATTGTATTTGGTGGACAATCTTGTGTTAGGATGTGAACGGGACGGGCGCGGGTCATAGTTTAGACCATGATTGCAATAGTGCCAAGTGTCTTTGGCAACTTTTCCTTTAAGGGACTTGATCATTTTTAGGCAACTTTTGAAAGCGTCATCGAGGGACTATGATCATTTGATATTGTTTTGTTTTGCCAAAAACACCTAACATGCAACATGGCCCATTATTGAAGGCAACAAGTGGAGTAACCCTAGGGGTGCAAGTGTGATTAGTGTTGTCCATTTTCATGCTTTTTTATCTTTGAATTAGGTCAAACTATTTGTTGTTTTTGATTTGCATACAAAACCTAAGTCTATCATGGCATATTTAGAAAGCTTTAAAATACGGAATTAAAAGTCCTAAATTATTACACAATAATCATGGGGATGGGGGTACAAATGTCCAAATGGGGATGAGACTTAACAGGAGAGTGGTATCCCAATATTTACAACCAAATCGAATCAATTCGCAAATATAAAATGTATCAAATGTACAAGAATAAACAAATGTGTATGTGTAAATGTATTTGTGTAAGTGTATGATTTATTTACAAGTGAAATAAAAATAAAATAATAAAGAAAATAAAAAAAAGTTAATTTTGGATATTTTCATGTTTAGGGCAAAACCCTAATTTTGCTAAATAAAAGGTATTAATTATTTATTATATTCAATATTTATTAATTATGTACAAAAATAAATAAAAGAGAAGTATATTGTAAAAGTGTAATTTTTGAGGTTAAATATTAATAAAAATAAAAATGTATTTATTTTGTATTTTTATCCTAAATATTCTAATAAATATATAAGTATTTATACTATTTACTAAATATATTAAATATATACAAAAAGTAAAAATATTTATTATTTACAAAAAAAGTATATTTTTAGAAAATGTTTTCAAAATATGAAATAAAATAAAAATCAGAAAATAAAATGTATTTGTATTATTTTTTTGTATTTTACATAAAAATATATAGGTTTTATTTATATGTACAAATTAAATAAAACAAATAAATGCCTAAAAAATACAAAAAGAAGGTGAAAAACATTTTTAATGTTTTTCTATATTTTAACAAAAAATAAGAAGTCATAAACAAAAAGAAAAAGTCAAAAAATGATAAAAATAAACACAATGGGCCCAGGGGGGTGTATGTGTGAAAAGGTGGTGCAAATAGAAAGAACAACACAGGCCCAACCCAAAGAGGCTTCTTCAACCTCCAGCCAAGCTTCTATCAAAAACACGCGCCATTCACACCTTGTTCAAACATCCTGATTCTTTGATCTTTTGACAAATCTTAAAACATGAAACTTGTAGAACTTGAAGCCACGATTTCAAATATATAAAAAAAAGTTCTAACTCTCAGAAATGAGAGAGAATTTCTTCTCTCCCAATTCCTGACCTAACTTTTTTCAGATATTCAGTTTCAAAATTCTCTTAACACACACAATATAAATGAAAAGTAATGACATGGGTAGCTTCAGGGCCATGAGTAGAGCATGACTTCTTCACAAACCTAAGCCTAGATATGCCTGGATAGAGAGATAGAAGTTCAAAAACTTACTTGTTCATCTTGATTCGTGTATGACAATGGAGGTACTTTCAATGCAATGTGAGGACTTGTATAGCTTGCTAGAGGTCCAGGGATGCTTCCTCTATGCTTGGCTTGCTCTGAATCCTTCTAAATCAAGCTACAGAAGTCAACCTGCACAGATGAAAAATGAAAATGGCACACTTGGCTATGGCTGTTACAGTTCCAGTTCAATGCTTGGAATAGCTTCAATGGATGTTAGGGAGTGTGTTTGAAAAGGTTTCAGCCAAAACGCACGATAGGAATGGACTGTGGGATTCAAACTGCAGCCTATGCCCTGTTTTGCCATAAAACTGTGTTTTTCTGCATATGGAGGTTTGAGAGATGGTTTGGTCGTGTTTCAGACTTGGTTTGATGTTTGGAAAATGCTCATGAGGTTTGTTTAGGCTTCTCTTGACAGGAATGTGAGTTGTGGTCAGTTATGCAAGTTTTCTTCTTTCTTAAGTCAAAAATGCCAAGTCCTGTTACAGGCTCCTCTAGGCCCCTCAAATATGCTGAAAAGTTTGCTCTTGATCAGTGGGATATGTCCATACCTTTGTGCCTCAGAGATTTGCTTTGTACCTCTTGGATTGTAAACTTGACATAAAGTGTAACTTTACAAGAATAGATAAAATGCTTTTTCTAATTATGGCTTAATTCTTCATGTAATGACCAAATGCACAAAATAATGCTAGAACACAATGGATTGGCATTCAATTATTGAGTGTTAATGGGATTAGAGGCCTGTAATCTAGCTTGTACAAGCTGATTTCAAAAATGCCTAAGTTATGAACATGCATTTGGTCAAGAACAAAAGTGGATTTTGCCCAACTTTGCCAATTCGATTCTCCCTAACCACAAGGGTGTTTGATGAGTTCTTGGACAGTTTGGAAAGCTTGGAATGTGTACTACAATCTTTCTTTGTAATGAAATTTTAAATTCCAAGTGGAAGCATGTGAAAAGTGGTCATGAAGTTAGGCAAAAATCCTGCCTAAAATAGGTCAAAAAATTTCTAAGTTAAGAATGTTTTGCACCCTTGTTCCAAAAATCATAACTTGAGCTACAAGATTCTTTTGAGGAAACTTTGTGAATCAAAGTTATAGATTTTGCAATGGACTAGAACTTTCATGTTTTGAGTTTTGTTTGAATCCAAATGTATCTTGATGTAAAGATGGGACAAAGTTAGGAAAAAATTAGGAATTTTCATAACTTAGAAAATTTCTAAGTTATGCAAATTCTTCATTTAAAACCCTAATTTCTAAATCTTGGTTTCTTGATGAACAAGTTTCATAATTTGACATGTCTTGATGAAAAATGAATCTTGGCACTTGATTTTGACCAAAAAGTCAAAGTTTGACTTTTCAGTATACAGTCAAATTTTGCTCAGTTGACTGGAAAATTCATTTGTCAATCTTGTGCATTTGGGATCTTTTGAACTTGTTGAACATGTCAAGACAATGCCATTGAGTCCTTGAGTCCATATGTGAGCTTGGTTTGTCATTGGCTAGGTCAAACAGTCAAATATTTCCTTTGTGCAGTCAAAACCCTAAAATGACCATTTTGCCCTTTTGGTGATCTGATCAAATTTCTTGTGGAATTGTGATCCAAACTTGATTAAATGGTCCATATGAGTTCATAATGTTGATGTGGGTCAAAAATCATGATGTTTGACTGTCAATTGACCACAGTTGACTTTTTCCCTAATACAGTTGATTTCTAGGTCAACTGTCCAATTGACTGGGCAAAGATTGGAATCAAGGCTTGAAACTTGGTATGGATAAACTTGTGAGTCCAACATGAAGCATGAAAGTCATTTTGGGCCTTTTAGGTCAAAAAATATTTGTGCAAACTCAAACCCTAATTTGGGTCAACAGTGCAAGGAGGAGTCTTGAGCAGAGCAAATCCTAACTTGATCTTGAGCTCCAAGGGTCTTGTGGTGAGAAAATTTTGAGGAAATGGGAGGGAAAATTTTGGGGTACAACAGGAGTTAATCGGCAGGTTTTACCGAACTCATATTGACCAGAGAAAGGGTAGAAGCCGAGATAAAGAATGGAAAAATTCAAAAAGATGCATCCTCTGTTGCTGTAAGGAAACCATTCATTGGAAAGAAAGAAGTGGTTGTTGTATACCCTCAGAGAAATCAAGATAGGGCTGAACGCCGTCCAATGGTGGGGGCTGTCATGATTCCTAAACCCGCGCCTGCTCAACAAGGAAGCAACCAACCAAGAATGGAGAGACCAGTCATACAGTTCACCAGAGTTAATATGACCCTATCTCAAGTATTACGACATTTGTTAAGGTCCAACCTAGTGACTTTGAAAGAAGCCCCAAAGAATCCTAACACAACCTCTCCTCACTATCATCCTAATGCCCGATATGCATACCATTCTGGCAGTCCTAGCCATGACACTAATAACTGTTGGGCTCTAAAGAAAAAAGTACAAGACCTCTTTGAAGCCAAAGAGATTGAATTCGATGCGCCAGAAAAGCCCAATGTCATTTCTGACCTTATGCCCAAACATGGCCATAATACCAACGCCATTGAGGAAGATGTGTTTGTTACTTCAGTTGATGAACTTATGACCCCACTCCTGACTATCAAAAAGAACTTGTTGAAAGCCGGTGTATTCCCAGGCTGTGGTGAAAGCTGTCGTTTCTGTTTGTCCTCACCAAACAACTATCCTTTGTTAAAAGCAGGCGTTCAATTTCTAATAGATAACAATGAAATTTTATTCGAGAAGGCTTTAATTCCAACTGTTTCTTATAATGATGTTTCCATCGTGACCATTTCCAACAATTCTTCCAAGTTCTCCACCAAAGACCCATTAGAATTACATCAGTTCCTAAAGTAGCTCCTTTGATAATTACAATGCCTGGACCAATCCCGTATTCGTCAGACAAAACTATACCATGGAATTATGGAGGGGATGTATACTACCACAGTATCAAGAATGATTGGCCAGCTGCCGATGATTCAAATTTTGAGAAAGTTGACTCTAATGTCAGTAATATTTCAGGGACTAGTAAGATAACCCGAAGCGGAAGGATACTTTATTTAGAAATTGCTCCCCCAAAAGCAGTTTCTGGACCCGCAATCATTCCTGTTGTTGTTGCTCCCCCAAAGGCTGTTCCCAGTCATACAACCATCTCTGCTAGTACTCATGCTGACAAAGCTGTTACAATCCCTGTTATCACCCCTACTGACATTCCTGCTTCCGTGTCAACCGAGACTCTAGGTAAAGGTATTCTGATTGAGCCTGTCCGGACGAAGGCACAATCAGTGGCTATCCCTAAGACCTCCCAGAAAGAGATGGAGAAAATTCTAAAGATCATAAAAAGAAGCGACTACAATGTCGTTGATCAACTGGGGAAAACTCCATCCAAAATTTCCATGCTGGATTTATTACTATGTTCCGAGGCGCATGCAAAGGCCTTGGTAAAATTTTTGAAAACTGCCCATGTACCTCAAGAAACATCTATCGATCAGTTCCAAGACTGCGTAGCCAGCTTGACTGCAGATAATGGTTTAGGTTTTTCAGATGCTGATTTAACGCCAAGAGGGAGGAAGCATAATGAGGCATTGCAAGTCTCAGTTGAATGTAGGGGCACAACCTTGGCTCATATTTTGGTTGACACTGGTTCGTCTCTGAATGTGTTGCCTAAAAAGGCTCTTGATAGGCTTGACTGTGAGGGATTGGAGTTGAAACTAAGCAACATAGTAGTGAGAGCCTTTAAAGGCTAAAAAAGGATGGTGCATGGGGAAGTGGATATCCCCATAAAGGTTGGAACCCAAACATTTGATTCAACCTTTTATGTAATGGATATTCGCCCTTCGTACTCCTGCTTATTAGGCCGACCGTGGATCCACAATGCTGGCGCTGTTACCTCTACGTTACACCAAATGCTGAAATATCCGATTCAAGGGAAGATCATCACTGTTCATAGAGAAGAAGAGTATATGGTCAACCATCTAAATTCCTTCAGATATGTGGAGTTAGATGGTGAATTTATTGAAACTCCATTCCAACACTTTAAAGAAGTCCCGCAAACTGTGGCAGTAACCAAGGTTGTATCTCGAGTTCCCAAGATCACAAGGCCTCCACTCAAGATTTCATCTTTGAAAGATGCCAAGGCAATGATAGAAAAAGGTGGGTGCACTATTTGGGGACAACTCCCAGATATCCCGTACAAATCTGATAAGTTTGGTCTGGGTTTCACTTCAGGTGCCCAGAAGGTTGTACGCTGTGCTCGTGCCGGAGGACTACCCTTGAAGATCAGCAACCACCAAGTCAATGAAGTGGAGGATGATGAAGACAAGTATGACCTAGAGGATTGGATTTTCCCAACTGTCAGTGAAGGGCTCATCAACTGGGAGGCTAGAGACTTTGTCCTGATCACTTTTATCCCACAATAATTTGTCTTTACATTTTGTTGGATCTGTAATATTATAACAATTCAGACTATTAAAACCTTGTGTCTTACCCGAGGAACATTGGTTCATTTGTAAGGGTTATTATCTCATTTCCATATGACATCAATGAATCATGGATGTTTTTGCATACAAACTTTGTGCTCATTGTTTTTTCTTTTTACATTTTCATTTCTTTCAAAGATAGCTATACTCTTACACACACTCACACTCACAATGCAGGTCTACATCCATTCGGGATCCCATGGGTAACGGTTCTGCTATGGCCTTTTGTGACTCTGAAAATATAATCTACCAAGCCGAAGACGAAGGTGAGGAAGATTGTGAAGTACCAGGGGAACTCGCCAGGTTACTATAACAAGAAGAGAGGACCATTCAGCCCCAGGAAGAACCGGTGGATACAATCAACCTAGGTACCGAAGAAGACAAAAGGGAAGTCAAGGTGGGTGCCAATCTGGAACCCAGTGTCAAAGGGCATCTGATTTAGTTGCTACACGAGTATGTTGAGATCTTTTCCTGGTCGTATGAAGACATGCCAGGACTTGATGTAGATATCGTGGTACATCGTTGTGATCGGTGGATCTGGAACTGACTGTTTAACGCTGGTTCGCGAAATGTCGCGGAAGCAAGAGTCGCCACCGTCTTTTATTTTCTCCAAATGGAAAGGACAAAAGCACAGAAAAATTCCTTAAAGAGATTGCTCTCGGTTCGGGAGGTAGGTTATAGAAAGGGAAGGTGTTAGCACCCTTTCTATCCATGGTTATCCATGGGCTCTTAGATACTTGCTCATTTGTGTTTTTCAAAAAAATGTTTGCTTGTTTTTCAATGTGGGTTTAGAAAAGTTTCTTTGAAAAATTTCAGATCGACTCGTATGTCAGAGTGTTTGAAAAATTTGCTTTGAAAGCTTTTGAAAATGTGTTGATGTGAAAAGATTTTGATTTGTTTGAGATTAGAGCAAGTATCCTTGAGAACCTACCTACCCTAAGGAATTCGTCTGTGTAAATGTCCTTTGAAGTAGTGCCATCCCACCATTGAGAGGTAGGTAGCACCATCGTTGGAGGTGTTCGGGTCAATTCGAGTTTAGGGACATGGTGATCACCAGAGCAATGGGAAGACACCTTAGAAGCTACCCTCATGCCAGGTTCCCGGATCATGAGGACTTACTAAGACGTCCTCTACTCGACGACCACCTTTCGAAAGGCAACAGTGAGGCGTACCCTAGGGGTGGTGTGTGCGAATTGTGTGTCATGTTTCAGTTACTTGTCTTGTCATGTTTGTCGTGATCTACGCTTGATTTTAATTAAGACATTCATTCTTGCATGCTTCTTAACAGTTATAAAGTTTGCGGGAAAATAAATCTAAGACTATTACAAATGGCGCGGGTCCACATCGCCAAAATTAAACCGGACCCGATTTGACTGAAAAATAAATAAAGCGAATAAAAGTGCGAAAAGTTAAATTGTTACAAGGCTTTGGGACATGTACATAATTATTTAAACGATACAAAATAAATGCGCGAAATTAAATAATCAAAAGTATGGGTGTTGGACCCTTTCATAAGAAATTAAAGTTAATAATGGAATTAAAATTAAAATTAAATGTTTTTGGGATTTTATGTTTTTTAAGATTTAGAAGGAGAAATTAATTAAAATTAAAAAAAGGAAGCGTCAAACCCTAATTCTAATGTTTTTTGAAGTTTTATTGTGAAAATGTCATATTAACCTAAATTAAACCCTAATTTTTATTTATGTACATTTAATTATAAAAATAAATAGATAAATAAATAATATTGTGATAAGAAGAAAAAAATAAAAAAAATAAAAAAGGTATAAAAATTATCAATTAACCTAATTCTATATTTTTTGGATTTTTGTTAAAAGGAATTAAAGTTAAAAACCTAATTAAACTAAATAATTTACATATTAGTTTATAAGAAAATAACTTATTATTAATTATATTTTTCTTGTCTTTTCTGAGTTTTTATGATATTTTTCATATTTTGTAAAAATAATTACTGAATTAAAACAACAAAATAAATAAAATAATAATTAAAAGGATATAAGGAAAATAAATGAAATTAGCAAACCAGGGTGGGGTGTAGTCCCAAAATTGGAGGTCAAATTAGTGGAATCTGGCCCAATAAGCATGGCCCTTGTTGACTTTGCCAGTTGTGTGCTAACGCGTTGACTTGCCTTCATGGTACACCTTGACTCTGAGCCCTTTGATGGTCGTCTGGGACACGTGTGTGCTTGGATCAGGATGGCATATGGTGAACCTGGACGTTAGCATAGCATAGGATTTCATATTGAAAAATAGCATTGAAATTTGCCAGACCTGGGGCTTGAACCCAGGTCTTGAGGATTAACCATATCACGTTTTACCAACTGAGCCACTGCATTTCAATTAATATATCATAGCAAATAAATAACAAAAAGTAAAACCCACGCGTAATGGTTAAAAACGCACGCAATTCAAACTAGCGAATCACGCTTCGCCAACACATCATCGTCTTCGTTCTCTTTTTATTTTTCTGAAAACAAGACCCTTCAGCCACGGTTTTGGATGCGTGGTTTTAGGCAGGTTTAGAAGAAATAGCGAATAGCGCCATGGTGATCATAAATTGATCGCGACTAGTGCCTTCTCTTCGTCTTGATGCGCTGAATGCAATGGTGGTACTGGGATGGTCTAATTTTTCCTCTAGTAAGAACCCCCAATTTGAAGCTCAAGAAAACCTAATATTCAATCATGGCATAATCTCGTATGGCACAGAAAAACGCAATTAAATATGAGGGTTAGTCTCAGAATTTCATAATAAACATGGATCAACAAACAAAAAGTGCAAATGATGCTTAAATTATGATGCACGATTTCATATTTTTCTCTTTACAGTTTGAACCATAGATACCGATTCAGGGCGTTTTGGTGATGATTTCTGATTGGAATGTGATCAAGAGTCCACGAGGAAGCTTTTTGAATGAATGTTAGGGCTTAAAACCACCTCTTGAATGCTTTTCAGTTCTTGAGTTTATGGACAATTTTTCAAGTTTGTATAGTATTCTTATGCGCAGCTTTTTGTGTCCTGGCCATTAGGGTTGATTCCTGATCATATAGTGAAGGCATTAGGTCAATAAAATTGAACAAAATCTCATGAATTCAATGATTTGCATATTTGATTTTGTAAGAATCTTTTTCAATCTTTTTCACATGGTTCTTTGTGTCAATTAGCTCCAATCACACCAATTCTTTCCATAATTGAACAAGCACGAAATATTGAGAGTAGAATGTGCATAAAAGGATTTTTTAGGTCAAGCTTTATATTTTTCATGTATTTAAATAACTTAAATGAATTAATATTAATATAAATTCAAATAAATAATTAAAAAATGAGAAAATACTTCCCTTTGGGCCTAATGGTCGTGCATAGGCTTGGCATGAAGAAACTTGGAAGAAAAATGGGCCCATTTGCATTTTTGGATCATTTGCATCAATGTTGACTTTTCAAAATTCCCAAAAATTTCCCAACTTCCACAAGGCATAACTTGCTCAATTTTTAAGCTTTTCACATGTTTTTGGACATTTTGGAAAGGTCTTTGAGTCCTCTAACCAATGCCTTTGGTCCCATGTCATTTTGATTTACCAATCTCAAGTTATGGCCTTTGACTTAAAGTCCCTTTTTGTTGACTTTTGAAAATGACCTATAATGTTGAAATTGATAACTTTTTGTGAGAGCATTTCTTGGACTTGAAGTATGAAGATGAGTTGTAGGAAATGTCTTTCTCTTCAAAATGAGCTTTGGATGGAATTTTTCTGATAATCCATGTGAAAGTTATGCCCTGGTCAATTTCAGTTGACTTTTTCAGCTGTCCAAATATAGTAACTTTTGCATCTTTGATGATTTCTGAGCCAAATTTTGAGAATCATGATCAAGCATTGATCAAATGATGTTTATGGCTTCAAAATGATATGTTGACCAAAAAATTGAACTTTTGACTGTCAAATGACCATTTTGCCCCTACAGTTGACTGTAGTGCAATTTAGGGTTTTGACTGTGCAATTTTGAGCTGAATGCCTTGAAACTTGATATGGGGATACTTGAACATCTTTGTAGGCATATGAGACTTGATTGGGCCCTTGAAAACTTCCTTTCTTTGATCAGAACACAAACCCTAGTTTTGACTGTATAGGAGACAGTTGAACTGCATAACCCTTGGGGAATTTTGTGACTTGACTTGGCAATTTCTTGAAGAATATGGGAGGGCAAATTTTGGGGTGCAACAGTTGCCCCTGTTCAATCTTCTTAGACCTGAGGATGCAGATTGGCTGACGTGCCTTTCGTAATCCGAGGGTAGAAGATGATTGGACACTAGAGTGCCCAGAAATTTGCGCTCACATAGTAGCAGTGATGATGGGGGAATGGGCTTATAGATGCCATTTGGAGATTGTTGGATAGGATGATGGGCTTATAGATGCCATCGGATGTTGATCGCGTAAGAGATTCCTTAGCGAGAACCTGCATACCTGCAAAAGAAAAATGAGTACCTGACACGTTGCAGGAGCTGATTTTTAGATGCTTGGTATAGATGTGTCCTGACTTGTTACAGGAGCTGAGTCTGGAGCTTCAAAAGATGATGAATGAACCAGGTATGGTTACTTCCTTAGCATGAACGGTAAGAGAACCTTGGGTGATTTTAACTTCAACAACGCTCGTTGAGAAAATCTTGGTGGGAAATACCATCTTCGCAGGATCGGAACAAGAACCATAGACCATTATAATCTGAAAGGGAATCACCTCACCCGCCGTCGGAGAGGGGAATCATAGGAAAAGGAATTGTCACCTCACACACCGTCGGAGAGGGAAATCATAGGAAAAGGAATTGTCGCCTCACACACCGTCGGAGAGGGAACCATAAGAGACTATCACCTCACACTCATCGTCGGAGGGGGAACCATCTGAAAAGGACTTACCACCTCACACACCGTCGGAGAGGGAACCATAGGAGACTATCACCTCACACTCATCGTCGGAGAGGGAAACATCTAAAAAGGAATTACCACCTCACGCACTTGTCGGAGAGGGGACCATAAGAGATAACTTCTACTGCGTTTTTATCAGAAAAATCTGTTGGGCATTGATTTAGCTGGACTAGAGGAGGTCTTGAAATATCTTCAACTGGAATAAGCGTCAGAACGTTGCCATATCTGGTTTACATCTGGACTATATCTGGAAGGAGATCTGGAAGCAGCATCAGAACGTCACCATATCTGGATCATATCTGAAACTATATCTGGAGGATACCTGGAAGCAGTATCAGAACGTCACCATATCTGGATCATATCTGAAACTATATCTGAAGGATACTTGGAAGCAGCATCAGAACGTCACCATCTCTGGGTCATATCTGAAACTATATCTGAAGGATACCTGGAAGCAGCATCAGAACGTCACCATATCTGGGTCATATCCGAAACTATATCTGAAGGATACCTGGAAGCAGTATCAGAACGTCACCATATCTGGATCATATCTGAAACTATATCTGAAGGATACCTGGAAGCAGTATCAGAACGTCACCATATCTGGATCATATCTGAAACTATATCTGAAGGATACCTGGAAGCAGTATCAGAACGTCACCATATCTGGATCATATCCGAAACTATATCGAGAAGGAAATCTGGAAGCAGCATCAGAACGTCACCATATCTGGGTCATATCTGAAACTATATCTAGAAGGAATTCTGGAAGCAGTATCAGAACGTCACCATCTCTGGATCATATCCGAAACTATATCGAGAAGGAAATCTGGAAGCAGCATCAGAACGTCACCATATCTGGGTCATATCTGAAACTATATCTAGAAGGAATTCTGGAAGCAGTATCAGAACGTCACCATCTCTGGATCATATCCGAAACTATATCGAGAAGGAAATCTGGAAGCAGCATCAGAACGTCACCATATCTGGGTCATATCTGAAACTATATCAAGAAGGATATCTGGAAGCAGCATCAGAACGTCACCATATCTGGGTCATATCTGAAACTATATCAAGAAGGATATCTGGAAGCAGCATCAGAACGTCACCATATCTGGTTTACATCTGAAACTATATCAAGAAGGAATTCTGGAAGCAGCATCAGAACGTCACCATATCTGGATCATATCTGAAACTATATCGAGAAGGAATTCTGGAAGCAGCCTCAGAACGTCACCATATCTGGTTTACATCTGAAACTATATCAAGAATGAATTGCGATTAGTTGATAGTAGTCATTTTTGTATTGATCTTTTTCCTGAAAAGGCGAGACATAATTGGATGCAAAATCATGATGCATGAACTGTATGTCTTCAAAATCAATGAGATTCGTGTAGTATGATGCATATGCATGCTATAATGATGTATGTGACGTTTTATGAATGTATGTTTGTCTAAGAAAATAAATCCTTGACGGGTGCCGGGAAGTCGTATCCTGGGCTGATGTTGAAGAATAGGTGCAAGAATTCCCATAGACGAAGATAACTCCGTTGGGGAATAAACTTGGCGAATGGAGGATTCTGCGGGGAGAAAAAGATATTCTAGCGACCATGCTGGGAAGAAATACTCTGTAGGGAGATGCTTTTGCTGCATTGTTGAGGATGACTCGCTGAGGATACCTTGCTGTATTGGAAGTATGAATGGACTTCGCTGGGGATAAGAAGATTCTGTCGACGACACTCTTTCCGTGGCTTTTGGCTGAGGATAACCCAGTTATATCCTGTTAAGGAAATAACTCTTTAAATAAAGCTGGGCGACGCGTTCGTGTTCTGCGAGGGGATAAGTTTACTGCTTGGGGATATGATTCCAACTTTCCTGGGGAACTGGATTGGACTCTCCTGGGGAAGTTTTGAACTGCGTTGGCTATGTTCTTCAACGGAGCTTACCCTGATACCTTGGAGGACAGAACAATCAGATTGCTTAGACCATTCTTCATTGCCCCTATTTCTGTGGGGGAGGCATTTGTGGGGTGCTGATAATCGTTGATGGACAAACCCTCTTCTGGTAGGCAGATGGCAGGACGTAGTCGTACGCTTTAATCCCTAACTTTTGCCTGGACTGCCCTTTCGGGTTTTCAGTCCACCGGGATACCCATTTTTGCCCAAGCCGCCTTTTCAGGTTTTCGACTTGCCGGGTGTACCGATTTTTTTCATTTCATCCCTTCATTTTGCCCGAACCCTTTTGGTTCGCCGGGAAGCCCTTGTTTTTGCCTAGGTACGTCAACCTAGCGGGTCTTTGATTACGCGTAGTATTTTTTCGACTATGTCCATGCTCTCAGAATGTCAGGAGTTGCCCCTGTTAGAAGTGTAGTGTTGCCATACTACCAGAAGATCTTCGTTTGATCGTCCAATGCCCCAAGTGACTTAGGCGAAGATTTGTCCACAGGCTATTTGGCCTTTTGAGAGATTCTCCGAATCTTGACTGAATTGCCCCAGATGGTGGACAATAATCACGTCTGCCCCTTGATTGGAAGTACTTCTGTTCATTAGACTTTCGTCGTGCAAATTTTTATGCTGTTCAAACAAAAGTCATATGCAAACAAAGTTATGTTAAAAACGCAAAGCTTATGTCTGTCTTGAGGATTTTGAAAATGCATTCTTTTCATAAAACAAGTGAATGTTTGTAAAACGCGATGTCAACTCTGTATTTACCGTAGCCTTAAGGAGTCAGGATACCTTTTGTAACAGTATGCTTTCGAATTAACCCATGCTTCAGCTAGGACTTTTAAGGGTTATAACGTTGCCTGGTTCACGGTTTAAGAAACAAAGGATAAAGGCTCAAATTTTATTTGTACCCACCCGCTCTTCGTGATGTTCTCCAAACCTAAACTCAGTTGATCATACGTTAGACCTTGTTTGAGTCTTTGCTTTGATATTCCAATAATGGTTCAGATGTTGATGACTTGTTTTGAATAGGCAGTCATTTTTGCTTTGGTTGAGGGTTTATGAGACCTCTTTCTTGATTTTGTTATCCCTTTCTTTTTTGCCTGAACTGTTTCCTTTTTGGAATTACAGTCAGCGGGATGCCCCAGTTTCATAAGTCCCCTTTGTAGGTTTAGACCTTTTTTGGGCTTTTCATTTATGAATTTTGATGATGACTGCCTGTCCTTTTGATTGTTCTGAACCATCACTGTCTTTGTTCGTTTTGTAAAGATGCACTTGGATCAACTGAGAGAACTACCCTGCCCCAGGTTATGATTAAGGGTTTTGATTTTTGAAAATAAAAACTCCTACTTCTTTGGCTCTGATGGGTTGACGAGGGATTATCATCCTTATAACTCCAGTGTTTAGGGGTTGAAACAATGCCTGTACCTCATCAGCGGGGTTTGTTCAAAAGCATACTGTAATGATCGCGGTATCATTTTCGTCATCCTCCCTCAAGAGGCTCAGAGTTATTAACCGAGAGTTGACATCAGAAAAAATATGAAAAGAATATAACAAAAATAATTGTATTAATTCCCCAAAACAGACATATGCGATGCATTAATAGAATAAAAGAGTTTGCTATGACATTAATTGTTTGTATAAGCAAGGAAAAATACAACTCAAAAATTCAAATAAACAAAAGGTCTTCAATGATTGGGCAACGGAGCAGTGATCATGTTCGGAGTCTCAGACACTTCAAACTGAATCTCCCCGGCGTCGATCATGTCTTGAATTTTGTTCTTGAGAGGCCAGCAGTTGTCTGTAGTATGCCCCGGGCTATCTGAATGATATGCGCACCTATCGTTGGGATGATAGTTGGGAGCAGAAGTGTTCGGATTCCGGAGAGGAGCCCTTAAGGTGATCAGCCCTGCCTTCAACATTTGTTGCAGTGCTTGATCCAGCGACATGTTGAGTTTGGTATACTGTCGTTTCTCCTTGCGCTGCTGCCCCTGTCCTTGTTGAGCAGGTCCGGGATTGGAGATCTGGATTGCCCCTGCCTCATGACGGCTCTTCCTACCGTGCACAGCATTGGATTCTTTCTTTCCATGATGAGGCTTTTTATCAGCAGGTGCAGCCTCTTGAATTTTCCCAGACCGGATACCAGCTTCTATTCGCTCTCCAGTCAAGATAAGATCTGTGAATCCAGCAGATGAATTCCCAATCAGGTGGTTATAAAATGGACCAGACAAGGTCCCCAAGAACATGTCCACAAGTTCCCGATCAGTCAGAGGTGGTTGTACCCTTCCAGCCAGATCCCTCCATTTCTGCGCATATTCTTTAAAGCCTTCACTTGATCCTAACGACATACCCTGGAGTTGGGTACGCGTAGGAGCAAGGTCGGCATTATATTGATACTGCTTATAGAAAGCAGTAGCCAACTCCTCCCAGTTACGAACTTTGGTCCCATCCAGCTGATAGAACCATTCGAGATGAGTCCCTGAAAGACTCTCCTGGAAGAAGTGGATCCATAAATTCTTGTCCACCGTATATGGCTGCATCTTCCGAACATAGGACCTTAGATGCAGCTTGGGGCAAGACGCCCCGTCATACTTAGTAAAGGATGGTGCTTTGAACTTCCGAGGAATAACCACACCAGTTGACAAACCCAGATCTCCGAAATCCAGCCCAGGTACCTGTTGAACCTCCATAGCCTTCAACCTATCCTCCAACTGTTTGTACTTGTCCTCAGCCGGAGGGTACTGTTCGTCGTCGAAATCTGTTTCATTGTCAGAGACCACTGGACTGGGCACCTCCCTCTCATGGTGACTGCTTTCCCTCACAGATGGGGTAGTCCTTTCAGTTTCAGTCTGCGGTGTATTCCCAGATCTTCGTCTAGGGCTGAACAAAACAGTCCTCTTCTTTTTCTTGTCCTTCTTCAAAAGCAGAGCCTTCAGGTCTTGCTGCCCTTGGGTCAAATTCATTATCAGCTCTTGGAACTGGGCGTTCTGAGCCTGGAGGTCCTTGATAGTCTGCTCGGCTGATGATTCAGGATTCATGACGACTGGCTGAAATAAACAGCGAAGAAGGGGTAAGCAACCTGTCAAAGGGATACCTGCAATGCAATGAGATGTATGACATGCATGTAATGTTTTCAAGGACCTCGCGGGGTAAACAGAGAAACTTTGTTAGCATTTGGAACCGGTAGCTTGATTGAAGGAACTTCATGTTATTGAGAGTCCTTCTTCAAGGGTCAAAGGCTCACCATATCCAGTGGGTCATAGCCCCTGACAACCTTAGCTAGAGGAAAATAAATCCTCTTTGCCCCTTGCTGGATGTTTGATTCATCATGACCTGCATCACAAGCCCTTGAGATCCTTGAAATGGGTTAGGATGTATGCAATGGTATGCAATGGTATGATGTTATGCTATGTATGGGGTAATGTGAGTAATCCTGTTATGAGTCCCAATTAAGGACTATAAACGGAAACCTGCAAGAAACTTGATAAACTTGTTATGAGTCCTGATTAAGGACTATAAACAGGACCTGCAAGTAGTTAGTACGCCCTGTTATAAGTCCCAATTAAGGACTATGAACAAAACCTGCAAGAAACCTAAGTAAAACCTGTCATGAGTCCCAATTAAGGACTATAAACAGAACCTGCAAGTGGTTAATACACCCTGTTATAAGTCCCAATTAAGGACTATGAACAAAACGTGCAAGACATCAAGGGTCAGATAACAAGCATGCAAGTAGTCAAGTACGAAGGCACACAAGTCACACAAGAGAAGCCCTTAGGGTTTAGGCCAGCATGGGGTCTAGGTATTACCCTCTTTCAGTTTGTTGGTTAAGACCTGTCCTATCAGAAGTAACCGGGTTCTAGAGGATCCCAATATCACTGACTACCCTCAATCGGTCATAACTCCAGCATCGCAATCTTTTCTTGCGGCCAGAACCATCACGAGAGTTTAGCCTCAATGGGCGTAGCATACTGCTACCGTTTCTATTGGCCAAGTTGTGTCATTTAAGGTTCTAAGGTCTGTTGGTGCTTAATGACTCCTTGGAAGACCCATATTCTCCCCGTTTCAACACGAGGGATATCGGTACAGACCAAGGCGCCACACCAACGTAGCCACTGCTTCACCCATGTCGGTATACGCCGGACAGGTCCCTCACAACTTATGCTACCTAAACAGGGTATCCCCAGATCCGGGTTAGGATCTATGTAACTCCGATGCAACCCACAATAATAAAGCAAACAAGCACAACAATTGAAAACACAAGTGATCTTAGTCCTAAGGTACACCTCACTTTATAAAACTCCCCAGCAGAGTCGCCAGTTCTGTGATCGGTGGATCTGGAACTGACTGTTTAACGCTGGTTCGCGAAATGTCGCGGAAGCAAGAGTCGCCACCGTCTTTTATTTTCTCCAAATGGAAAGGACAAAAGCACAGAAAAATTCCTTAAAGAGATTGCTCTCGGTTCGGGAGGTAGGTTATAGAAAGGGAAGGTGTTAGCACCCTTTCTATCCATGGTTATCCATGGGCTCTTAGATACTTGCTCATTTGTGTTTTTCAAAAAAATGTTTGCTTGTTTTTCAATGTGGGTTTAGAAAAGTTTCTTTGAAAAATTTCAGATCGACTCGTATGTCAGAGTGTTTGAAAAATTTGCTTTGAAAGCTTTTGAAAATGTGTTGATGTGAAAAGATTTTGATTTGTTTGAGATTAGAGCAAGTATCCTTGAGAACCTACCTACCCTAAGGAATTCGTCTGTGTAAATGTCCTTTGAAGTAGTGCCATCCCACCATTGAGAGGTAGGTAGCACCACCGTTGGAGGTGTTCGGGTCAATTCGAGTTTAGGGACATGGTGATCACCAGAGCAATGGGAAGACACCTTAGAAGCTACCCTCATGCCAGGTTCCCGGATCATGAGGACTTACTAAGACGTCCTCTACTCGACGACCACCTTTCGAAAGGCAACAGTGAGGCGTACCCTAGGGGTGGTGTGTGCGAATTGTGTGTCATGTTTCAGTTACTTGTCTTGTCATGTTTGTCGTGATCTACGCTTGATTTTAATTAAGACATTCATTCTTGCATGCTTCTTAACAGTTATAAAGTTTGCGGGAAAATAAATCTAAGACTATTACAAATGGCGCGGGTCCACATCGCCAAAATTAAACCGGACCCGATTTGACTGAAAAATAAATAAAGCGAATAAAAGTGCGAAAAGTTAAATTGTTACAAGGCTTTGGGACATGTACATAATTATTTAAACGATACAAAATAAATGCGCGAAATTAAATAATCAAAAGTATGGGTGTTGGACCCTTTCATAAGAAATTAAAGTTAATAATGGAATTAAAATTAAAATTAAATGTTTTTGGGATTTTATGTTTTTTAAGATTTAGAAGGAGAAATTAATTAAAATTAAAAAAAGGAAGCGTCAAACCCTAATTCTAATGTTTTTTGAAGTTTTATTGTGAAAATGTCATATTAACCTAAATTAAACCCTAATTTTTATTTATGTACATTTAATTATAAAAATAAATAGATAAATAAATAATATTGTGATAAGAAGAAAAAAATAAAAAAAATAAAAAAGGTATAAAAATTATCAATTAACCTAATTCTATATTTTTTGGATTTTTGTTAAAAGGAATTAAAGTTAAAAACCTAATTAAACTAAATAATTTACATATTAGTTTATAAGAAAATAACTTATTATTAATTATATTTTTCTTGTCTTTTCTGAGTTTTTATGATATTTTTCATATTTTGTAAAAATAATTACTGAATTAAAACAACAAAATAAATAAAATAATAATTAAAAGGATATAAGGAAAATAAATGAAATTAGCAAACCAGGGTGGGGTGTAGTCCCAAAATTGGAGGTCAAATTAGTGGAATCTGGCCCAATAAGCATGGCCCTTGTTGACTTTGCCAGTTGTGTGCTAACGCGTTGACTTGCCTTCATGGTACACCTTGACTCTGAGCCCTTTGATGGTCGTCTGGGACACGTGTGTGCTTGGATCAGGATGGCATATGGTGAACCTGGACGTTAGCATAGCATAGGATTTCATATTGAAAAATAGCATTGAAATTTGCCAGACCTGGGGCTTGAACCCAGGTCTTGAGGATTAACCATATCACGTTTTACCAACTGAGCCACTGCATTTCAATTAATATATCATAGCAAATAAATAACAAAAAGTAAAACCCACGCGTAATGGTTAAAAACGCACGCAATTCAAACTAGCGAATCACGCTTCGCCAACACATCATCGTCTTCGTTCTCTTTTTATTTTTCTGAAAACAAGACCCTTCAGCCACGGTTTTGGATGCGTGGTTTTAGGCAGGTTTAGAAGAAATAGCGAATAGCGCCATGGTGATCATAAATTGATCGCGACTAGTGCCTTCTCTTCGTCTTGATGCGCTGAATGCAATGGTGGTACTGGGATGGTCTAATTTTTCCTCTAGTAAGAACCCCCAATTTGAAGCTCAAGAAAACCTAATATTCAATCATGGCATAATCTCGTATGGCACAGAAAAACGCAATTAAATATGAGGGTTAGTCTCAGAATTTCATAATAAACATGGATCAACAAACAAAAAGTGCAAAGGATGCTTAAATTATGATGCACGATTTCATATTTTTCTCTTTACAGTTTGAACCATAGATACCGATTCAGGGCGTTTTGGTGATGATTTCTGATTGGAATGTGATCAAGAGTCCACGAGGAAGCTTTTTGAATGAATGTTAGGGCTTAAAACCACCTCTTGAATGCTTTTCAGTTCTTGAGTTTATGGACAATTTTTCAAGTTTGTATAGTATTCTTATGCGCAGCTTTTTGTGTCCTGGCCATTAGGGTTGATTCCTGATCATATAGTGAAGGCATTAGGTCAATAAAATTGAACAAAATCTCATGAATTCAATGATTTGCATATTTGATTTTGTAAGAATCTTTTTCAATCTTTTTCACATGGTTCTTTGTGTCAATTAGCTCCAATCACACCAATTCTTTCCATAATTGAACAAGCACGAAATATTGAGAGTAGAATGTGCATAAAAAGATTTTTTAGGTCAAGCTTTATATTTTTCATGTATTTAAATAACTTAAATGAATTAATATTAATATAAATTCAAATAAATAATTAAAAAATGAGAAAATACTTCCCTTTGGGACTAATGGTCGTGCATAGGCTTGGCATGAAGAAACTTGGAAGAAAAATGGGCCCATTTGCATTTTTGGATCATTTGCATCAATGTTGACTTTTCAAAATTCCCAAAAATTTCCCAACTTCCACAAGGCATAACTTGCTCAATTTTTAAGATTTTCACATGTTTTTGGACATTTTGGAAAGGTATTTGAGTCCTCTAACCAATGCCTTTGGTCCCATGTCATGTTGATTTACCAATCTCAAGTTATGGCCTTTGACTTAAAGTCCCTTTTTGTTGACTTTTGAAAATGACCTATAATGTTGAAATTGATAACTTTTTGTGAGAGCATTTCTTGGACTTGAAGTATGAAGATGAGTTGTAGGAAATGTCTTTCTCTTCAAAATGAGCTTTGGATGGAATTTTTCTGATAATCCATGTGAAAGTTATGCCCTGGTCAATTTCAGTTGACTTTTTCAGCTGTCCAAATATAGTAACTTTTGCATCTTTGATGATTTCTGAGCCAAATTTTGAGAATCATGATCAAGCATTGATCAAATGATGTTTATGGCTTCAAAATGATATGTTGACCAAAAAATTGAACTTTTGACTGTCAAATGACCATTTTGCCCCTACAGTTGACTGTAGTGCAATTTAGGGTTTTGACTGTGCAATTTTGAGCTGAATGCCTTGAAACTTGATATGGGGATACTTGACCATCTTTGTAGGCATATGAGACTTGATTGGGCCCTTGAAAACTTCCTTTCTTTGATCAGAACACAAACCCTAGTTTTGACTGTATAGGAGACAGTTGAACTGCATAACCCTTGGGGAATTTTGTGACTTGACTTGGCAATTTCTTGAAGAATATGGGAGGGCAAATTTTGGGGTGCAACAATCGTCTACCAACAAAAGAAGATTGTCCATCGGTAAAACAAAAGGTCCGTCGTATGCGACCAAATATGTCAGAGAAGATCAAAGCAGAAGTCATGAAACAATTTAACGCTAGATTCTTGGTCGTCACCTTCTATCCGTAATGTGTTGCCAATGTTGTTCCCGTGCCCAAAAAGGACGGAAAAGTACGAATGTGCGTAGACTACAGAGATTTGAATAGGTCAAGCCCTAAGGATGATTTCCCACTTCCCCATATTGATTTTCTAGTTGACAATACGGCACAACACAAAGTATTTTCCTTCATGGACGGTTTCTCAGGCTACAACCAAATCACAATGGCGCCTGAGGACATGGAGAAAATAACCTTTGTCACACAGTGGGGCACGTTCTGCTACAAGGTTATGCCGTTCGGACTGAAGAATGCTGGGGCAACCTATCAGCGTGCCATGGTAGCTCTATTTCACGACATGATACATCACAAAATAGAGGTCTATGTGGACGACATGATAGCTAGATCTCAAACAGAAGAAGAGCATCTTGACCATTTACAGAAACTCTTTGAGAGACTAAAGAAGTACAAGCTGAGGTTGAACCCAAATAAATGCACCTTTGGGGTGAGGTTTGGTAAACTCCTAGGCTTTGTCGTCAACAATAAAGGTATTGAAGTAGATCCTGCCAAGGTGAAAGCGATACAAGAGATGCCTGCTCCTTGTACCGAGAAGGAAGTTAAAGGATTTTTGGGACGTTTAAACTACATTTCCAGATTTATTTCTCACCTGACAGCTACTTGTGAACCAATCTTCAAGTTACAGATGAAAGATCAAGTAGTCAAATGGAATGACGAATGCCAAACTGCTTTCGACAAGATTAAAGAGTACCTGCAAGAGACTTTTGTGTTGATGCCACCAGTCGAGGGAAGACCATTGATTATGCATCTGACTGTTTTGGAAAATTCAATGGGGTGTGTGTTGGGGAAGCATGACGAGTCTGGACGAAAAGAGCATGCCATTTATTACCTGAGCAAAAAGTTTACCGACTGTGAAATAAGATATTCACTGCTCGAGAAAACTTGCTGCGCTCTGGCATGGGCGGCTCGCCGGCTAAGACAGTATATGCTGACCCATACTACCTTATTGATATCTAAAATGGATCCAATAAAATACATCTTTGAGAAACCTGCTCTCTCTGGGAGAATAGTGAGATGGCAGATGATCTTGACAGAATATGACATACAATATACTACCCAGAAAGTAATAAAGGGCAGTCTACTGGCTGATCACCTTGCTCACCAAGCTGTGGAAGACAACCAGTCCATGAAGTTCGAATTCCCAGATGAAGACATCATGATGGTAAACAACTATGAAGAATTCAGACCATATGACAGACCTGAACAAGGATCCCGATGGACCCTAGTTTTTGATGGGGCATCTAACGCACTCGAAAATGGTATTGGCGACATAGTCATATCTCCTGCAGGATGTCATACTCCTTTTACGGCAAGACTCTACTTCAATTGTACAAATAACATGGCAGAATACGAAGCGTGCATTTTTGGTCTCAAAGCTGCCATAGACTTGGGGATCAAATCCTTGAATGTATTAGGAGATTCAGCTTTGGTCATCAGCCAGATCAAAGGGGAATGCGACACCAAACACCCTAACCTTATCCCCTACAAAGAACATATGCTGACATTGCTCCCATATTTTGAGAAGGTTACCTTCGAGCATTTCCCGCGAGAAGAAAATCATCTAGCAGACACACTAGCCACAATGTCATCCATGTTTAAACTTAAATGGGATAGCGAAACTCCCCAGATCACCATTGAACAAATGGATGAACCAGCACACGTCACGAGATTAATACTGAGGAAGTAGTGGACCACCCTTGGTTTCACGAAGTCAAGAGGTATCTCGAGGTTCAAGAATATCCTGAAGGAGCTTCAGTCAATGATAAGAATTTCTTAAGGAGATTCTCTGCTAAATTCTTCCTTAGTAATGATATTCTTTACAAACGCAATCATGACTCTATGTTACTTCGGTGTGTAGACAAGGTTGAAGCGGAAAAGATCATGGCTAATCTACATGAAGGCACTTTTGGCACCCATTCCAGTGGGCATACAATGGCAAATAAAATCATACGGGCAGGCTATTACTGGTCTACCATGGAAGAAGATTGCTATCAACACTCTCAAACTTGCCATAAGTGTCAGATCCATGCTGACAAGGTGCACGTACCTCCGGTTCCTCTGAATGTCTTGACGGCTCCTTGGCCCTTTGCTATGTGGGGAATCGATATGATTGGGGAAATCAAGCTAACAACCTCTAATAGACACCGCTTCATCCTAGTCGCCATTGACTATTTTACAAAGTGGGTTGAGGCAGCCTCTTTCGCTTCCGTGACCAAGAATATTGTAGCCCAGTTCATTAAACAAAATCTCATCTGTCGGTATGGTATCCCAGAGAGGATCATCACGGAAAATGGTACGAACCTGAACAATACTATGATCACCTCCCTGTGCGAGCAATTCAAGATCCAACATCACAATTCTTCGCCTTACCGGTCAAAGATGAATGCTGTTTTCGAAGCTGCAAATAAGAATATTAAAAAGATCATACAGAAAATGACAGTCACATAGAAAGACTGGCATGAGATGCTACCATTCGCTCTCCACGAATATCATACTACAGCGCGCACATCAACCAGGGCAACACCATACTCTTTGGTATACAGCATGGAAGCTGTCTTGCCTATTGAGGTCCAGATCCCCTCTCTAAGAATTATGAAGGATGCAAGGCTGAATGAAGAAGATTGGATCCATACTCGACTTGATCAACTAAACTTGATTGATAAGAAAAGGCTTACTGCTGTATGTCACGGTCAAATGTATGAAAAATAAATGATCAAGGCTTTCAATAAAAAGGTCAGACGAAAAGTGTATCAAGTCGGGGATCTGGTGATCAAATGCATCATACTACCGCAAGGTGATCCCAGGGGAAATGGAATCCTACATACGAAGGAACATTTGTAATCAAAATCATATTCTATGGTGGAGCAATGATCTAGACCACCATGGATGGCGATGATCTGCCGCACCCTGCGAACGCAAACATAGTCAAAGGATACTACGCATAAGAGACCCTCTAGGTTGACAAACCTAGGATAAACAAGGGAATCCCGGCAAACCAAAAAGGTTTGGGCAAAAATTAGGGATAAAACAAAAAAAATCTGTACACCCGGCAAGTTGAAAACCCGAAAGGGCAGCTTGGGCAAAAAAGGGTATCCCGGTGGACTGAAAACCCGAAAGGGCGGTCCAGGCAAAAGTTAGGGAATTAAAGTGCACGACTATGTCTTGTCGGATCACCTTATGGACAACCTGAAAAACTCAGAGGTTCTAATCAATCCAATCAGCTTCGGACAAGGCAACAAATAGACAAGATGCTCAGAGACATGTAGGCTATAGCAGAATGGGAACCCCATGGGATTATTGCACATAGCTATCTTTTCTTTGTATCCAAATTTTTATTTTTACGATAACATTCTCTTACTAGAATGTTTGTCTCATTGTACAAAAATACTTACTCAAAGTCAATACAAAGATATCCCTTTGAACGTGCAAAACTACCTGTTTTTCTTTACTCTTGTGTTTTGTTTACAAAAACGTCCAATGATTTGTTTTTGAACATATGCATTTGAACATAATTATTGTTTACAAATAAACAAAATAGAAAGACAATCACTGATGGCTTTAAGAGGTAGGGAAATCCCCCTATGCTATTTCCAAAAAAACCTGCAGTGTGCAGTTCTAATCCACAGTGGAACAAAGCTTCCAATTATCGATCCCCAGTAGAAGTCACCGAATTTCTCAGGGTTTCCCAACAGGATTTTACAAGCAGTACGCGACATTCCCCTTACAACAGAGTTTATTTCTCTAAGTGGAAATTCGACAACACTTCAACTTCATGACTTGAAGACTTACACTCCATATCCTCAGCAGTAGTCAGGGATTTATTTCCCCAATCCAACCACAGTGCAGTAAATTAGCTCACATACGCATACATCGCATCCATATATCATAAACATTGATAACACAAATGCATTAAACTATACATTTCATACAATATGACATTGCATATTAACTAACATTTTACCCTTTTCAGGATAAGATTAATCAATAGCTATTATTAACAATCTAAAGGCTTTTCAGATACAGTCTAGATACGCTCCAGACACGGATGCCATTCTGATACTCATTCAGATCTAACCTTCAGATACGGTTCATATACGCTCCAGATACAGACGCCATTCTGATACTCATTCAGATTCAACCTTTAGATACAATTCAGATACGCTCCAGATACGAACGCCATTCTGATACTCATTCATATTCAACTTTCAGATACAATTCAGATACGCTCCAGACATGGATGCCATTCTGATACTCATTCAAATTCAGCTTTCAAATACAGTTCAAATACGCTCTAGACACTGATGCCATTCTGATACTCATTCAGAGTCAACCTTCAGATACACTCCAGAAATGAATTCCATTCTGATACTCATTCAGATTCAACCTTCAGATACAGTTTAGATACGCTCCATACACAGACGCCATTCTGATACTCATTTAGAATCTCTTTCAAATATAGTTCAAATACGCTCCAGACACGGACGCCATTCTGATACTCATTCAATTTCATCTTACGGTTCAACAATCATTTCTAGATGGCATCTACAAGCCCATCTCCAACAAATTTCTATCATCTCTCCAAATGGCATCTTTAAGCCCATTCTCTCTACCATAACATCACTGAGTGCAAATTTCTGGGCACTCTAGTGTCCAATCATCTTCCACCTTCGAGTCATGAATGGAAAAACTCGCCAATCTAACTCTTCAGGCCTAAGGAGATTGAACATGGGAGGCTGTTGTACCCCAAAATTTTCCCTCTCACTTATCAAGAATTTGCTCACAAGATCTCCTTAGCTCAAGACTGCACTAGGGTTTGATCAACTCAAAAAACACCTCCTTAAACGCTGATGACCAAAATTAGGGTTTGAGTTTGCACAAAGATTTTTGAACTTCCAATTCCCCATATGGCTTTCATGGATCATTATGGACCCCCAAGATTATTCATGTCAAGTTTCAAGCCTTGGATCACACTTTTGCTCAGTCAATTGAGCAGTTAACCTAAAAATCAGCTGTATTGGGGAAAAAGTCAACCATGGCCAATTTACAGCCAAACTTCATAATTTTTTATCCACATCAACATTTTAAACTCATATGTATCATCTGATCAAGTTTGGACCACAAGATGAAGTTAGGGTTTTATCACTTGAATTACAAGTCATTTTGTGATGAACCAAGTTCAAAATTCAAACTATGCTGCATGAAATCTACTTTGCAAGCCTCAAACTTGTTAGGCACTCCATAATTAATGGTTTACACAGCTGTTAGAGGTATCACTTCAAGCATTCAATGCATGGACATACTTTATATCCATTTTTGGAAGAAAGGTTACATTGCCATTTTGATAAAGTGACTTTTTGTACAAAACTTGTTCTTGAGCCTTGCACTTGTTCTCTTCTGATCAAACAAGTCCTATAACCTATAATAAATGGTTTAGACACTTACAATCACCCAACCCATGCTTGTACCTCCTATTGAAACTTGTTTCCCTATTTTCTTCAAAATCAAGTAACCTAGCCAAAAGCTAAAAACTTGTACTTCTGATTGACCAAAGCTCTCAAACACTTTTGTTTATACATACACAAACCTTAGACCACAAGGACACAAATGCTCATGCCCTGAAAAGACCTAGAACTCAGAATCACATTCCATACCTCCATTTTCACACAAACTGACCAAAAACTTGAAACTCATAATCTACTCGTGTGTTTCTTGGCCTTTTGGTTTCTAAAGCTTCTAAATATCATATAGAACTGATCCCACACCCTGTTACAGAACTATAACACCATTAACACCATCCTCCATTTTCAAAAATAGAGCTCTGCACATTGACTCCTCCAGACCATTTCATTCATCTATTGCTCAAGCTAATCATTGCATTAGCTTCCGAGACCTCAAAGAAGCTAACCTGATCATCACCATCACTTGAAACAAGCTCAAACTCAAAACACGATTTCCAGTTTTGAGGTAAGTTTTATTATCTTTGAACTCTTCATATAGGCATCATCAATGATTTATTTGTGAACAAAACATGTAGATATCACTGCCCTAAAGCTAACCATGTTCATAGTTTCCATTAATTTTGCTTGAGCTTAGAGATTTTTAAGTTTGAAGTTTCTGAGATTTTTAGGGTTCAGATTAGGGCCATTAAAATTCATGCTTATATTTGATCTATAGTTTTAATGCTTTACATTTTTGAAACCGTGAGGAAATTTGCTACAAGTTTCATGTTTACAGTTTTCATTTTTGATGAGAAATGAGCAAGTTACAGTTGGTCTGGCTGGAGGTTGAAGATGAAGTAATCAGGGCGTGTTTTGTATCTCATATTTATTGATTTGTCTATGTTAACTGATGTATAGCCACCCCAGTGGTAGAAGCACGCGCCTGTAACCTTTGGGACTTGGGTTCGAGACCAGTGGTACCCTTTTGTGTTTTTTTACATTTTTTTGGTTTTCTGACTTTGTTTTTTGGCAGGATGCTGGGCCTCTTTGGGCTTTGTTTTGTTTTTGTTTTTGCTAGCTAACCTCCCTGTTTCATTTATGCACTCCTAGTCCAATTTTATTTTATTTTCTTTTTTTATTCTATTTATTTTCTTAATATATTTTCTAATATTAAAAAAAATCATAAAATACAAAAAATGATAGATTTATATTTTTGCTTAGTTTATTTTATTTTTCTCACAAAAAAACATTTTATTTAACTATACTTTATTTATTTTTACTAACTAGTCTTGTAAATTTAATTTAAAACTAGGTTATTATTTATTTTCTTTTACACCAATTTAAATATTTTATTTTAATATAAAAAAAAAGACCAAAAATATTTTATAAAACCATATATTATTTTCAAGACAAAAATACCAAAAAAAAAATACTTTTCTTGAAACTTAATTTCTTTTTAATCAATTATTGGAATTAGGGTTTTATTTAAAATCTTTTCTTAATAAATTTAAATTTAATTAATTATTTTATTTTAATTAAGTAGGTTAAAAAAAATTCACTTTTCTCTAAAAAATCCAAACAAATATCCATTTACTTCACATTTTGCATTTTTGTACATTTATTCGTTTTGTACATTGTATTCATTTAATTCCTTGTACATTGATACCAATTCAATATGGTTGTAATAGACTAATTAGGTTTATATTCTTGCAATCCCCATTTAAAATTTGTACACCCCCTCCCACAAATGTTGTAATAGCGTAGTAACTTTAAATTCTGCAATTTATCGCTTTTATATACAAATACTAGTAATTAGAGTTTGTATGGAAAGACTAAAACCAATATTTAGAAAACCCTAATTCAAGACAAAATTAAGCATGAAAACAATACATTTGCACACAAGCACCCCTAGGGTTATTCAACTTGGTTGCCTTATACAAAATGACCATATTACGCATGTGAGGTATCTTAGCAAAAACAAGAAAATACAAGAACATTGTCCCTCGATGACGTTATCTAAGTTGCCTTTCAAATGATCTTAAGTCCCTCAAAGAAAAATGCTAAGATACCTTGCAACATTGCTAATCATGGTTATACGATGACCCATGCCTGTTCCGCTTACATCCAAAGGTAGGGTTGCTTACCAAATCAATGGTAAGACAACAATGTCAAAGGAAAAGAAAATGAACAAGAAAGACTTTTGAGTAGGTAGAATGCTCCTAATTACTTGCTCAATTTCAAACAAACATCCTTGCTATTTTAAAAAAAAACACCTACACTTTCAAACATCTTACAAACTTGAAAGCATTTTCAAAAGATCAAACATCTATGTATACATTCTTACGAACGAGAATCATTACAAAGATTTCCTAAACAATGGCCTCTTTACAAAATACTTTCAAAAACCAAACAAAACACAATTTCAAACAAAAGCAAGTGATCTAACAAGTAACTAAGAGCCCATCGAAAACCATGGATGAAAATAGTTCTAATACCTTCCCTTTTCATAATCTACCCCACGAACTCAAGAAATAATCTCAAAGGTCTTTCCTGTGCTTTTTCACCTTTCATTTTGGATAAAAGAAAAGTCGGTGGCGACTCTTGCTAACCGTAATATTTGCGATTAAACCCAAAACCTTTAAGTCAGTTCTCCCACCATATCACACCATACTTTTATTACAAGTCTTATTAATACTACTTGCTACCAGCATACACTGCTTGTCACCCACTTAATAAGTTACTACTAGTTACAACTTTAATCTTCTGCCAACTTACTCTACTAAATGATATCCGCTAATCATGTACATATATTACTATGATTTGCTGCCAATTACTATCTCTGCCATTCCCAATGCTCCTTCTACTTTAATAATTTTGGTACTAAATAATATCTACTAACAGGTATCAAATTAATTAATCAGTTCTAATGTCTTAATAGAAGTTCTTAATTTTTTACTAATTATTGGTTTCATTATATAATATTATCCTTCATGCCTACAAAAAGCAAAACAAAACAATTAATTAAAACAATATAACAAAAATTAAGCCTGTCACTTGAAACATGGTGTGCCACTCGGCACAACCCTCGTAATTTAGTGTGCCTCTCGGCACAATATTACCCCCCTCGGCACACCATTCTTCTGTGCTATTCGACACAGTCTGTGTGCCCCTTGGCACACCCAAACTTTCCAGTTTTTCCTGTCATGCAGAATTTTCTACAATCGATTCTTATACTCAATTTTTACCTTCGATTAATAGCAATAAAACAATGCAACAACATCAGTGTTCACAGACAACCAATTTTATACTAATTTACAGCAAGAGCACAACAATAATTCAACACAGTATTCAACATTGTTTACACATACAAAACAAATTTCACACAACCCAATTCCCACGTAACATGTGTCATATACCCAATTATAGAGTCAGAACCCCACCCTTACCTTGGATTGAATATTGCTCTACAATTTTCCAATCGAATCCCACTTTGCCTCTTTTCTTCTTCTCTGCAACTTCTATGTTCTCTTTCTTTCTTCAAACCCTTATTCCTCTTCCTCTTGACAGAACCTATTTTCCTAACTGTCAATCTAATTTCTATTATTATAACCAAACTTAATAATAATAGTATTATGTCTATTGGGCCTAATTTCTCACACCCCTTTAATACTTCTTCTATCACCAAAACAAGCCCAACAACTAATACAATTAATTCCAACACTATTATTATTATTATTATTATTATTATTATTATTATTATTATTATTATTATTATTATTATCAATCAACCAATTAATTAATTAATAATAATCTTAACAACTTATACCAACAATTCTCAGTATCTCACAACTTCAATAAATAATCCAAAAATAATTTAATTAAATAATTAATTAAATTAATGGGCGTTACAAAATTAACCTTCAACTCGAAAATGAGAAATGACAAGGAAGCCAACACGATCTCAATGCTCGAAGAATCAACTGAAAATACCAAATCAAATGAAAGATACGGATTTCCAAATGCCCGAGAAACAAATAACCAGTCATTAAATTCAAGTACCGCTTCGGGAATATCAAATTATTTGGAGATGTTCTGTACATAATTGGCTTCCGACTTAAACATATGAAGTGGAGAAAATGTCGAGACAAATCTAATGCCCGAGGAATCAACTCAAAACACTATCCGGATTGCAAGTTATGAATTTATGGGCTCAAACGAGTAAAAGCACTATTTCTGATATACGCCGTTTCAAATCCACTGAAACACCCAATTTCTTTGCAATTTAGAGTATGCTGAGATACATGAGAGCTTGTCATGATGAAGGCTTGATTAATCAATGATTTGAAGGATTGTGAATCACACAGAACACATTTAAACCTTAAAAACCAGAGTTTTTCCTTGTTGCATTGTCTAACGGAACAATCTGTTTTGGGCGGCTTCCATAAAGGAGATACCTTGATCCCACGACTATAAATGATGCATTCAATGTTAGATGACCTAATGAAAGGTATGCATAAGCCAGATAAGCCTTAAAAAGGGTAGGACAAATTTTGGGTATGACAACTGCCCCTATTTAATCGTCTTAAACCTGAAGGTGCAATTGGCGCGGGCCTTTCGAACATTCAAGGTGGAAGATGATTAAATACCAATGCAGAAAATTTGTTCTGAATGATGGATTACTTATTTTTATGATATCTATTAGGGAATGAAGTTTTCCTGTTTTTTTGGTGAGAATGGTTTATGGGTGATGATTGTTTGTAATGTGGTACTGTGCTAATACGAGGTTCTCAGGGAGGAACAATTGTTATAGAAAAATGGTAGTTGAAAGAGTGGTAGGATCTCAGGATGATTCGCAACTCAAGAAAAGGTGACGGGAGGGTAGGATCTCAGGATGATCCATGACCCAAGAAAAGATATCAATATGGTAGGATATCAGGACAATTTGTGACCCACGCAAGATGACATGAGAGAGTAGGATCTTAGGACGATCCGTGACCCAAGAAAAGACATCAAGAGGGTAAGATATCAGGACAATCCGCAACCAGTGCAAGATGACACGAGTGGGTACGTAGGAAATTAGGATGATCCACGACCCAAGAAAAGACATCAAGTGGGTAGGATATCAGGATAATCTATGACCCGCACAAGATGACAGGATAAAGTAGAATCTCAGGATGATCCGCGACCCAAGAAAAGACGTCAAGAGGGTAGGATATTGGGACAACCCGCGACCCACACAAGATGATAGGATATGGTAGGATCTCAGGACAATCTGCGACCCAAGAAAAGGCATGAAGTAGGTTGAATATCATGAAAATCCGTGACCCATGCAAGATGGTATGATAGGGTAGGATCTCAAGAAGATTCGCGACCCAAGAAGAGACATAAAGAGGGTAAGATATTAGAATAATCCACGATCGGTGCAATATGTTGATAGGTAGAATTTTTGATAGCGTCGTATGCTAAACAAATAACTAAAAAAAAAGGATAACAAAGCATATTGACTTTGCTGAGAATTTAAGGAACGATAGACACAAACGAGTGTTTGGCAAATTGACACAGATGAGCGCTTGGAAAACTGATATGGACGAGTGTTTGGGAGTACAAGGTACTGACACTGTTATCTAGGTATTGTGATGTATTGTAGGGCATCCGCTGGGGATTTTGGAGCGACACTCTTTGGGGATAAGATATTACTGTTTTGAATGATTCAGGTCTTTCGTGCAAGATACGCAATCTAGCTTATGCTTCGAATGCATGTTTGAATTTTGTATGGCATAAATTGTAACGCTCGTTAATTTAATTAATTATTTAACTAAATAATTTTTGGATTATTTGTTGAAGTTGTGAGATGTTGAGAATTGTTGGTATAAGTTGTGAAGATTATTATTAATTAATTAATATGTTGATTAATAATAATAATAATAATAATAATAATAATAATAATAATAATAATAATAATGTTGGAATTAATTGTATTAGTTGTTGGGCATGTTTTGGTGATAGAAGAAGTATTAAGGGGGTGTGAGAATTAAACCCAATAGAAATAATTCTATTATTGTTAAGTTTGGTTATAATAATAAAAAAATAGGTTTTGTCAAGGAGAAGAAGAATAAGGGTTAGAAGAGAGAAAAAGAACGTAGAAGTTATAGAGAAGAGGAAAAGAGGCAAAGCGGGATTCGATCGGAAAATTATAGAGAAACCTTCAATCCAAGGTAAGGGTGGGGTTCTTACTCTATAATTGGGTATATGATGCATGTTACGTGGGTATTGGGTTGTGTGAAATTTGTTCTATATGTGTAAACAATGTTGAATACTGTGTTAAATTATTGTTGTGTTCTTGCTGTAAATCAATATAAAATTGGTTGCCTATGAACATTGATGTTGTTGCAATGTTTTATTGCTGTTAATCAAGGTAAAAATTGAGTATAAGAATCGATTGTAGAAAATTCTGCATGACAGGAAAAACTGGAAAGTTTGGGTGTGCCGAGGGGCACACAGACTGTGCCGAACAGCACAGAAGAATGGTGTGCCGAGGGGGGTATTATTGTGCCGAGGGGCACACTAAATTATGAGGGGTTTTCTAAGTGGCACACCATGTTTCAAGTGACAAGCTTAATTTTTGTTATACTGTTTTAGTTAATTGTTTTGTTTTGCTTTATGTAGGCATGAAGGATAATATTATATAATGAAACAAATAATTAATAATAAATTAAGAACTTATATTAAGACATTAGAACAGATTAATTAATTTGATACCTGTTAGTAGATATAATTTAGTACAAAAATTATTAAAGTAGCAGGAGCATTGGAAATGGCAGAGATGATAATTGGCAGTAAATCATAGTAATATATATATATATATATATATATATATATATATATATATATATATATATATATATATATATATATATATATATATATATATATATATATATATATATATATATATATATATATATATATATATATATATATATATATATATATATATATATATATATATATATATATATATATATATATATATATATATATATATATATATATATATATATATATATATATATATATATATATATATATATATATATATATATATATACATGATTAAAAGATATCATTTAGTAGAATAAGTTGGCAGAAGATTAAAGTAGTAACTAGTAGTAACTTATTAAGTGGATGAAAGGAAGTGTATGCTGGTAGCAAGTAGTATTAATAAGACTCATAATAATAGTATGGGTATAAATAAGTTGCTATGTTGTTGTTGCTGTTAAAATTACAAAGTGCAGAGTAGAAAATGTTGGTAATTTAGCGGAAGATTAATTAATCGGAAAATAGCTGAATTATCCGAACAATTTCGTGGAGCGGTTGTAGTATATTTTGGTTGATGAGATGTATTGTATACTTTGCTGTAAAACATGAATTGCAGATGGTATTAAATTGTTAGACTTATGGCCAATGTTGTTTTCTTATTGATGTTGTTGTCCGATTACTATTATTGGTATGTTATTGTTGTTGTGACGTACTAAGTTGTAGGCTTATGTAAATGTTGTGTTAATTGTTGTTGTTGAAATATCAAGTTGTAGGCTATGGCCAATGTTGAATTATTATTAAGTTGCAGGCTTATGGCCAATGTTGATTTAAGTTGAAGTATTAAGTTGTGGTTGAATTGTTGTTGTTGTGTTGTTGTCGCATGCATATCATAACAAGTTGGCACGAAATTGGAAAAATATTAAGTTGAAGGCTTATGCCTTGTTGCTGCCTCTATCAATTGACAATTTCTAAGTTGGGAGTTCTGCTCCATTTCTAAGTTGGGAGTTCTGCTCCATTTTTAAGTTGGGAGTTTTGCTCTGTTGGTACCACATGCATGTGCATAGTAATGAGTTTCATTTCACATTGCATATTCGAGTTGTTGTGTTGATCAGTTATTTGTTATATTTTGTTGATGTTTTGTTGTGATTGATGTTGTTTAAAGTTGTGAAGTGGTGATTTTGCATAGACTAATTCTAATGTAATGTTTATCATACATTCTATTATATTGTTCGATATCTCACCCCTTTTGTTTGAATGTTACCCCGATGCTGGTAACGTGCAGGTATTCCGGAGTGAAGGTTGTTTACCTTCAGTAGTTCGAGTCAGTGTCATTGCTATGATACGTAACACTCGGGGGGATGAATGCTTGCTGTTCTATTGTTGTTATTATTTCAGTTGATTGAACCTTAAGTTGTTTTTCGTTAAATACTTATTATTTGAAGTTGTTTCAGTTTGATAAAGATGTTATATTCTTTTAAGTTGAATATTTGATTCCGCTGCGAAGTTATGAAAGTTGTTGATTTTAAAAATATTAATTTATGTTGCTGTTGGTTCATCCAAGCTTAATGTGTTATGTATCTGTAATGAATGCCATTGTTTTAAGTTGAAATTGTAGCATCCTAATTTAGTTGTTGATTTTTTATAACTCTGATTTCATATATATTTTTGGGTACAATTGGGGTGTTACAAAGTTGGTATCAGAGCAAGTCGGTCGGTCCGGCCAAGTTGTCTAATGTTGTTTGTTCCTTAGTACGCAACAAGTGTTTGAAACACTGTCGGTGCTTGCTTTCTTTTCTAATCGCTTGTACACAGGAGTTAGTTTGAATATAAGTGGGGGGAGAAGCTTTGCTTCTCGGATATATTTTGGTTGTAAGATGTTAGTTCAGTATGCTGTTGATGGTGACAGTGCAAGTATTGTTAAAGTTTTGTTGTTTCCTGAATCCGAAGGTAACATGGATTAAAGATTTTGTTTGTTAGTCAATTTGGAGTGTCTTGAGGGAGGATGATAAGACATTGTTTATGTTTACTTCTAGAAGTATGAGGAGCAATGTAACAATTATTGATGTACGAGTAGAGCGTTAATCCCTGATGTTTCTGAAGGTGATTGTTAAGTAACAAGGATAATTTTTAGAAGGTGGAATTTAGAAAGTTGCGATGTTTCAGCACTGCTGGTAGACAGTGAAGTTGTCGATTTTAGTAGCCCTTGTATAAGATGTCGATGTTTGAACGGTGTTAGAGTGACAAATTGCTGTAGTCCTTGTCGTGGGATCCTTGTGAGTGTTTGTAAAAGTTGTTGAAGTTGTTGGAATGTTTTAAATCGACAGTCAGAGTCGTAAATGCGAGGAGATGAGTACGATTTCAAGGATGGTAAATGTTGGTACTGGTGCAAAGAAATTCTGTTATGATGTTATCGTGAGGTGTGTATTAGTATGTTGCTGCATGACGTCGCTGTTCACATTTTTGGATAACTTTAGAAATTCATATCTTGTGTTCCGAGAATCGGATTGGTGTTCCGTTTGAACCTGTGAGGAGATAGAAATATATTATATCCTTTGAAAATGTTTTCAAATATGGTTGATGCATTCCCATATGGAGGAACTTTGAAGTCGTTTATGGAACTAGAGGCTTTTTTGGGCATAAATGATTATTATCGCAGTTGTTTGAGACGAGTTCAAGCATAATATGTTGTTGGAGAATAAGTTGAGAAGTGAGATGTTCAACATTAAAAAGGATAGTCGTTCATCATTTCAAGTATGAGATGTTGCATGTGAAGAAAGTTTGGTAGAACTAAAGAAAAGATTGAGAGCTGCTCCGGTATTGGTTTTGCCTAATCCGAGTGAGTCATTTGTAGTGTATTATGAATGCGTCTAAGATGAGAGTTAGTGGTGTGTTAATGCTGAATGGACAAGTTATTGCTGGTGCTTCTAGACGACTCATAGTTCATGAGATGAATTATCCTACGCGTGACTTAGAGTTAGCAACAATGGTGTTTATGTTGAAGATTTGGAGACATTATCTTTTTGGTTCTAGATTTGAAGTATTTAGCAACCATAAGAGTTTAAAGTATTTATTTGATCAGAAAGAATTGAAATGAGACAATGAAGATGGTTGGAGTTGTTGAAGGACTATGATTTCAATTTGAATTATCATCCAGGTAAAGCTAATGTCGTGGCTGATGTTTTAGGTCGAAAGACTTTACAGACGTCGAAAATGATAGTTAAAGAGTTGGAATAAATTGAACAATTTAGAGATATGAGCTTAGTTTGCGAAGTGACACCAAAGAGTGTTATGTTAGGAATGTTGAAAATTATCAATGGTTTTCTGTACAGTATCAAAGAAGCCCAAAAGTTAAACGTGAAACTGGTAGATTCGGTGGTTGGACTCGATCAGTATGGGAATTATGATTTTAAGTTAGATGCGCAGGGTGTGTTGATATTCTGTAGTCGAATTTGTATTCCCGATGATGTGGAGATGAAGAAAGTAATTCTTGAGTTAGAGGATACTTAACCTTCGTGTGAGTCTAAGTAAGTGTAACATGGACCATGTAATATGTTGAGCGGTTAGTCT
Organism: Vicia faba; assembly: GCA_948472305.1. Taxonomy (NCBI): domain Eukaryota; kingdom Viridiplantae; phylum Streptophyta; class Magnoliopsida; order Fabales; family Fabaceae; genus Vicia; species Vicia faba. Next base: position 274,914 of record CATIWC010001197.1, on the reverse strand, counting down.
CATCGACAAAATCGAATTAGAGGGAGATTATGGAAGTATTTGTAAACCTTATTGGAAATTATTGAATTGTGGTGCTTTAGGTGACTTGAGTACAAGTCCTAAAGGAACACTATTATAGTTTGGTAATGATGGTTTATACTCCATTGTGGTTGTTGGCTATCTATTAAAAAATTTAGGAACTGATCAGCCTTAATCTCTTGTTGATAGTAGACGAGATCGTGTTAGATGATATATATATGTATTACTGTCTTAATGGTGTATAAAGTGATTGATGTTATATTGTGAGGATAGTCACTCACCAGTTTGTGTGAATTAATAGAGGAGTGGCTAGGAAAGAGCTAAGGCATGTTGAACAATTCGGAGTAGCGGGTTTTTATGCGAGCTAACATCGCAAAGTGAAATATTGAGTATATCAAGTGAACAACGATTTTATGGTGGACGTTAAAGAAGGTCCGAAACTAGATTGAAGCTTGTAAAGCGGATAGTTGACGAAAATTTTAATAAGGACGATGACTTAAGAAGGATTATCAGAGTTGCACAGCTGAAGCGTGATATGGCGCAATTTCTATGCGTGTAAGACTCGTTAGAAGTGAAGGATTAAAACATCAGAAGCCTATGTGAGTGATATGTCTTGATCTACATGTTTGATTTGGTGGATTACTGATATAGGGATGATGTGAAAGGGTATTGTATTTCTTGTAAATATTTGCGGATTTTATAAGAAGAATATTATGGTTGTTGGTCGACAGTGAGTTGTGTGTATAATTGTTGAGTTATGTTGTTAAGTTGATGTTATAATGATTTTTTTCCAGTTGCCGTGATGTTGTTGTTGGTTACCGTAAAGGATGAATAATACTCCATATATGATGAAGTTGGCTATATTGATGTCACTATAAGGGTGATACAACGATATGAATAGAGTTATTGATGATTGACATATATATATATATATATATATATATATATATATATATATATATATATATATATATATATATATATATATATATATATATATATATATATATGTGGGAATGAAATTGTGTATGTGTTTTGGTGTTGAAGATGTTGTTAAGATGATAATGTGATGTTGTATATCCAAGTATAAGTGTGTTACTACTTTAAAATGTTGATATGTCAAGATATTGTTAAAGTGGTTAATAAGTTGTTAATGATTATGTCGTGGAGGTGTTGAATGATTAGCATGTGTGTATTTGATTTAAATCGTGTTGAGTTATTGTTATATCAAGAAAGTGGTGGTCAAAGTTTTGCCAAACGCGACTTGGGGATCAGAAAGTGTGATACGAAATTCGCATTAAGAGTGGTAGTATCGAGTAGATTTTCGAGGATGAAAATATTCTAAGTGGGGGAGAGTTGTAACACCCGTTAATTAAATTAATTAAATTATTTTTGGATTATTTGTTGAAGTTGTGAGATATCGAGAATTGTTGTTATAAGTTGTTAAGATTATTATTAATTAGTTAAATGGTTGATTAATAATAATAATAATAATAAAATAATAATAATAATAATAATAATAATAATAATGTTGGAATTAATTGTATTAGTTGTTGAGCTTGTTTTGGTGATAGAAGAAGTATTTAGGGGGTGTGAGAATTAAGCCCAATAGAAATAATTATATTATTATTAAGTTTGGTTATAATAATAGAAAAATAGGCTTTGTCAAGGACAAGATGAATAAGGGTTAGAAGAGAGAAAAAGAACGTAGAAGTTACAAAGAAGAAGAAAAGAAGCAAAGTGAGATTCAACCGGAAAATTATAGAGCAACCTTCAATCCAAGGTAAGGGTGGGGTTTTGACTCTATAATTGGGTTTATGATGCATGTTACGTGGGAATTGGGTTGTGTGAAATATGTTCTGTATGTGTAAACAATGTTGAATGTTGTTTTGAATTATTGTTGTGTTCTTGCTGTAAATAAATATAAAATTGGTTGTCTATGAACAATGATGTTGTTACAATGTTTTATTGCTATTAATCGAAGGTAAAAATTGAGTATAAGAATCAATTGCAGAAAATTCTGCGTGACAGGAAAAACTGAAAAGTTTGGGTGTGCCGAGGGGCACACAGACTGTTCCGAACGGGACAGAAGGATGGTGTGCTAAGGGGGATAATATTGTGCCGAGGGGCACAATAAATTATGAGGGGTGTGCCGAGTGGCACACCATGTTTCAAGTGACAGGCTTAATTTTTGTTATACTGTTTTAGTTAATTGTTTTGTTTTGCTTTCTGTAGGTATGAAGGATAATATAATGAAACCAATAATTAGTAATAAATTAAGAACTTCTATTAAGAAATTAGAATTGGTTAATTAATTTGATACCCGTTAGTAGATATAATTTAGTACCAGAATTATTAAAGTAGCAGGAGCATTGGAAATGGCAGAGATAGTAATTGGCAGCAAATCATAGTAATATATGTACATGATTAGCGGATATCATTTAGTAGAATAAGTTGGCAGAAGATTAAAGTAGTAACTAGTAGTAACTTATTAAGTGGATGATAGGAAGTGTATACTGGTAGAAACTAGTATTAATAAGACTTGTAATAATAGTATGGGTATAAATAAGTTGCTGTGTTGTTGTTGCTGTTAAAACTACAAAGTGCAGAGTAGAAAATGTTGGTAATTTAGCGGAAGATTAATTAACCGGAAAATAGCTGAATTGTCCGAACAATTTTCCAGAGTGGTTGTAGTATATTTTGGTTGATGCGATTTATTGTATACTTTGATGTAAAATATGAATTGCAGGTGGTATTAAATTGTTAGGATTATGGCCAATGTTGTTTTCTTATTGATGTTGTTGTCAGATTACTATTGTTGATATGTTATTGTTGTTGTGACGTACTAAGTTGTAGTCTTATGCCAATATTGTGTTAATTGTTGTTGTTGAAATATTAAGTTGTAGGCCTATGGCCAATGTTTATTTATTATTAAGTTGCAGGCTTATGGCTAATGTTGATTTAAGTTGAATTATTAAGTTATGGTTGAATTGTTGTTGTTGTGTTGTTGTCACATGCATATTATGAAAAGTTGGTTTGGAATTGGCAAAATATTAAGTTGAAGGCTCATGCCTTGTTGCTGCCTCTATTAATTGGCAATTTCTAAGTTGGGAGTTCTTCTCTGTTTCTAAGTTGGGAGTTCTGCTCAGTTTCTAAGTTGAGAGTTCTGCTCCGTTTTTAAGTTGGGAGTTCTGCTCCGCTGGTACCACATGCATGTTCATAGTAATGAGTTGCATTTCACGTTGCATATTCGAGTTGTTGTTTTGATGAGTTATTTATTATATTTTGTTGATGTTTTGTTGTGATTGATGTTGTTTAAAGTTGTGAAGTGGTGATTTTGCATAGACTAATTTTAATGTAATGTTTATTATACATTCTATTATATTGTTTGATATCTCAGCCGTTCTGTTTGAATGTTACCCCGATGCTGGTAACATGCAGGTATTCTGGAGTGAAGGCTGTTTACCTTCAGTAGTTCATGTTGGTGTCATTTCTCTAATATGTAACACTCAGGGGGGATGAATTCTTGATGTTTTATTGTTGTTATTATTTCAGTTGATTGAACCTTAAGTTGTTGTTTGTTAAATACTTATTATTTGAAGTTGTTTCAGTTGAATAAAGATGTTATATTCTTTTAAGTTGAATATTTGATTCTGCTGCGAAGTTATGAAAGTTGTTGATTTAAAAAAAATTAATTTATGTTGTCATTGGTTCATCCAAGCCTAACGTGTTATGTATCTGTATTAAATGACGTTGTTTTAAGTTGAAATTGTAGCATCCTGATTTAGTTGTTGAATTTTTATAACTCTGATGTCATATATATTGTTGGGTAGAATTGGGGTGTTACACAAATGATCCATTCTAATGGATGTGCTACACGCTTTGAGGATGCAATGCAATACAATGACAACTATATGCAAAACACATAGAAATAAACTCTAGGGGGGATAATAATGGCTCATTAGGAACCGTTGCTTGTTATTTGGACATATCCATAAGGACTGGCCTGTCGGGGATTAGAGGCCAAAAATCTTGGTAACTCTGGTGGGGGAAAATAGAAGATTCTCTGGGGAAGAGTTATAGTCTTGCTAGGGAAGAAGCAATCTGATCCGACTTCTCTACATCCTGAACTTCCTGGGGATGGAAAGATACAGACATGCTGGGGATGGATACAAACACCATACATATCTTTTTGAATTCCCCGAGTCTGCATCGCTGGGGAATTACACCTCAAATCACTTGGGGGTCATGAGATAGACACAAACATATTCAAATGCCCTAATTTACTCCTCTGCTGGAGATTAGAAGACGGTTCTATGGGGATTACACGTTGAACCACGTAAAACCTCCCGTCTGCCCAAAGTTTACTCTACTGGGGAATTACACTTGTTAGTGTTGAATTTCATGAAGCCATTGAGTGCCCTGGATTACACCACGACTGCAGAATCATGCTGAATACGTAAGTTGAGTAGCACGAAGCCTCTGAGTGCCCCCGATTTACCCTACTATTGAGGAGTATACCTGGAACGTCTGTAGGGGATGAGGACGACTCTTACGATGCCGACTGGGTCAAGGAAACTATCACGAGTTGTTACCTGCACAAGAGAACAACACGCGAGATCCTACAACACCCTTTAGAATGAATTCATATCAATGTAAAGTTATGTTTCATTTTAGCTTAAAATTATTATCCCCGCGTATTCAATGCAATGTCAATAGAGAATTAAATCACATTTCGCATACGAAAAAGAACAACACATTAACAATGAATGATAAAGCTTTTTGGATGAAAAACAATTTTATTGATAAAACTGGCTTGTAAGTAGGCGTTTGTACAAGAAGGCAACCCCTAAATGAGGTAGTTGCGAAAAGAAAATGAAAATAAAATAGGTAAAATGGCAATGAGAAATGCTCTAATTTCCATTAAAACCGGAATTGTTACATTTCCCATATCCTTGGTAGTCTCAATGCCTTGCTTCAAAAGAATAGCATTTAGATCTCTCCGTTCACTGCCAAGGTGCAGGAGATGTGCATGGTCATTTGTGAAGAGTATTCAAACTTCATCCTCTCACTCATGATCCCTAAATTTTTCCTGGACCACCCTTTCGGGTTTTCAATCAAGCGGAATACCCACTTTTGCCTAAGATGCCCTCGCGAGTTTTCAACTTAGCGGGCTATTCTTTTTTTATCCCTAACTTTTTCCTGGACAAATTCTTTTTTCGTGTCCATCGGGATGCCCACTTTTTCCTAATCCGCCCTTGCGGGTTTTCGACTTAGCGGGTCCGTTATGTGTATTACTTTTTGACTAAGTTTGAATTGATTGGAAGTGGAACATCTTCCCATCCATGTATGTCAGGATTAGAGCACCTTCTGAAAATGCTTTCTTCACGATATATGATCCCTCGAAGTATGAAGTCCATTTTCCTCTTGGATCGGAATGGCTTTGCACGATAACCTTTCAAGGACGAATCTTCTTGTTAAATTCTCTCTTCATCCTCTGTTGGTACAACTGACCAAGAAAAATGACTGCCAAATGTTTCTCATCAATCAGGTTGAGCTGGTCAAGTCTCGTCCGAACCCACTCTGTCTCATCAAGCTTGGTTTCCATCAGAACCCTTAACGAAGGAATCTCCACTTTGACGGGAAGTACTGTGTATGTACCATAGACAAGAGAAAATGGATATGCCCCTATTGAAGTACACACAGATGTTCTGTAGCCATGCAGAGAAAAAGGCAACATTTCATTCCAATCTTTGTACGTTCTAACCATCTTTTGGACGATCTTCTTTATGTTCTTGTTAGCAACTTCGACCGCGCCATTCATCTTTGGTCGGTAAGGTGATGAATTATAATGTTCAATCTTGAACTCTTCACACAACTCCTTCATCATGTTGTTGTTGAGATTATAACCATTATCAGTGATGATTATGTGTGGAACTCCATAACAACATATGATTTCCTTCCTGATGAATTTAGTAAAGACTTGCTTGGTTACATTCTTGTAAGAAGCCGCTTCCACCCATTTGGTGAAATAGTCAATAGAAACGAGAATGAACCTATGACCATTTGAAGCGTTCGGTTCAATCCTTCCAATCATGTCAATACCCCACATTGCAAACGGACACACTGAAGTCATAACATTCAAAGGAGTTGGAGGGACATGGATTCTGTCTGCATACACTTGGCATTTGTGACAGATTTCGCATATACACAACAGTCACTTTCCATTGTCATCCAGAAATACCCAGCGTGTAGGATTTTCTTCACCATAGAATGCCCACTCGAATGAGTACCAAAAGAACCATCATGGATTTCCTTTATGATCGACTCTGCTTTGTGTCTATCCACGTGAAACAACCGGATGAACAGTCATCTGATAAAACATCAATGAAGTCGCTATCAAACGTTTTTTATCCCACAAAAAGGGAACGGTAAACATCGAGTAAACCTGAGAAGGGTGAAATCAAGATCGAACGATCGAGAGATCGGGTAAGGGAGTCTGTTATGCGAGGGAAAGGTATCAACACCCCACCCGTCCGTAGTACTCTACGGTATTCACTCTTGTTATTCTAATCTATGGGTGTGTTAGGATCTATATCTTGGATTAAAGCTGAAAAGGAAATGCATGCAAAAGAAAGGAGAAAAGAAAGTAGGGAAAATAAAAGTTACGCTCGTTCGGGCCCTACCCCAATGCCTACGTATCTCTTTCAAGGAATCAAAGCAGCCGTAGTTTGGCTCACATGTTTCACATTGTTTTGTGTTTTTTAATTGAAAAATGTTAGGTTCGAATCATTTGACCGCGGCTCGACCTTTGGAGATTTACGACCTGTAGCGGAAGGGAACCAACATGTTATTAGAAAAGAAATGTCGATTGGCAAAATGAAAGGTGTTGGTTTTTCGTTTTTACCTTGAGAAAGGATTTGAAAGTTTTAAGTATTTTATGATTTGCAAAGAAAAATTTTTAGTCTTAAATGCAAGGATGCAAAAGAAAAGAAAAAAAAACAAAGGGAAATTAACCTAGATCTATCCCTAATGTTATCATACAATGATTGATCCTAAAGTTGAGTTTCAAAGGGGAAACTCTAACCTATGTTGACATGCATGGATAACAATCCTAATGTCTATCTCAAATCATCATCTATAGATGAATCAAGAAGTTCTAAAGGAGCATAGCAAGGGTCTATCACCTAAAACTATGTCTATCTCGAATCATCATCTATAGTTGAGACGAGAGCTCCTAAGGGAACATGCCGAGGGTATAACATCTCAAAACATGCACACAAAGACAAAATCAAGCAAGCAAGCCAATAAGCTCAAGAGAGCATAAATAATATGTTATGAGCAACACATTCTAACTCAAATAAAATGCCTAACCATGATATAGAAGATCAAGGTAGGTATAAAATCAGGTAGGGATGATTTAGCCAATGGGTCATATCAACTGAGGCAAACAAATGGGCAGAGGATAGAAGAAAATAGCATGGAGCATCAACGTCGACCAACGCGAACTCAAGACAAAATGTGGTGGATTGATTACAGATCCCTTTTCCACTTGACGACTCAATAACCATGATCTGCACAACTCCGAAGCATTGACGTACAACGTGAGCTAAGGATGACACGGACTAGAATGTGTGGGGGTCGACTACGGACCCTCCCCGCTTGCCTCCTTCTGTGGACTTATTATCTGTAATGTAATACAAGAAAAAATGTAAACACACGTGCAAAATACCTACTACAAAGGTAGGATTTTAAACAAACACAATTAGCATACAGAAAGTGGTTCCTGCTACAGGACTTTAAATAGATACTTCGAGCGCACCCTCTTTATTTCATGCTTCCTACTTCTCATGATCTCTAGAAAGCAATAAAGAATTCGATAATGAACGCGGTAAAAAGGTATGAGATAAATACCAAACAGATAACAATCCGTATCACACAAGCAAAGATAAGAAACCCAGAAAACTTTGAACAAGCTAGCATAAATGAAGAAATTCAGTGAGAATATGCATTGAGGCATCAATAATCAAGATCAAAATATGTAGCAGACACATTCGTATCACAAAGTGCCTGCACAAAAATGAAATTATGCAAACCAAGAGAGGAATGTGTATCAACACATCCGTATTCCGAGACCTGCACAAAATACAACTATACAAGATAAGGGGCACAATGCAATGGCATGTGTGTCGAACGCAAAAAGTGGACCACAAATTGAAAGTCCAAAAAAGTTTTCTGATCAAATAATCGAGTAATAATTACATTATAGGAAACCATCCAAATGTACCTTGCACAATCAACACACATGTTAAAAATAACAAGGAAAATTAAAGTATAAAAGAGTAAGAAGAAATTAGGAGCAAACAAGGCCAAAGAAAGGCAACGGAAACGGAAAAAAAGCAATGTTGGCAGTTTGAGTCGACTCAAAGATGGGATGAGAAGAGTCAAAAACATGAGTCAACTCAAAGGGTCAGCACGACACTTACTGCAAGGGGCCAGAACTGTTTGCGTCGACTCATGCCCAGGATTTTCTCAGTTTGCGTCAACCGCTTGGTCGGTGCAACACTTCCCACAGGTGACCAGAACTGTTTGTGTCGACTTAAAAAGGCTATGCGTTGACTCAACTGCAGTCTTGTTCAATTGAAACTTTGAAGTAACATAACTTTTACATCGAGTGTCAATTTCACGCATGATTCAAATTGTTGGAAAGCTTGAAAATCATAGAATATCCACGGCACAAAACGGAAACCAAAACAACAAAAATTATACGAAAAATTCCTCGATCTAAGCACGATCGACATGTGAAATCATGATCCGATTTCATGAGTTTTGACACGATTTTCATCGGATCAAAAACTAAATTCACATCAATTATGCTACGACCATAGCACAAGGAAATTTGTAAGCAACCAAAAATCAATTGAATCGCGTGGTAAGATAAAGGCACAATGACTCAAGCATTTTGTCAAACACATAATCTCCGAAATTTAACTCATGATTTTTGTACAATTAGAGATCCAAATTATACCATACATAATCTATCAAGAATCATCAATTAAGCTTGAAACAACTTCAACATTTTATTTTCTCAAATAAGCACTTTCATGAAAATCAATTAATTGAATAAGCTCTTATTTAATCATCCAATTCTGGATTTGCACATCATGATTCAAGATCAATTCACATTTTCATAATTGAAATCACTTCCACAATTCAAATTAGATCAAAGTTTAATTCATTGATCAATATAAGTGCTTATTTAAGAATCACTTATTTAAAAAGTGCTTAAATCAAGAAAAGCTTACCGTAGAATTGAAAATGAAGCTTAGGTATAGAGATCACAATAATCATATTCGAAATCGGAGAATAATTGAGCTTCTTTGACTTTTGGATCTTGAAAAAGTTGTTGGAAAAGTTGTTAGTGTTCCTGATAAAAATGAGAGAAAGTTGCTCTTTGATCCTTGAGCAAGATGAGAGAAAGTTTTTGAGTGTTTTTGAGAATTGATCAATTATGAGTGTCCTCTTTGAAAATTGGAGGGAATAAGAATATATAGTGTGCCTCTTTTTTGAATGAATGACCCTCCAATAAACACAAGCAAATGTGCAAATTTTCAATTCATCAGAGCCCGACACCTTAGGTTAAATTCGCAGGTCCCTCGGCGTGACTTTCGAAGTTGAAATGTGAAAATAAAATATAGCCAATGTCGAGAACAAAATCGTGTCCGAAAATGGGCTCAATCGAATAAATGGTGATTTAGTTAAGATTTTTTGAAGTTTTATCTCAGATGAAAATATTTCTCAGTTCAGGATTTTCAAATGCGTTGCGCGCATTTTGGACCAAAAACGAAGGCCTTCGGGATACCGTTCGAATTGGAAAGCTTAAAGCAATATTTAGCCAACCCAATTTATGAACCAATGCGACTGGAACCAACTCAATACAATAAGAATCATCCGAGTTATGATTTTCTGAAGATGAAGCAGATGGACATTTGTCACAATTTTCTTGTGCGCATATATCTGATAAATTCATATATTCGAAGACTCTCTGCATAGAACTGGCTTCCGTTCATGAGAAACAAAATGTAGATGACATCAAAACGGAATTTTGGCCACTGGAACAGGCTCAAAACGATAAATGGTCTTCGAGTTATGAATTTTCTAGTGCGCTAAAACTGCACTTTCAGCATATTTTCTTTGTATTTTTCACCATATAACTTCCAAAAGAACCGCGTATTCAGAGAATTTCCCGCGAAGAGGTTCCATGACCTACAAAACAAGAGCAAAGATGAAGATCCAAACCCTTGAAATGGTTAGTCGATGCATATGATACTTTATGATGTTCATGATGAATGCACAAACATATGCACAAGCAAATCACACAAGATCCTAGTTTCAGGCTTGCATGAGGTTTCAATGGTAAGTACCCTCTTGAAGTTAGTTGGCTCAACCTGTCCTATAAATAGTAATTGGGTTCTAAGGATCTCAATATCACTGGATTATTTTTTGTGTTCATTGTTTCAGTTTGGCCACTTAATTGGCGACCGAAATATTCCAAGAAAACAACCCTCAATGAGTGTAGTATCGAGTATCTACCAACTTCAGACTGCACCAAAGCCGATCATCTCACTACCCCTAATAAGGCCAAGATGGTCAAGTAAGGTTCTAAGAGTTCATTAGTGCTTCATGACATCACTCAGCGGCCCCGTATTCTCTTTGATTGACTCAAAGGCTACCAGTACCCACAAATATGTCGCACTAGTATAGCTATTGCTTCAACCATGTCGGTATACCCCGCACAGTTTCCACAATGTATTGCTATTTACCTATGAATGCTTCCTAAAAATTCGGGTGGAGGATTCAAACCCAAACAATAGAACCAAATGTAAAGCAATCAAAGCAAACAGGATAAGCATGCAAAGGTGATCTAAACCCTAAGGTTACTCAACTTTTAAAGTTATTCCCCAATAGAGTCTCCAGTTCTGTGATACGGTGGGAGAACTGACTTGAGGTTTTGCGTTTGTGTTTGCAAATGTTTCGGTTTAGCAAGAGTCTCCACCGACTTTTTATTTTATCCTAAGGAAAGTTCAAAAAGCACAAGAAAGACCTTTGAGATGTTTTCTTGGGTTCGGGGAGTAGATTATGAAAAGGTAAGGAGCAAGCACCCTTTTCATCCATGGTTATCCATGGGCTCTTAGTTACTTGTTTAGATCACTTGCTTTTGCTTTTCAATTGTTTGAAATGGTGCTTTGTGTGTGGTTCTGAAAGATGTTTTGAAAAGAAACCATCGTTGTGGCAACCTATGTAATGATTCTTGTTTGAATGTATACAAAGATGTTTTTGTCTTTTGAAAAGATTTCAATGTTTTGAAAGTTTGTTTTTGGGAAATGTTTTGAAATGATGTTGTGAGGTTTGTTTGAAAATAGCAAGGATGTTTTGCAAGCTTTTGATCAAGTAGCTAAGAGTTGTCTACCCTATTTTACTTAAAGATCTTTCCTATATGTTTTTAACCCTTTTGACAGTGTTATTTCACCATTGTATTTGGTGAACAACCTTGTGTTAGGATGTTAAACGGGACAGGCGCGAGTCATCGTATAGACCATGATAGCAATTGTGTTAAGTATCTTTGGCAATTTTTTTGAGGGACTTGATCATTATGTTTAGGCAACCAAGATAGCGTCATCGAGGGACTATGATCTTTTGTTTTTGTTTTGTTTTGCCAAAGTACCCAACATGCATAACATGGCCCATTTTAAGGCAACAAGTGGATTGTAACCCTAAGGGTGCAAGTGTGTATTGTGCTTGATTTTCATGCATTTTTGTCTTTGATTAAGTCAAACTACTTATTGATTTTGGATTTTTTGCATACAAACCCTAATCTCTAATCATGGCATAATTGAAAGCATATAGTGCGAGAATTAAAAGTCTAAGCTATTACAACATTATTATGGGGATGGGGGTACAATCTTTGAATGGGGGTGTATTTGACAAGAAATATAAATCATAGTTTACTATTACATCCAAATTGAATAATGTACAAATAATAAATGGATAATATTTAAATAAACAAAATAAATAAATATACCAAATAGTATGAATTATGCAAAAAAAAAGAGGTTTTTGTTTATTTATGTATGTAAAAATATTTAATGTAAAAAAAATATAGAAATAAATAAAAAGATTAATTTTATTTGGTTAAGGGTAAAACCCTAATTTTCTTTAAGAAAATAAATACATTATATTATCTATATACAATAGTAAAATAAAACAATATATACAAAAATAAAATATGTTTAGAAAAAAAGTATTTTTTAAGTATATTTAATAATAAAAATAAAAGTGTAATATTTCTCTATTTTTATTCTAATAGTAATATTTCTCTATTTTTATTCTAATTGAAATGCAACTTGAGATTCCAGGTGGAACTATGTGTAAAAAGGCCATGAAGATAGGTCAAAATCCTGCCTAAACTAGGGAAAAATTTCACTAAGTTAAAAGTTTTAGGGACCCTTGTTCCAAAAATCATAACTTGAGATCCAAGCTTCTTTTGGGAAAACTTTGTGAATAAAAGTTGTAGATTTTGTGGAGGACTACAACTTTCATGTTGGAAGTTTTGTTTGAATCCAAATGCATCATGGTGAAAATGTTGGGCAAAGTTAGGAAAAGTTAAGAAAATTTCATAACTTAGAAAAATTCGAAGTTATGAAAATTTTCAACTTTAAACCCTAATTTGAAAAAATGGGTTTCTTGATGAACAAGTTTCATTTTCTGACATATCTTTATGAAAAATGACCCTTGGCACTTGATTTTGACCAAAAAGTCAAAGTTTGACTCTTCAGTGTACAGTCAAATTTTGATCAGTTGACTAAAAAATTCACCTGTCAATTCAATGCAATTGAGATCTTTTGAACTTGTTGAATAGGTCAAGATGATACCATTGAGTCCTTGAGTCCATGCTTGATCCCAATTTGCCATTGGCTAGATCAAAATTCAGAAATTGCCTTTGTGCAGTTAAAACCCTAAAAATGACCATTTTGCCCTTTTGGTGATCTGATCAAATTTCTTGTGGTGTTGTGGTCCAAAATTGATCAAATGGTTCATATGAGTTCATAATGTTGATGTGGGTCAAAATTCATGAGGTTTTATTGTAAATTGGCCACATTTGACTTTTTCCCCAATACAACCGATTTCTAGGTCAATTGTCCAATTGATTGGGCAAAAATTTGATTCAAGGCTTGAAACTTGGTATGGATAAACTTATGAGTCCAACATGAAGCATGAAAGTCACTTTGAGCATTGTAGGTCAAAAAATCCCTGTGCAAACTCAAACCCTAATTTAGGTCATCAGTGCAAGGAGATGTCTTGAGCAGAGCAAACCCTAGCTTGATCTTGAGTTCAAAGAGCCTTGTGATGAGAAATGTTGATAAAATGAGAGGGAAAATTTTGGGGTACAACACATGTGTATATGAAAACAGAGTATAAGCCAATCAAAGTTAAAACAAGGAGGGCAAATTTTGGGGTGCAACAGCTGCCCCTATTTAATCGTCTTAAACCTGAAGGTGAGATTGGTGGATGCCTTTCTAAATTTCAAGGTGGAAGAAGATTAAATACTTAAAAGAACTCGAAAATTTGGGCTCCGAAGCTAACCAGGTATTATTGTATTTTTTTGGTTTTCTGTATTTTCTGTTTTTTTCTCACTTTTTTGGATTACAATAGTTATCTGGGTAAATTTCTTGGATGTCAGGTCAAGGTTAGACATACACTAGAAAGAGACCGACCGAAGAAGGCTTTAACGAAGGAAAGCCAATCAAATGTCAACTTACTGGGGATACAAATAGACATTGACTCTGAATAGAATGTCGATCAAAGGCGAACTTACAAAGAAAAGAGACCCGCCGGGGGACTCCTATCAAATGATACTAGCCAAAGGTGGATTTAAAGGGGATAGAACGCCGATCAAGGGAGAACTTACAATGAAAAGAGACGAGCCAAAGGTGACCCTTAACAAATGGTACCATCGGGAGGTGGATTTAAAGGCGAAAGAACACCGATCAAGGGTGAACTTACAATGAAAAGAGACCAGTCGATGGGGACTTTTAACAAATGGTATCAGCCGAATATGGATTTAAAGGGGAAAGAACACCGATCAAGGGCGAACTTACAATGAAAAGAGACCAGCCTAAGGTGACTCTTAACAAATGATACCGGCCGAAGGTGGATTTAAAGGGGAGAGAACACCGATCAAGGGAGAACTTACAATGAAAAGATACCAGCCGAAGGTGACTCTTAACAAAAGATACCAGCCGAAGGTGGATTCTAAGGGTAAAGAAACCATCTGAAGGGGAATCTTTAACAAGGAATACTAAGCCGAAGGTAGATTCCTAAGGAAAGAACACCGATCAAAGGCGAACTTTCAACTGAAAAGTGACCAGCCGAAGGGGACTCTTAACAAAAGGTGCCAGCCGAAGGTGGATTTTAAGGGTGCCAGCCGAAGGTGGACTTCAAGATAAATAAACTAGCCAAAGGGGAATCTTCATCAAGGAATACTATGCCGAAGGTAGATTCCTAAGAAAAGAACGTCGGTTAAAGGCGAACTTTAAACTGAAAAGAAACCAGTCGAAGGGGACTTTTAACAAAAGGTACCAACCGAGGATGGATTTTAACAGCGCCAGACGAAGGTGGACTTCAAGATAAAGAAACCATCTGAAGGGGAATATTTATCAAGGAATACTATGCCGAAGGTAGATTCCTAAGAAAAGAACGCCAATCAAAGGCGAACTCACTGGGGATAAAGATATGCATATTTGGTCCGAGTTAGACACACATGAGCAAAATCAAGCATCAAGAAACAAATGTTCGGAGTTGATAACAAACACAAGAACGAGACTAACCGAAGAAAGCCCCAACAAGAAAGGATGCATTCACCTAAACAAGGACGCCAGACAACTGGACTTTGAAGAGACACAGAAGGACTCTTAACAGAAAAGGTTAGCTAAGCTAACGAAAGGAGGACCCGACTAATGCGGATAAACCAAAACAAAGAACCGACTAAGCAGGACCTTCAAAGAGCACCAATCGAAGGTGAACTCTACAAGAGAAAGAGACCGGTCAAAATAGACTCTAACAAGGATTGCCAACATACGTTGGGCTTTTAATAGGTTGCAAATACGCAAGAACTACAAAATCCCTCAGGCCAAAGCGTGGTGTAATTCTTCAAGAGTGGCAATTATTTGAATTACCACACACCAAGTATGGATACTCAAATACTTGAGAAGTAAGAAAGGCTATACATCGACTCTTACTCGCATTCTAACGGCAAAGCAAACACGGGTAAAATAACCAAAGGCTTGCAAGGGAAAGCGCACACCACAAACTTACTGGGGATTCCCATATGTATTGAACCCAAACAGAACATCGGTCGAAGGTGGACTTGTGATTAGAAAAAAAGACCAACTGTAGGGACTCTAAACAAGGATTGCCAACACGCGTTGGGCTTTAAAAGTTTGCAAATATGCAAGAACTACCAAATCCCTCAGGCCAAAGGCAGGGTGTAATTCTTCAAGAGTGGTAATTATCTAAATTACCACACACCAAGTATGGATACTCAAATACTTGAGAAGAAAGAAAGGCCATACACCGACTCTTACTCGCACTCTAATAACAAAGAAAACACGGGTAAAATAACCAAGGGCTTGCAAGGGCAAGCGCAAGCCACAAACTTACTGGGGATTCCCATGTGTCTTGAATCCAAATAGAATGCCGGTCGAAGGAGGACTTGTGATTAGAAAAAGAGACCAACTGTAGGGACTCTAAACAAGGATTGCCAACACGCGTTGGGCTTTAAGAGTTTTCAAATACATAAGAACTACAAAATCCCTCAGGCCAAAGGCGGGGTGTAATTCTTCAAGAGTGACAATTATCTGAATAACCACACACCAAGTATGGATACTCAAATACTTGAGAAGCAAGAAAAGCTATACACCGACTCTTACTCGCACTCTAATGGCAAAGAAAACACAGGAAAAATAACCAAGAGCTTGCAAGGGCAAGAGAAAACTACGACTCACTAGGGAAATGAAGACATACCAAAGACCCGACTGGTAGTGAATCAAAATGAACTCCGCTGGGGAAACATAATAGAATCACCCTAGGCTTGCTGTGGAGATAAATCAAATATGAGTGCATAACAATCTGGTTTCCACAGGTGAACAAAATTGGCTTATACTCATGCATGTTTGAATTTTTTAGCGTAATGCTCCATACAATGGAAATGCTACGCATTTTGGTAGATGCAATGTAATGATGCATGTTTAGCAATGCATTGGGGAAATCACATTAATAATCGGCTGTTGAGAAGACAATGAACTTCCGAACAATTATTATTGCATATCTGATCTTCTATAGAGAAAAGGAAATATGAAATTCAATGGGGAACCGAGATTCGGAACCACCAACCTCTAAAGATCAATATCATTGAGGAAGTATCTTCCTGGAGAGCAATACTGTAAAAATAAATTGCAGTTTCAGAGATAATCTTGAATTCTGATCAGACTCCCTACTTCCCGGGGAACAAATTCTTTATCTTCTTGTTAGAAAGAGGAGAGGTTCGTTGGGGATGGAAACTTTCTTGTGTAAAATTTCTTTACGAAGATAGCTTCTACTGGGGAGTATGGAAATTCTTAAATAAAAATAATTCTACTCAGACCACACTGGGTATAACATCGGCGAGGGGTAAAAAGTATTCACTTAGGGAAGAAGAAAATATCCTGGGACAAAAACTCCATTGGGGATGACTTCAACAAAAGCTTTTATCACCGAGGATGACAGAGTTATGATTGACACTCCTATGCACACCACACTGGGGAGACAGGACACTTGCTCCACTAGGGAAAGAAGAATTCTCTCCACTAGGGAATGGTAGGTACCTAACTTTGAAAGGTTTTCGAAATTCGACTTCGACTAGGGATAAAGACCGCATTTTATGCCGGGGAGCCGAAAAATTTGGATGGTAACATCAATAATACCCATTGCACTGGGTGTATCCCTCTCTACAAGGTTTAAGTCGACAAGGAATTTTGTACTGGGGAGTAGAAATCATTTCATTACAGATGATGGTCGTCCTCATGAGGATAATAAACTAGAATCTCCCGTAGGCAAACATGAGTCTCTTTAAGAACTCTGATATAGGCAAGCCACATTGAAGAGAGAGGGAGTGCATCCCTCACTGAGTAGGAAAATAAATACTTCATGGGGAGGATGAGTGAAAACCTCATCGGGGAAGCTGTAGAATGTCGAATTCAAGGGAAGTATACCAAAAATCTCCAATTGGTGAATAAAATGTTTCTTCCGAGAAAACATGGAAGGAAACATAATGCACTAATAAAGAGGAATACTCGGGTGAGAGTATGCCTTTACTAGGGAGAATACTGCAAAAATAAATTGCAGTTCAGGGAAAATTTTGAACTCTGATCCAACTCCCAACTTCTTAGGGAAAAATCCAACATCTCTTTCCAAGGATAAAGAGAATCTTGCTGGGAACTGGGACCTTCTGATGTAAGTCCTCAATAAAAGCGATTTCAACTGAGGAATCCCATAAATTTCCTTAATAAAAGAATTATACCCAAGCCACACGAGGGATACTACCGTCGAGGGTAACAATCTTCACTTGGGAAGAGGAGGGCACCATTTAACCATAAGTTTGAGGTTCAGAACTCCACTGAGGAAATATTTCAGCAATACTCCATCACTGGGGATAAAAGAACCCTAAATGGCATTCGTCTATGCACACTGCTCCAGAAAAATAGGAGACCTACTCCACCAGGCATAACAAACATGTTAATCAAACATCTCTTCCAGAAAACTTAACTTGGGAAAACTTCCCTGGGTAGAAAAGATATGAACTACATGGGGAAGAAGAGCGTCAACCTCACTAGGGAGATAAATGCCAACCACTAAGACGCAAGGTATCGACTTCAAGGGGATATTATAAAGGTATACAATCCAATGAAATGATCTTTCCCAGATTTGTCGAAGCAAAGTAGACTACGCTGAAGAAAAAGATTATACAAGACCTGTCGAAATACACTTCTTCGGAGATAAGCCTCTAGAAGGGACAAACTCTTAAAGAAACTCTCATCAAGAGATGTTGACTTCAGTGGGGGTTACGCATGGGTATACTTTCAATGGAGATAAGGAATTCTGTCTGGGAGAGAGTACGCCTTTACTAGGGATGAGTGATTCTTTTTTGGGATGAAGTGAGCACCCATTGGTGAGATTGGATCCCATTCTACAGAAATCCTCATGTTGGTCGCATACAGACCCTTCTTGATTCATTTGCTCGTATGCTTCTTGTCATAAAAGACCAATAGCGCTTGCAAAATGAGAAATTATGGCAATATGCCCCATGTTTGGAATGGCAAACTTCACTGAAGAATAAATAATTTGAACTACCAACCACTGGGTAAAAACTGCGATGCAAGATTACAACTTCATCACGTCGACTCCGAGAAGGAATGCCACTAAAGAGTGGACTTTGGAGAAGATGCTGCAAAAATAAATTGCAGTCCACTGAAAAGAAATCATATTGACTTCAAACAACTTCTGAATTTTCGGGGAGAATTGTCATTCTCCTCCTGTAGAAAAAAATGAGGATGCTTTACTGGGGAATAAAGATCTCGGAAGAGAAACCCCTTAGCAGACAAACCTTTGTCTAGTAGCAATGGTTCTTTTACTGGGGAAAGGTGTCCTCCTAGGGAACGACATTTCCATCACGTCTTGTACGGGTAAACAACCTCAAATGATATTTGTGTTACTTCTCGTATCCTACTGAGAATAACCATCTAAACTTCGATTAAGGATAATGATCCTGACTTCTGTCGAATATGCCAACAACCTAAACTTGGGTCTCTGGCTTTTGATGAAGGAACACCGGTATATAGATTTAAGTCTCTGATGAGCCAAGGATAATGATCTTGACTTCCCGACATTATTTTCAAATTCATAAATTGTTTAGCACGCGCCTGGACTTAATATGATCAACCCTTGAAGAGAAGAAAATGCCCCTGCATAATTTCATGCCCCAATTTGTAGGGACTTTGAAGAAGTTTTGCCTTGAGAGGACTTTCTGAGATCTGTATCAGCAAGATAGTCATCCTCAACATTATAAACTTTGGAATATGGTTCCTGGCTAGCCAGAGTTGGAAACGGTTTCAACCATGCTTGAGTGAATTCTCGTGCATCTGTAGATTCTGAAAAGACTCTCCTCTAATCAACGAATTCTTAAGAGAGATTTGTCAAATATCGACATAATTGCCCCAGTTTGACTGCACTTTGAGGGATAAAAGTCCGATTTGAATGCCTCAGATTGGCTGAATACCTACTCGATGGAGTAAATTCAACATGCTTGCCCCTGCTTAGCAGAGTCTCGACAAACATTTTCTTTGTCTCATGCTCAGGGATGAATGAGAAGCTCACGGAGTTTCGAAGACAACACGACCTTAAGGTGGCTGGCTTACAACTTGAAAGTAGGATACCCATACTTCTTGACTTGAACTACTTCGTGCTCTAATCAGATACTTGAAGAAATCGGCCCCTCAAGATCAACTGAAAGTAATGCACCACTACTCGACAAAGACTCTGGGCAATCAAACTTTTGCAATATGCTTCAGATCATTTCTCAAACTGGTATTCTTTTACTCAACAGAGTCAATAGAAGGTCTTCCCCAGATTAAGATCATTCTCACAAATGATTTACCTTTCACTTGCCTCGTGAAGAAATTTATCCCTTGAGATAATCAAATTTTCATCTGATGCTCATTATGCAAGCTTACTTAATGTTTAAGCACTTGTTCATATGCAAAGAATGTTTATTCTAAAATTGATAATTCTAATGCAAAGCTCATGTTTGTCTTGAAGTTTGGAAAAACCTTTATTGAAAAGATTAAACAAACAAAATTTTTTGTACGGAAGAAATTAAAAAGATAGTGTGATACCAACTCAAAAGTTTTAGCAAGCCTCAGAGGAGTCAGATTACCGTATTCTCATTACAGTGTTCTTTAGAATTAACGCTTGCTTCAGTTAGGACTTTTAAGGGTTGTAACATGGCCTGGTTCATGGTTTTAGAAGAAAAGAATTTAAGGCTCAAAATTATTTTGTGCCCACCCCCTTCATGATGTTCTCCAGTCCTAAATTTAGTTAACTTGACACGGACATTCATCTCTCAAGAGGAGTTTTGGAATTACCGAGGAGTCAAACGAGGTTTTTCTGGACAGGACATTCACTCACCTCTTTCGCTCTTAGTGTCTGATCACACAACTTGGTTCCTTGCTGGGAATTTTTATTTGGTAATCCCTTTTTGCTTTTCGCGCTTTTCGCTTTCTTTTTACCTTTCAATTGCCTTGACTTTTGCCTAAGCGACTTGTTTTTTCAAGTTTCGACTTAGCAGGGCTTTTTGTCACTTTCTTTCATCATTTTCAAACATTCTTCTTTTTTGAACCCGTCGTGTGACTTCGAGTCGTTTCCGACTTGCTGAAAATGTGTAACTACCTT
Source organism: Vicia faba (assembly GCA_948472305.1). NCBI lineage: Eukaryota > Viridiplantae > Streptophyta > Magnoliopsida > Fabales > Fabaceae > Vicia > Vicia faba. The sequence goes on along the minus strand of CATIWC010001197.1, from coordinate 254,352 downwards.
GTTGTTTGGTTGACGAGGAATAACTGTTGTGGTATCATCGTCTTTTGACCTCCTAACATGCGAGAGATACCCATTGAGATATCATTCTCTTTGATGCACGCTGATGATAGATCAGGGTTAACCATTGTTGTTTTGACTTTCCTCAACCTTTTTATGGATAACCATTGTTGTATCCTTAGATGTGCACTCCTGATGAGTTTTGAACGCTCAATCAAATTAACTGAAATCTACCCTGCCCCAAGTTAAATGTGAGGGTTTTATCTGAACATAAAAGAAACTCCTACTTCAAGGCTCAAAGGGGTTGACGAGGGTCTATCTCCCTTATATCTCCGGTGTTTGGGAATTTGAAACAAGGCCTGTACATCGTCAGCAGGGTTTTTATTCAAAAGCACACCGTTTAAAATATTTGGTATATTACTTATCATCCTCCCTCCAGAGGTTTTTGCTTTATCAAATAAGAGTTGAATATCAAAAATAATAAAAACAGTTAAAAGAGTGAATACGAATGGATTAATTCAAGACAAACATATTCAATGCATTATGATTAGTATTAAAAAATAAACAAATTTTGCATACAAGAAAGTACTAAACAAAACAAGAAAGATTACAAATGAGAATGCAAATGTAATTTGAAATTTCCATGTTGAGGATACTAGTCTTCGTATGGACTTGTTGCCTCAGATGATGATCTGGAAGTCTTGACACTTTCTAAGTAAAATGAGACTTCAAATCTGATTCTCTGGCCCGAAATCGATAGCCCTCGCATCGAGCAGGTCTTGTACCTTATCTCTCAAGGATTTACAACCTTTTGGCTGGATCAGACAATCTTCACAGTCAACGTCACAGCCTGGAAATATGCCTCTTTTCAACAAACGTTCCTTCACGAGAGATAGAGGAGTTGTTAGCAGATTCACATCCCTTACCAAATTCGAACTTTCATCTTCAACAATTACACTGTCACTAGCGCCAACAAAGGTTGGTAACGACTGCTGAATAACATCAGGAGTTGGTACTAGTCTGAAGTTAATAGCTTCAAAATTAAGCAGGTTCTGTACTACATGCTTGAAAGCAATGCATTTTTCAATAGTAAGCCCCTGTCCGCCTGAATGGAAAGCACACCGAACATTGGAACCAACATACCTTGGTAACTTATCTAGATCAAATTTCCAAGTACGTTTCTCGATCATTTTGAACTCCAAAAGATGAGAAAACAACTCAGTGTAAGACATAGGAAGAGCATCAAGTTTACTTAGTGGTTTTTGCACACACTGAGTTGGCTGGATATAAGGATGATATCGCTTCTGATTAACCCTCTGACTATCATGATTTGGGGTACACAAGGACTGCCGAGGAGCAATCTTTGGAAGCACAGGTAATAGGCAATATGACCTAGGATGCGAGGTAGATCCTGGAATTTGAGCAAGCCCGACCATCTTCCCCGTAGTAATTAGAGCAGGGTTAATTTTCACATTCAACCCCTTGGGAGTAAACAGAATTATCCCCGTATCAAGAAAATCCCGAACTTTGCATTTCAATGCGATACAGTTCTCAACATCATGACCAATTGCCCCCAAATGGAAGTCACACTTGGCATTAGCATCTGTTGTACCCCAAAATTTTCCCTCTCATTTCTCAAAGGATCACCCTGGATCCTCAGGTTTGCTTCCATCCAATTCCAAGCCTTGAATTTACAAAATTTTCAAGAAAGTCATTCACAAGGGCAAAATGGTCATTTGCACTGTGAAAAGTCAAACTTTGACTTTTGGATCAAAATCAAGTTCTAAGAGTCATATTTCATCAAGACATGTTGAGATATGAAATTTGTTTCATCTAGAAATTCAAAAGTCAAAGTTACTTTGAAAAAGTCGAAATTCTAAATACTTAGAATTTTTTCTAAGCGTTTAAGAAATATGATAAGCTCAGAACTTCTGATCAGATTATCACCATGATGCAAGCTGATTCTGGATTAACATCTAACACAAGAGTTATGGACTCAAACAAGATCTGAAACACAGCAGAATAGAACATCACCTAAGAATGTTGGGATTTCAAGTTATAACTCCTCAAAGACATGTCCTTGAAACTGAAACACTCAGCAAATTCTGGACACTTCCAAGACAGAGTTTGGTCAGAACTTATGGGCCAACTTTCACAAATATTCAGTCAGAGTTTGCAAGGGTAATTCAAAGAAGATTTACAAAGTGTGTTGCAAGCTCCCTGGAAAGTCTGAGAGCTCCTTCAGAACACGCTGAAGTAAGGAGATACAAAGATCAGAAGTTGGATGTTTATTCTAAATTATGCTGAAGCTGAACTTCTGACCCAGAATTAAGCAATGATGCAAAATCTCATATTGCAGAATTTCTGGCTTGATAAATCTCATCATCATTTAATGCTCACAACCACTTTTGAGTCTTTATCAAAAGGATTTCCCCACGTGTGGTATAGAAGTACCATTGTTGTCCTTGAAAAGAAAACTTTTGTACAAATTTATGCTGAGTCCATGCTTTGCTTTTGCTTCTAAGGGTACTTTTCCTTAATCCCTGCTTACAAATCCAGCTTAAGAGCGACTAAAGTTGCTAACCACCATAACTATTTACACTTGCTTCAAGAACAAGTCAGCGCCTAGCATATGATGGTTGTACCCTTGACCTCTCCAAGCTACTAAACCTTTGCCTATAAATTGAACCTCATTGGCCACTGTAAAGGGGTCAAAAATTTAAGAAAGAAAAAGCCTTGAACCCCTGCTAAAATTCCAAGAGTCCAAAACTGCAAATACAAAAATACAAAACCTGTTAGCTTTTGATTCTTGCATTCAGACTCCTTTTTTTCTCAAGTGTTTCTTGACCAAAGCCATCCATACAGTTTTTGATATACATTCAGAAGCCATCCTAACTTCTATAGTCAAACTGTAACACACTCTCTATCAATATCCACCTCAAAGAAGTAAGAACTTTGCTCCTTGGCTGTTCCAGAATTTTCCAATCATTCATAGCCCAAGTTGAAAGTTTCCAGCCTACTAAGCACGTGAGGAAGCTGGTCAGAACATCACAAGCGGCCATAACCAGACTCCAGCTCACAGAACATTTCCCAGCTGCAAGGTAAGCTTCTGCTGACTCTTGTCATATTACTTAAACATTGTTAGATTTGCACGTTCAAAAACACAATGTAGACATCCTGACTCTGATTCAGTATATTCATATATTCCATGTATGTTTGCCTAAGTAGGGAGAATTTCAGTCCAGAACTTCTTGAAGAAATTAGGACTCAGAATTAGGATTAGCAAATTCATGCTTGCTTCTGATTTATAGTTCTGATATCTCTTATTTCTGAAACATTATGAAACCTGCCATAACTGTTATATGCGCATCTTCTGTTTTGTTGAGAAATGACTAAGTTGCATATGTTTTGACTAGCATGGAGAGGGAGACAAATTTCTGCCAGTGGAATCAGAACTTCTGAAGTCTGCTTTGTTCCCAGTGGACCCAGAACTTCTGACTTTACCTATTTCTACTAATATGATTTCTATTTTTTGCAGCACGCCAAAGTCAGAACTTCTGATCTCTTTTAGTTCAGCAATGCACTGATTCTATTTTCTTTGTCCTTACTATTTTTGCTATCACTTCTATTTTCACTAATCAAAAATACCAAAAACATTTTACATTTTACATGCTTTATTTTATTTCTTTAACCAAAAAGATCAAAAATATTTTCTTAAACAAAACTTATTTCTTTTCTTAAACAAAACAAGTCCATTTCACATTTTCTTGTACATTCTTATCCATTCAATATGGTTGTAATAGTAACTTAGGATTTACTTTTATTTGCAATCCCCATTTGTAAATCTGTACACCCCATCCCCCTAATGATTGTAATAGCGTAGGATATTTACTTTATGCACTTTTTATTGCTTTCATATATTGCTAGTAACTAGGGTGTATGGCAAGACATGAAATCAACAAATAGAGAACCCTAATCAAGACAAAAATTCATGAAATCAAACACACTTTGCACACATGCACACCTTAGGGTAATCTCACTTGTTGCATATCGAAAAAATAGTCATGTCCCTCGAACATGGGCGTTTTAGAAAAGACCCTCGATAAAAGATCGTAGTCCCTCGATGACCCTCAATGTTGTCTTCGGTAAACGATCTAGTCCCTAAACGACATTGCTAAAACATCCACAGGTTTTCTTCTATGACTATACGATGGGGCTTCTCACCAAATCAATGGTAAGATAGTAACACCCAAAGGAGGAGGAAAAGAAAATCTAAGACCTTTTGAGTAGGTAGGTTCGCTTCTAGTTGCTCGCTTGCTCACAACAAAAACATTTTTATACACAAACACACTCATTTGAAAACATTTTCAAAAAGATCAACACTTTGTATACATTCTTATGAATGAGAATCATTACAAAGTTTGCCTAAACAATGGTATCTTTACAAAATCCTTTTCAAAACCACACAAAGCACATTTTAAACACAAAATCAAGTTATCTAGCAAGTAACTAAGAGCCCATGGCAAACCATGGATGAAAAGGGTGATAATACCTTCCCTTTTCATAATCTTCCCCCCCGAATTCAAGAAATAATCTCAAAGGTCTTTCCTGTGCTTTTTCACCTTTCCTTTTGGATAAAAGAAAAGTCGGTGGCGACTCTAGCTAAACCGCAACATTTGCAATCAAACGCAAAACCTTCAAGTCAGTTCTCCCACCGTATCACAACATCATACCCAAGCGGAAGATTTTAGGGATTGGTGAAAGTTCGGAGCTCAACCAACCGAAACCCAAGCAAGTGAGGGAGTAACTGAGCATATAACATTGGAATGGATTCAAATTGCCTCTCGGGCTTCTTTGGCTTTTGCTGACGAGCTTTCCTTTTTGGATTCTTTAGGGGATCAGCATAAACTGGCTGCGGACGAGAAGAACCCAGAACAAAAGGCCGTGTAGGAAGTGCATGAGAAAAAATGGTAACCCCATCACGGAAGTAGGTATAAAATCATTTTCCTTTCTCAGTACCGTTTTCAGAACATTCATAACCCAACTCAACTGATTCTTCAACCGATGGTTCTCCTCTCTCAGAAGCTCCTGACCACGGACTAGGACCTGTATGTCCATAATAAACAGCCCCATTTGACCTTTTAAATCATCCAATTCCCCACGAAGTTGCTCCATGACTCAATTCTGATCACAGGGCGGCGAGAAGTCAAAATTTGCAGTTTTGACAAGAAAATACCAGGTCTGAATAAGGATCCCCAATCTTCGGGAACCTATTATGAATGCATGAAATGCAAGTTCAATCATTTTCAAGGAACCCACATGCCTTTTTTACTTTGATTTTAATCCTGTGAGAATATGAAAAGCGACACCAGGCTTACAAGCATGGTTCCTTGGAGATGATGTGAACATGCAGATGGGACACATATTTTTGACATTTCTTTTGGAAAACTAAATATGCTATGACGCAAGTGAAATAAATATAAGATCAAAGTTTCCACAATGTTGATTAACTTCTGCGCTTTTTCTGACCATGTTGGGTGAATTAGAATCAAAAGTCCGGAATCATAAACCCAAATAAACCTCTTGGTCGACGGATCAGAAACTCAGAAAATAAATCCGAGAACCATTCTAACAACACCGTCGCTCACAGAACATAGTCACCATCAGAACATAGCCACCAACTGTACCTATGATATTCAAGTCCCTCCCCACCATGGGTGAAAACTAGGCCAGGGCAAGGTCGGGTAACCCAGAATCGAGGGTACTCTTGAAAAACTATCTCCATATCACCTACGTGAAAATGATAGCCCCTCATTTGTACCTCATCTGAGCATGGAAGACATGGAGGAAATAGTGAAACCTAAGTCAACTAGCCGTCCATGTTCCACTCTCTTCCTAGAGTCTTTATGGTTGTCACTTGGTCTGGGTATTGGGCCTTTTACTTCTTGTAACACCCACCCAAGCATGAAAACAGATCCAGCGCAACAGATAACCAATATGCAAAGCAATAAAATGCATGCAAAAAAATATTCAAGCACTATATATAAAACTGTAAATAATTGGAAATAAATAAACACCCAAAGAAGTAAACAAACAAGAGCTAGGATCGACTCCAGGATAGACCAATAATAGGTCAATCTATTCCCCAGTAAAGTCGCCAGCTGAAACAATCGGCTGAACAGTCATCTGATGAAATATCAATGAAGTCACCATGAACGCTTTTTATCCCCAAAAAAGGGAAAGGTAAACATCGAGTAAAGCTGAGAAGGGTGAAATCAAGGTCGAAAGACCGAGAGATCAGGTAAGGGAGTCTGTTACGCGAGAGAAAGGTATTAGCACCCCACACGCCCGTAGTACTCTATGATATCCACTCTTGTTGTTCTAATCTATGGGTGTGTTAGGATCTATATCTAGGACTACAGTTGAAAATGGAATGCATGCAAAAGAAAAGAGAAAAGAATGTAGGGAAAATAAAAGTTGTGCTCGTTCGGGCCCTACCCCAATGCCTACGTATCCCTTTTAAGGAATCAGAGCAGTCGTAGTTCGGCTCACATGTTTCAGTTTGTTTTGTGTTTTTTAATTGAACAATGTTAGGTTCGAATTAATCCAACGCGTCTCGACCTTTGGAGACTTACGACCTGTAGCGGAAGGGAACTAATATGTTATTAGAAAAGAAATGTCGATTGGAAAAAAGAAAGGTGTTGGTTTGTCTTTTTTACCTTGAGAAAGGATTTAAAAGTTTTAAGTGTTGTATTATTTGCAAAGAAAAATTTTTAGTCTTAAATGCAAGGATGCAAAAGAAAAGAAAAAAATAACTAAGCGAAACTAACCTAGATCTATCCCTAATGTTATCATACAATGATTGATCCTAAAGTTGAGTTTTGAAGGGGAAACTCTAACCTATGTTGACATGCATGGATAACAATCCTAATGTGTATCTCAAATCATCATCTATAGATGAATCAAGAAGTCCTAAAGGATCATAGCAAGGGTCTATCACCTAAAACTATGTCTATCTCGAATCATCATCTATATTTGAGACGAGACCTCCTAAAGGAACATGTCGAGGGTATAACATCTAAAAACATACATACAAAGACAATCAAGCAAGCAAGCCAAAAAGCTCAAGAGAGCACAAACAATATGTCATGAGCAGCACATGTTAACTTAAGTCAAATGCCTAACCATGATATAGACGATCAAGGTAGATATAAAATCAGGTAGGGATGCTTTAGCCAAGGGGTCATATAAACCGAGGCAAACAAACGGGGATAGGATAGAATAAAATAGTATAGAGCATCAACGTCGACCAATGCGAGCTCAAGACAAAATGTAGGGGATTGATTACAAATCCCTTTTTCACTTGATGACTCGATAACCATGATCTACACAACTCCGAAGCATTGATGTACAACATGAGTGTGATCGGTGGATCTGGAACTGACTGTTTAACGCTGGTTCGTGAAATGTCGCGGAAGCAAGAGTCGCCACCGTCTTTTATTTTCTCCAAATGGAAAGGACAAAAGCACAGAAAAATTCCTTATAGAGATTGCTCTCGGTTCGAGAGGTAGATTATAGAAAGGGAAGGTGTTAGCACCCTTTCTATCCATGGTTATCCATGGGCTCTTAGATACTTGCTCATTTGTGTTTTCAAAATTGTTTGTTTGCTTATCAACTGTGGGTTTAAAAAGTTTCTTTGAAAATTTCAGTTCGACTCTTGTATCAATCCTCAAGAGTGTTTGGAAAAGTTGCTTTCGAAAGCTTTTTGAAAAGGTGTCGGTGTGAAAAGTATTTTTTGATTTGTTTTGAAATTAGAGCAAGTATCTACGAGAATCTACCTACCCTAAGGAATTTGTCTGTGTAAATGTCCTTAAAGTAGTGCCATCCCACCATTGAGAGGTAGGTAGCACCACCGTTGGAGGTGTTCGGGTCAATTCGAGGATTCGGGACATGGTGATCACCGGAGCAATAGAAAGACACCTTAGAAGCTACCCTCATGCCATGTTTATGGACATGAGGACATACTAAAACGTCCTCTACTCGACGACCACCTTTCGAGGGGCAAGGCAACAGTGAGGCGTACCCTAGGGGTGGTGTGTGATTTGTGTGTCGTTTTCAGATATTTTTGTCTTGTCATGTATTGGTGTTCTATGCGTTGCTTTTATTTTTTGACATTCATTCTTTCATGCAGATTAATTAACAGTTTAAAAGATGCAGAATTAAAAGTCCTACGCTATTACAAAGGCGCGGGTCCACATCGCCAAATTAATCCAAGACCCGATTTGAAATAAAATAAAGTGCGAGAAATAAATGTCATATTAAGCTATTACATGGCTTTGGGAGAATTACATGAATATTCACAAAAAGAAATAAAAATGCGAAGAGAAATAAAATCGAGAATGCGAGGGCGTTGGACCCTTTTTAGGAAATTAAATTATAATTAAATGAAAGGAAATTATTTTTGAGTTTTTTGTATTTATGGATTTTTAGTAAGAAAATTAAGTTAGAATTAAAAAGAAAAGTTAATTAACCCTAATTCTAACTATTTTTAATTTATTAAGAAAATATTCAAGTTTGACCTAATTTAAATTAATTATTCACATAGCAATTTATTTACAAAATAATTAATTATTGATAATAGTAGAGAAAAAGAAAAAAAGATAAAAAAGTTTAAAACCCTAATTCTACATTTTTTAATTTATTTAAAAAAATATTGAAATTAAACCTAGAATCAAAAACTAAATGAATAAAATTTATTTACAAAAGGTATTAAATAAAATATTTTTGTTTTTTAGTCTTTCTGATTTTTTTTATTATTTTTTATGTTATGAAAAATATTAATTTACAAAAAAAAGGGAATAATCAAATTAAAGCAAATAAAATAAAATAGGAAAAAGGAAGAGAAATACAAACACTAGGGGGTGTTGACCCCAATTTGGAGGTAAGCTATCAGCAATCTGGCCCATTTGTTGGAGGCTTCTTTTGACTTCCTCAGCGCGCGTGTGGCCTGGTTGACCAACGAGTATGGTGTTCATCAGATCAGGGCCCTTGGATTGACATTCTGAGCCATGTGGCACGCTTGGATTGTGGACGTAGGGTGAACTTCCGGAGGGAGCGCTACATGCAAACATGGACAGAAAAATAATATGGAGAAAGGAGGGGACCTGGGAATCGAACCCAGGTCCCAAGGCTTACCAATACCCTTCTCCACCAACTGAGCTGCTTTGTTACTTTGTAATGATAATGGGTAATAATTAATATATAAAAAACATAGCGCTAATGCTATTAATCAAAGAAAACGCACTAAAGTTTGAATAACCCTATCACATGGAGACAAGTCATCATCTTCTCCGCTCGTTTGCTTTTGGCCTGAAAAAATAAAACAAGATTGCGGGGGTTTTAAACCCCCACTACATGATACATGGAAAAATAGCGAATAAGCCGTCGTTGATCAGAAATTAGGCGCGATAGGATGACTGGATTCGTGTGAAGCTTCTGGTTTTGATGGTATAAGTCTCATGTCTCAATTTTTCCTGAAGAGGAAACCCCTAATTTTGCAACTCTGAAACCCTAGCAAGCTTCAATGGTGATTTCATATGTAAAGCACGAAAACTCAATTAAATGATATGGTTAGCTTTAGAATGATTAACTTAATATAAATCAAGCTTTAGAAATCGAAAATAACGCATGAATCATGAGACATGAATGTGAGAAAAATCATGAACAGGACGGGTTCGTTCTACCAATTCCTTGTGTTAGAAGCAGTGGTTTTGATCCAGAAACGTTCCTTGATGCCTTGGGAGTGCAATGGAATAGTTATCTTGCTTTGAAACGTACTCTAAGGCAGCTTTCAGTTTTCACTTTTTTCACAAAAATTGCAAACTTGGTTTTTCAGATGGGGCGCAGCTTCAAGGTTGTGAGCTTTAGGGTTTGCATCTGTTTATGTATGGGAATGAATTAGGGTTGAATCTTGAGCAAAAAGATCAATACATTGATGTATGAGATATTTGATTTTTCATGCATATTTTTTTTCAAATCTTTTCCATGAATATCATGCCAATCATGACCAAATCACCTTGATTCTTTCCATATTGGATAGTGCACGAAATCTTGAAGGTATTCTATGCACAAAAAGATTTGAAAAGCATGGATGAGTATTTTTTTCATATTTTATTTAATTAAATGAATTAATGGTGATTAAAAATTCAAATAAATAATAAAAATGATGAAATAAATCCCCTTTGGGCCAAATGGTCGTGCATAGCCTTTGGATGATGAATCTTGGAAGAAAATGTGGCCCATTAGCAATTTTGAGGCATTTGAAGTAAAGTTGACTTTTCAAAATTCCCAAAAATTTCCCAACATCCACAAGGCATATCTTGCTCAATTTTTAAGCTTTGGTCATGTTCATGGACATTTTGGAAAGGTCTTGAAGTCCTCTAACCAATGCCTTTGGTCCCATGTTATTTTGATTTACCAATCTCAAGTTATGGTCTTTGACTCAAAGTCCCTTTTTGTTGACTTTTGAAAATGACCCATAATGTTGAAATTGATAACTTTTTGTGAGAGCATTTCTTGGACTTGAAGTGTGAAGAGGAGTTGTAGGAAATGTCTTTCTCTTCAAAATGAGATTTGGATGGAAATTTTCTGATAAACCATGTGGAAGTTATGCCTTGGTCAAGTTACAGTTGACTTTTTCAACTATCCAAATATGGAAACTTTTGCATCTTGAGACTTTTTGAGCCATGCCTTGAAAATCATGATCAAGAATTGATCAAATGATGTTTGTGGCTTCAAGATAAGATGTTGACCAAAAATTTGGACTTTTGACTGTCAAATGACCATTTTACCCCTACAGTTGACTACTGAGCAATTAGGGTTTCTGACTGTGCAATTTTGTGCTGTAAGTCTTGAAACTTGGTATGAGGATGCTTGACCATGTTTATAGGCATGTGGGACTTGATTGGACCCTTGAAAACTTCAATTTCTTTGTCATAACCAAAACCCTAGTTTTTGACTGTTAGGAGGCCCTTGAACTGTGCAACCCTTGGGGAGATTTTGAACCTTTGACTTGGCAAATTTTGAAGAATATGGGAGGGCAAATTTTGGGGTAAAACAATGAGCTAAGGATGACACGTACTAGAATGTGCGGAGGTCGATTACGGACCCTCCCCGCTTGCCTCCTTTTGAGGGCTTATTATCTGTAATATAATGCGGGCACAAATGTAAACACACGTGCAAAATACCTACTTCAAAGGTGGGATTTTAAACAAACATATTTAGCATACAGAAAGCGGTTCCTGCTACAGGACTTTAAACAGATACTTCGAGCGCATGCTCTTTATTTTTTGCTTCCTACTTCTCAAGATCTCTAGAAAGGAATAAAGAACTCGATAACGAATATGGTAAAAAGGTATGAGAGAAATACCAAACGGACAACAATCCGTATCACACAAGCAAATATAAGAAACCCGGAAAACTTCGAACAAGCTAGCATCAATAAATAAATTCAGTGAGAATATGCGTCGAGGCATCAATAAGCAAGGTCAGAATATGTAGCGGACACATCCGTATCACAAAGTGCCTGCACAAAAATGCAATTATGCAAACCAAGAACGGAATGTGTATCAATACATCCGCATTCCGAGCACCTTCACAAAATACAACTATACAAGATACGGGGCACAAGACAATGGCATGTGTGTCGAACGCAAAAAATGGACCACAAATCCAAAGTCCAAACAAGTTTTCACATCAAATAATTGAGTAATAATTACATGATCAGAAACTATCCAAATGTACCTTTCACAATCAACACACATGTTAAAAATAACAAGGAAAATTAAAGTATAAAAGAGTAGGAAGAAATTTTGAGCAAACAAGGCCAAAGCAAGGCAAAAGAAATAGAAAAAAAAATCAATGTTGGCAGTTTGAGTCTATTCAAAGATGGGATGAGTCGACTCAAAAACATGAGTCGACTCAAAGGGTCAGCATGACACTTCCCGCAAGGGGCCAGAACTGTTTGTGTCGACTCAAAAAGGCTATGCGTCGACTCATGCCCAGGATTTTCTCAGTTTGCATCGACCACTGGGTTGGTGCAAAACTTCCCGCAGGTGACCAGAACTATTTGCGTCGACTCAAAAAGTCTATACGTCGACTCAACTGCAGTCTTATTCAATTGAAACTTTAAAGCAACATAACTTTTGCATCAAGTGTCCGTTTCACGCACAGTTCGAATCGTTGGAAAGCTTGAAAATCATAGAATATACACGGCATAAAACGGAAACCAAAACAACAAAAATTATATGACAAATTCCCCAATCTTAGCATGATCAACATGATCTGATTTCATGAGTTTCAACGCGATTTTCATCAGATCAAAAACCGAATTCACATCAATTATGCTATGACCATAGCATAAGAAAATTTGTAAGCAACCAAAAATCAATTGAATTGCGCGGTAAGATCAAGGCACAATGACTCAAGCATTTTGTCAAACACATAATCTCTGAAATTTAACTCATGATTTTTGCACAATTAGAGATCCAAATTATATCATACATAATCAATCAAGAATCATCAATTAAGCTTGAAACAACTTCAACATTTTGTTATCTCAAATAAGCACTTTCATGAAAAAAATTAATTGAATAAGCTCTTATTTAATCATACAATTCCGGATTTGCACATCATGATTCAATATCAATTCATATTTTCATAATTGAAATCACTTCCACAATTCAAATTAGATCAAAGTTCAATTCATTGATCCACATAAGTGCTTATTTAAGAATCACTTATTTGAAAAGTGCTTAAATCAAGAAAAGCTTATCATAGAATTGAAGAGGAAGCTTAGGTATAGAGATCGCAAAAATTGGATTCGAAATCAGAGAATAATTGAGCTTCTTTGACTTTTGGATCTTGAAAAAGTTGTTGGAAAAGTTGTTGGTGTTCTTGATGAAAATGAGAGAAAGTTGCTCTTTGATCCTTGAGCAAGATGAGAGAAAGTTTTTGAGAATTGATCAATTATGAGTGTACCCTTTGAAAATTGGAGGGAATAATAATATATAGTGTGCCCTTTTTTGAATGAATGAGCCTCCAATAAACACAAGCAAATGTGCAAATTTTCAGTTCATCAGAGCCCGACACCTCAAGGTCAAATTAGCCGGTCCCTCAGCACGATTTTCGAAGTTGAAATGTGAAACTAAAATGTATCCGAGGTAGAGAATAACACCGTGTCTGAAAATGAGCTCAATCGGATAAATGGTGATTTAGTTATGATTTTTTGAATTTTCGTCTCATATGAAAATATTTCTCGGTTCAGGATTTTCAAATGCGTTGCGCGCATTTTGGACCAAAAATGAAGGCTTTCGGGATACCGTTAGAATTGGAAAGCTGAAATCAATATTTAACCAACCCAATTTATGAACCAATGCCACCTAAACCAACTCAATACGATAAGAATCAACCGAGTTATAATTTTCTGAAGATGAAGGAGGTGAACATTTGTCACAATTTTCTTGTGCGCACATATTTGATAAATTCATATATTCGAAGACTCTCTGAGTAGAACTGGCTTCCGGTCATGAGATACAAAATGTAGATGACATCATTATGGAAATTTGGCCACTGGAACGGGCTCAAAACGATGAACAGTCTTCGAGTTATGAATTTTCTAGTGCGCTAAAACTGCACTTTCAGCACATTTTCTTTGTATTTTTCACCATATAACTTCCAAAAGAACCACGTATTCCGAGACTTTTCTTTGAGAATTAGCTTTTGGTCTGAACATGAAAATTGAAGAGAACATCAAGACAGTCTAAAAACCTCAAGAATCAACCCAAAACACTATTCCAAGCTGGAGATGCAAATTTTCAAACTCAGATCTGTCAAAACACTGTTTCCAATTTGCACTATTTTAAATTCACTGAAAACACCCAAATCTTCCACAATTCAATCATGCATTGAAAAATTATGAGAGCTTTGTCGTGTTGATCAAATACCTTGAACCTATGAACACGAAACCAATTATATGCATGAATGTGTATATGCAAACAAAATATAAGCCAATAAAAGTTAAAACAAGGAGGGAAAATTTTGGGGTGCAACACCATGCTGTAATACGGTGGGAGAACTGACTAGGGTGTTTTTTCATTTTATCGCAATTGTTGCGGATAGAAAGAGTCACCACCTGTAACACGGTAGGAGAAATGACTTGGGTGTTTTGCGTTTGATCGCAATTGTTGCGGATAGCAAGAGCCGCTACCGACTTTTCTTTTATCCAAAAGGGAAGGTTGAAAAGAATAGGAAGGACCTTTCGAGATTATTTCTTGAGTTCCGGAGGGGGGGGGGTAGATTATGAAAAGGGAAGGTGTTAGCACCCTTTTTATCCGTAGTTATCTACGAGCTCTTAGTTTCTTGCTAGATCACTTGCTTTTGTTCGAAAATGTGCTTGTGGTGTGGGTTTTGAAAGTATTTTAAAAAGTGTCTTTGTAATGGTTCTCGTCTCTATAAGAATGCGTACAAAGAGCTTTATCTTTTGAAAATGTTTCAAATGAAAGTGTTGGTGTATAAAATGTTTTTGTTGTGAGCAAGCGAGCAACTAGGAGTATTATACCTACTCAAAAGGTCTAGTATTCTTTTCCTCCCCCTTTATATGTTGCTATCTTACCATTGATTTTGTTAAGAAGCCCCATCATTGGATGTGAAGGGATGTGCGTGGGACGTTTGTATAGTCATAGAAGGCAACCTATGAGACGTTTTAGCAATTTTCATTTAGGGACTAGATCGTTTTACCGAAGGCATCATTAAGGGTCATCGAGGTACTACGATCTTTTATCGAGGGTCTTTGCTAAAACGCCCATGTTCGAGGGACATGACTATTTTTCCGAGGCAACAAGTGAAATTACCATAGGGGTGCATGTGTGTGAATAATGTGTTTGATTACATACATTTTGTCTTTTGAATTTTAGGTTATCTACTTGTTGTTTTTATCTTGCCATACATCCTAATTACTAACATTTATACAAAAGCAATAAAAAATGCAAACATAAATCCTACACTATTACAACCATATTAAAATAGCAAGAAAATATAAAGACAAAATAAAAATAAAAAGAAGAAAAATGAGCTCTTTTGATTCAGGCAGAAGCATCCTTCGATTATGCACTTTTGACCTCTTTCGACTTGGGCCTGAAGTCAGCAAGGTTTTGTCCTTTGATTGAGAGCTGGAAGTCAGCAAGGCTTTGTCCCTAGATTGGAAGTTGGAAGTCAGCAAGACCACCTTTGTGGTTACTTCCTTCGTTTGGGGCCTAGATTCAGTGTGAGATGCATTCTACTGGCTACTCTCTTCGTTTGAGGCTTGGAGTCAGTGTGAGGTGCATTCTTTGCCTCATTCCCCTTTCTGACTCGTTCAACTGTAAGCATGTTAGGCCTTCAGGTTGAGATTCGAAAGGCTTGAGCACTTAGCCAATCGAAGGGTATAGCGAACATGTCTTAAATTCTTAAAATGAAACATTCAAGTATAACTATAAGCCAGGGGATAACAAAAAATTATTGGGTCTCAAAGTCCAAATCCTAACTAGTCAGAGTTGAGGTTTTCAGCATATGGGAAATTAGAATCGAAGGTTAAAACATGGTCAAGCTCTCTATATGAAATATCTACATTTTTCTTTATTGGCATGTGCACATGATATTTAAATGAAATAGATTCCAGTTTAAAGGGAACTTACCTCTTGAAGTTCTTAAATCGAAGGAAACTGCAAGTGTCTTCCTTGGTGGTGAATGGAAGTTCGTTGGGGCCTTCCTGAGATTAATCCAGTTACTACTTTGTGCAAGCAGTCACTGAATCGAAGGAGGGTGTGTGAGTAGATTAAAGGTTCTTTCTATAACAAGTAACGAAATGAATCAAATGGTTACTGTATTATAGTCGGGGAAGTGGGTCGAAGGCTAGTTAGATGGTCACTTGGGGGATGAATCGAAGCAGTCACTTAGTGTACAAAGGGGGTTGAATTTTTAGAAGTGTTTGAAAAAAAAACGTTGGGAGATGTTTGAGAGTTTTGGGAAATTTCACAAGAGTTCTCTTGCAATTCTTCAGGCGCCTTTAACATGTGTGGTGGAGTCTTATATTTATAGATGGCCTGGATGATGTTTTAGGAGGTAAAACAAAAGGTTTAAACAAAAAAGGCATGTTGCATTTGTAGCTTTCGAGGGACAATGTTTGTATGCCCTTTTGGTGCAAGGAATAAGGCAGTGTTGCAAGACTGCAGTGCAACAGTTTTGGAGTTTTATGGCCAGCATATCAGGCTTGAACCTGGTAGCGCATAGGACTTGGTCAACAAGTACCTTTGGGCATCTCAACCTTTTGTCTTGACCCCCTAGCCCTATCCTTCGACCAGATTTCTTCAACAATCATTTCTTTTTTCAAATCGAAGTGTCCTTCGAATGGCTCATGTGGCTATCCTTTGAAGTGGCCCAAATAAGTGTCTTTCGACCAGGCCCTTCATGGGTTCCTTCGAATGGTCCAAATACGTGCTCCCGGGGAGGGTCAGCAAAACATTTCATTCAATTGGGACATTCATACCTGTCTGGCAAGTCCTTCGAATGTGCCACCATGGTACTTCTTTCGCACGAGACAATGGCATAATATAGAATTTGAAGTAAGCTACTTCCAAAGGAGATACTGCCCACTCAAACTTGCCTACAAGGAGTCATATGGCCAAACGAAAGGGTATATGTAGGGGGTCCATGCTTTGTGACTTTATGCAAACATGCAAGATATCTTTGCTCAAATGAATACTTGTAAAAAGGGAGCCACATGCCCAAACGAAAGGTGTGACCAAAAGCTTGTACTGAAGGATTCACACACCCCAAGAGAAGGATGCATCCAGAGGATGAAAGGAATAATCGAAGCTTGCAACATAGGGAAGGCCATATGCCCCAAACGAAGGAGGCCTGCAGGAGGCAAGATGTGTAATCGAAAGAGACCAGAAGAAAGGCATTTGCCTCCTGAATTGAAGGACATCATCAGGAGGATTTTTGCCTTGTGAATTAAAGCTAGTTGAAGATAAGTGTTGCCCTGTCGAAGTTTGTAACAAGTTGTTTCAAAGGGTGACTTTGGCCTTGTGCATGCTAGCATGGTAAGGAATTATGCCTTGTAAATCTTGGCTAACACGCAAGAAAGATGCTATATGGCCAAACGAAAGATTTGTATGAAGAGAATAAAACGTTCAAACGAAGTCTAGTGCCCAAATAAAGCAGAAAATGAACTTTCCCAAATGAAGTCCAATGTCACAACGAAGCAGGAAATGAACTTTCCCAAAAGGAGTCCAGCGCCCAAACGAAGGATGCAACCAAAGCCTACATCGAAGGAGCTAAAGTTCCCAATTGAAGGATGTTAAATTGAAGAGAACTTGTTTTCCTTCAATTTGGTCAAAAAAAGTATTTTCATCTGTTTTGTCCTTTTTAGCAATTTCCTCTTTAATCTTGATGCTGAAAAATCAAAATATATTTATGTAAGCTTGAATTTTTGGGAACCCCTTGTGAGAAATGCCTTGAGAAATGAGAGGGAAAATTTTAGGGTACAACACCACCGACTTTTCTTGTATCCAATAAAGGAAAGGGTGAAAAGAATAGGAAATACCTTTTGAGATATTTTCTTGAGTTAGGGGGGTAGGTTATGAAAAGGGAAGGTGCGTGTCAATCATACAATCATAGAAGGCAACTTATGAGACGCTTTAGCCATTTTCGTAAGGGACTAGATCGTTTACCGAAGGCAACATCGAGGGACATCGATATTTTTTGTCAAAGGGTTTTTGCTAAAGCGTCCCACATTCGAGGGACATGACTGTTTTTCCGAGGCAACAAGCGAGGTTACTCTAGAGGTGCACATGTGAAAAGTGTGTTTGATTCAAGTTAATTTGTCTTTGATTAGGGTTGTCTAGCGGTTGATTTTAAATCTTTCCATACACACCTAATTACTATATAATATAAAGAAACACAGTAAATTGCGAAAATTAAAATTCTACGCTATTACAAAGTTTTCGGGAACGGAGAATACAAATTTACAAATGGGGATGAAGTAAAAGCCTAATTAAACTATTACAAATTGTACACAGTTGCAATGATCGAAAGAATGCGAGGAATAGTAAACTACGAGAAAATGAAAAGAGAAAGAAAGTTGTCTTTTGTTTGTTTTGGTGTGATGAATAAAGTTATTAAAATAAATAAAGTTATTAAAATAATTCTAAACTAACTTAAAGTTCTAAACTAAACCTAAACTAAGTTAAATATAAAATTACTAAATTAATTCTATGATTATTAAATAAAACCTAAACAAAATTAAATATAAGCTAAATTTAATTATAAGCTAAATTAATTTAAATCTAAACTAAATTAATAATAAAGTTACTAATTACTAACTTAAATAAAAATAAAAATTCTAAGACTATTAAAATAATTATAGACTAATTAAAAAATGAGTTATTAAAAATAAATCTAAACTAAAATTCTAAGATTATTAAATCTAAACTATATTAATTTTAAGACTAATCTAATAAATAAAATATATATAAAAAACTACATGATTTATTTGATTGACCTTAAAGTAAAATAAAAAGAGCTAAGAAAAATCAATAAAAAAATATAGAATTAAATTTGACATTAGAATAAGGGTGTAAAGCAGTTTATTAGGGGTGTGCCGGTTAATAAAAATCCGATTGGGATTTAGAAAACCAAGCTCAAGACTGCTTTTGATATTTTCCAGATAGGGGTGTGAGACTGATTCTGGGCAATGCAAAGGGAAGATGGGCATTAGGCCCATTGAATGAAATCCAATAACAATTTTTGTGGTAAGACAATGATTGTCCCAAATAATGAATACCAGCTTGAAGGATTTCGGCCCAGATCCATAACCCTTGTCGACATAATCCCATTAATCTTTTATCTGCATTTAATTAAAAGTTTAAACATAAAACAAAGTAAACGGTGGAATAATATGACAGAAATTAGGGTTAACTGTTGTGCCGTTTCAAAAATCAAGTAGAACAAAAAAAACCTCTTCTCCCACTCTTCATCAATCACGCTGCAAATGTCTCTCTATCTTCCCTTCCAATTTCAAATCAAACACCGTTATATCCTCTACTGTGGCTTCCATAGACCAACAATCCCGCCGCCTTGCTCTCTCTTCCTATTTTGCTTCAGACGGTGCAAGTAGCTCTCTTCTTCATTCAGTCCATGCCGCTTCTCTTCAATGTTTAACGCCCTCCTCTGCCTCAATCTCTCAAACGTGTCTTTGTCTCAATCTTTGCCATAAACATAAACAAAAACGTAAAAAGAGAGAAGATGATGTTTAAAGTTTGTTGAAGATAAGAAGGGGATTTGGTATTCAAACTTAAGGATTTGACCAAAAACAGATTCACAGTAATACAACAAA
The DNA here is from genome assembly GCA_948472305.1 of Vicia faba. NCBI lineage: Eukaryota > Viridiplantae > Streptophyta > Magnoliopsida > Fabales > Fabaceae > Vicia > Vicia faba. Next base: position 234,923 of record CATIWC010001197.1, on the reverse strand, counting down.
TGTACTCAATCAAACAAACAGAGAATGCCAAAAAAATGAAGAGAATCAGATGAATCGTATCTTACCTTCTGGAAGCAACTCCGACGGTTCTTCTGATTAATAAAGAGGATGAGAAAGCCTGAGAATGCGACGAGAAATAATGGCTGCTCTGATTCGGTGAGATCTTTCTATATTTTTTATTTATTTCTGTATTTGGTTTATGAAGGGGTTTGGCCTAAGAAAATGATGATAAAAAATGGTCTTTTATGTTTTGCCTTAATTTTTGTTGAATAGAAATACTGAGGTAATTTTCGGATTTGGCTAGTTCCTGTAAAAAATGTTATGTTTTCCTTTTCCTAATGAACAACCGATCTGGTCCCCTTGTTATGTTATCTGTTTTTTCTTATATCAATATGAGAATGAAACTTTTTATGGGGGGGGGGGGGGGGGGGGAAGAAATGGGGTTTGAACATTTTTGATGCACTGTCTTGCTGCTTTCCTGATACAATTTCGGTTTTGGTTAAGTTTGTGCGTGTTTTGGATTGTCTCAGTACAGGTTTGTGCATCCGTTAGCTGGTCAGGTTTACAACAGTTTTTTTTGGACAGTCATGGGCAGCAGTCTATTTTGACAGTACTTGGCCTTTTGTGTTTGTCTTTTTTACAGTAATGCAGGCTGGTTTTCTATTTTTGACAGTATTTTGTTTACTTTATGAAACAAAATATGTTTTACGGTTTGCAATGAAAACATTTTTGGGCCAATGATAAAAAACTGATTGGCAAAGATAAATGAGGCCTTTGTTGGGCTTTGGCAAATGATTTAATGGTGAATTCCCTAAATGCACACTAATTCTTTCGAGTAAACCCTAATGATGAGAAGAAAAATTCTTTGAAAATTCTTATTTCTTGTTTCAAACATGAATTGTTTTCTAACCATTTCTCTCTTTCTTGGTTACATGTAGGAGCAAAATGGACAATGGGGAGAATTGGTGAAGAGTGACTTGAAGTGTTTGATGAATACTTGAAGATAAAGAAATTCCTTTGTAGCTTAGTATATTGTTAGGAATTTTGTAAGATTGCGAATTTTGTGATTTGAATTTTGAGGTTTAGAAACTTTTAAAGTGTATTCCAGTTCAGTTGTAAATTTAAACAACAAATTCCATTTCACATTGTGAATTTAAACAATGAAGCTTTGATGTAATCTTGCATTCTTGAATCATCTTGAATTGTAATGTAAGTAAGATAAAAAATATCTTACAACTTTGTTCTTACAAAAATGGAATTTATTTCAATGGATTTTGTTCTTGCACCCTTGAAAAAAATCCTCTAGAAATTAGGGTGCATTTTGCTCAAAATTCCAAATTCATAAGTCTTCTTGAATCGATCTTGCAATTTAATTGACGAACTTGGATACTTGATTTTATGGCATCAGTTACTAGATATAAAATTTCACAGTAACGAATCCATTGTTGATTCAAACCTCAAATTCAAGTAATCTTGCACTTTTGCACTTGTAATTCAATTCACATAATCAAACATCGCTTTGAGAAATCCCGTCATGACATGAATGGAAATTAGAGTTGAGAATTTTTTCCAAATCAAAACATGACCCATATTTTTTTCCAATAAATTCCATCGCATTCCAAGAATAATTTGACTTCGATCTTTAAGAAAATTTGTAGATGACATTCCTCTAAAACATTCAAATTTTCTGAGAATCTTTCGCACATAATCATCTCTTGACTTGTAAAGAGAAATTGGAGATGACTTCAAGGAGAGTCATACGCAAAAAGAACCGCTCAAAAATATCAAATAATAAAGAAATTATTTTTTTTGAATTTGATCTTGAAAAGGTCGACTTTTGATCAATGTAGTTGATTTTCATTCATCTGAACCATCGACTGAGCAAATTTGCAATGCGAGGTTTGAAACTTGGCACGAACATCCTTGATAATAAATGAAGAACCATGAAGAACATTTGAAACCTTGGAAACTCAATTTTATTTGAGAAATACCAAACCCTAGTTGCTGACTCAATCCAAGGAAGAGAATCTATCTGATCAAACCCTAAGCCATTTGGAGTATTTAAGAAACCCTAGGACAACATCTTGAATGAAAAAAATGGGAGAGCAAATTTTGGGATATAACAGCTGCCCCTGTTCAATCTTCTTAAACTTGACAAGTGAGATTGGCATGTGTGATACGGTGGGAGAACTGACTTGAGGTTTTGCGTTTGTGTTCGCAAATGTTTCGGTTTAGCAAGAGTCGACACCGACTTTTTATTTTATCCAAAGGAAAGGTCAAAAAGCACAGGAGAGACCTTTGAGATGTTTTCTTGGGTTTGGGGGGTAGATTATGAAAAGGAAAGGTGCAAGCACCCTTTTCATCCATGGTTATCCATGGGCTCTTAGTTACTTGTTTAGATCACTTACTTTGCTTTTCCAATTGTTTGAAATGGTGCTTTGTGTGTGGTTTTGAAAATGTTTTGAAAAGAGGCCATCGTTGTGGCAACCTTTGTAATGATTCTTGTTTGAATGTATACAAAGGTGTATTGTCTTTTGAAAAGATTTTTCAATGTTTGAAAGTTTTTTTTTGGGAAATGTTTTGAAATTGTGTTGTGAGGTGTGTTTGAAAATAGCAAGGATGTTTTTTTTTGCAAGTTTTTGATCAAGTAACTAAGAGTTGTCTACCCTATTTTACTCAAAGGTATTTCCTACACATTTTTAACCCTTTTGACAGTGTTGTTTTACCATTGCATTTGGTAAACAACCTTGTATTAGGATGTTAAACGGGATAGGCGCTGGTCATCGTATAGACCATAATAGCAATTGTGTTAAGTACCTTTAGCAAATTTTCCGAGGGACTAGATCATTTTGTATAGGCAACCAAGATAGCGTCATCGAGGGACTATGATCTTTTGTTTTGTTTTTGTTTTGCCAAAGTACTCAACATGCATAACATGGCCAATTTTAAAGGCAACAAGTGGATGAAACCCTAGGGGTGCATGTGTGTATTGTGTTGTCAATTTTCATGCTTTTTGTCTTTGTATTAGTCAAGCTATTTGTTTGATTTTAGATTTTTTGCATACAAACCCTAATCTCTAATCATGGCATAATTGAAAGCATAAATGCGTAAAATAAATCTACACTATTACAACATTTGATATGGGAAGGGGGATACAATTTTTGAAGGGGGGATATTTGCAAGAAATAAAACCCTAATATTTACTATTACATCCAAATTGAATAAATGGTACAAATAAATAAATGGACAAGTATTTAAATAGTCAATTAAATAAATATACAAAATATTATGAATATGCAAAAAATGTTTATGTTTATTTTTTATGTATGTAAAAAATATTTAGTGTATATATAAAAAAGAAATAAAAGATTATATATATTTTTTATTAAGGGTAAAACCCTAATTTTCTTTTAAGAATGTAAATATATTAAATATATTATTTATGTACAATAAAACAAAATAATGTATATACAAAAATAAAATATATTTAGGAAAAATATTATTTAAGTATAAATAATAAAAAATAAAAGTATAATATTTAATGTATTATTTTCAAGTTTTCATTAAAATAAAAATAGAGGTATATACTTACTAAATTATTTTTATGTTAGAAAAAATAAAATAAATACAAAAATAAATGTGAAAATATATAAAAATATTTTTGGTATTTTTTATGTTTGAAAAATAATAAAATAAAATCAGAAATGAAAAAATAAATACAAAAATATAAAAACATAAAGAAATGGGCCTGGGGGGTGCAGTCACTAATGAGGGGGGTGTCAAAAACAAAGCCAGAACCAAGCCCAACCCACTGACTTCATCTTCAACCTCTTGTTCAAAAAACGCGTGCGCCCTGTACACAGTGCCAGATCCTGCATACGTGCTCTAATACAAAAACCCATAACATCAAAGTTGTAGCATTTTTCAAGACGAATCCAACCATGTAAAGAACTCATTCTAACTCTCAAAGACCAGAGAGAATTTCCCTGGCCCTAAATCCTAACCTAATTTTTTCAGGAAGTTCATGGATCAAATTCTCTTAACACGATTAACTTAAATGAAAACTGAGCATATGTACAACTTCATGACTATGAATACTATATTTTTTATTCACAAACCTAAGCCTAATGATTCCTAAATAGAGATATAGGAAGTTGGTAAAAACCTGTTTCAGTTGACTTCGTGTATGGCAATGTGGAGCTTTTCAGTGAGGCCTAAGATGTTTGGGAGCTTGCTTGAACTTCCTCTGACCTTCTTCAATGCCTAGCTTGCCTTGAATGTGCTTGAACAAGCCTGTAGAACTCAACCTACACAAGTTGAAATTAAAAATGTTAAACCTTGCAAATGGAGTTACAGTCAGTGTTTAAGGGTTGGGATAGCTTGGATAGGTTATATGGAAGTTGTTTGAACCAGTTTGAGGCAAAACGCACGGGGGGTTTTTGCTATGGAAATCAAACTGCAGGGAGTGCCCTATTTTGCCAATGGAAGATGGTTTTGTGCTATGGAAGGTTTGAGGGCTCAAAGGCTCGTGTTTCTGGCTCAAGGGGATGTGTAAAACTTGTCTCAAATGCTTGCAAAAGTTGGTTCCCTCAGATGTTCAAGTTCTAGTGTATTTGACAAGTTTCTTGTATTTTAAGCAAAAGTGAGCCAAGATGCAAGACAAGCCTGTACAAGCTATCTATCAGCCTGCAACTTGTGATCTTGGCTCCTCAAGTTGGTGGATATTGTGTGTTGTACCAGATCTTTGTTCAAGGCTCAAGGATTCTATTTGACATAAAGCAAAAATGACAAAAATGGCAATGTTACCTTTTACTATTTTTGGATTAATCTATTGTATAATCCTCCAATGACCAAAACAAAGCCTTAGACCAATGGATTTGCATTTAATTATTGAGTATGGAAGGGTTTTAGGACCTATAATCAAGTACAAAGCAAGCTGATTAGAGTTTGCAACTTGTATCACTAAGAAAATGCCATGGATCAAAAGTGAGTTTTTGCCAACTTCAAGCCTTCGATTCTCCCTAACCACAAATGATTTTAGAGAGCTTTTGGACATTTTGGAAAGCTTGTAACATGCTCTAAAATCCATATTTGAAATTCATTTTGAGATTCCAAGTGGAACTAGGTGAAAAATTGCCAAGAAGATAGGTCAAAATCCTGCCTAAACTAGGGCAAAATTTCACTAAGTTAAAAGTTTCATGGACCCTTGTTCCAAAAATCATAACTTGAGATCCAAGCTTCTTTTGGGAAAACTTTGTGAATCAAAGTTGTAGACTTTGTGGAGGACTACAACTTTAATGTTGGAAGTTTTGTTTTAATCCAATTGCATCATAGTGAAAATGTTGGCAAAGTTAGGAAAAATTAAGAAAATTTCATAACTTAGAAAAATTCTAAGTTATGAAATTTTTCAATCTTAAACCCTAATTTGCAAAATTGGGTTTCTTGATGAAAAAGTTTCATATTTTGACACATCTTGATGAAAAATGACCCTTGTCACTTGATTTTGATCAAAAAGTTAAAGTTTGACTTTTCAGTGTACAATCAAATTTTGATCAGTTGATTGGAAAATTCATCTGCCAATCCAATGCAATTGAGATCTTTTGAACCTTGTGAATAGGTCAAGATGATTCCATTGAGTCCTTTAATCCATGATGCAACCCAATTTGCCATTGGCTAGGTCAAAAGTCCGAAATTGCCCTTCTGTAGTCAAAACCCTAGAAATGACCATTTTACCCTTTTGGTGATCTGATCAAATTTCTTGAGGAGTTGTGGTCCAAACTTGATAAAATAGTTCATATGATCTTATAATGTTGGTATGGATCAAAATTTATGAGGTTTGACTGTAAATTGGCCACAATTGACTTTTTCCTCAATATAGCTGATTTCTAGGTCAACTGTCCAATTGACTGGGCAAAAATTTGATTCAAGGCTTGAAACTTGGTATGGGCAATATTATAAGTCCAACATGAAGTATGAAAGTCACTTTGAGCATTGAAATTCCAAAAAATCCCTGTGCAAACTCAAACCCTAATTTAGGTCAACAGTGCAAGGAGATGTCTTGAGCAGAGTAAACCCTAGCTTGATCTTGAGTCCAAAGAGTCTTGTGAGGAGAAATCTTGGTAAAGTGAGAGGGAAAATTTTGGGGTACAACAGCTTCCCCTGTTCAATCTTCTTGAACCTGAAGAGTTAGATTGGCGAGTTTTCCTTTCGTGACTCGAAGGTAAAAGAGGATTGGACACTAGAGTGCCCATAAATTTGCGCTCGTCAGAGTATAGTTGAGGGAATGGGCTTAAAGATGCCATTTGGAAGATGTGATAGAATCTTGTCAGAGATGGGCTTAAAGATTCCATCCAAGAAAAAATTGATCGCATAAGAGATTCCTTTGCGAGAGCCCGTATACATGTTGTTGAGGAAGACTATGTCGGGTAATGCTGGTTTCTGTTGTGGTAGAAATAGAACTTCAATCGTCTGTCATTCTACTGGGGAGTCATATCTTGGTTGAAGAGGTGAAAGTGAACTTCTATCTGGTCAACATCCAGGCTTTACAGTCTTGTATTGCTATCTGGTCAACATCCAGGCTTCGCGATACCTTACTTCCTATCTGGTCAACGTCCAGTCTTCAGAAGGAAATCAAATGATTATCCGGTCGCCTCTGGTTTTCCCTTTGACTTCGGGGCCTACTAATATCCGGTTGAATCCGGGCTTCAAAGTAATTGGCCGAGTAAACTGTTATTTGGTCAACGTCCAAGCTTCACAGTATACCTTACTATTATCTGGTCAACATCCAGGTTTCACAGTCTTGTATTGCTATCTGGTTAACATCTAGGTTTCACAATACCTTTCTTCCTATCTGGTCAACGTCCAGTCTTCAGAAGAATATCAACTGGTTATCCGGTCAACATCTGGGTTTCCCTTTTGATTTTGGGGCCTACTAATATCCGGTTGAATCTGGGCTTCAAAGTAATTGACCGAGTAAACTGTTATTTGGTTAACGTCCAAGCTTCACAGCATACCTTACTGTTTTCTGGTCAACATACAGGTTTCACAGTCTTGTATTGCTATCTGGTCAACGTCCAGGCTTCACAATACTTTACTTCCTATCTGGTCAATGTCCAGGTTTCAGAAGAAATTGCAGGGGATTCAACTATTTTCCGCCAATCTTCGGGCTTCAGTATAATCAAGGTATTATCTGGTCGAGTCCAGGCTTCATAACTAGAGCAGGAATCTTCCCCTTGATTTGAATAAACAAATAGAGAAGCGTCCGTGTCTGGAGCATCTCTAAGCCATTTTCCGAGCTTTGAATATCTGTTTTAGGTAGCTTATTAATTCCATCCTGAAAAGGGTAGAATGTTAGCTGAAACACAAAGTTATGTTGCATGAAATGTATGATGCAATATATGTGTTTTGTCAATGCTCATGATTTAGGAATGTAATGTATGCGCATGTAAGCTGATTAAATGTCTTGCTGAGGAAAATAAATCCTGGATAGCTGGAGATAATAAAATCTTTGACTGCTGTCGGGGAAAATAAATCCCTGACCACTGTTGAAGATTCAAGATTTTTTGACAAACTCTATGGGGAGAAGCCATACTGCTGGGGAGATCAGAAGTTTGGGTTGTATGCCAATCTACTAGAGACTTCAAGAGTGAGGATCTCCGTTCTGTTGGGGGTATCAGGAAAACTGAATGGTTTCTGCTGGGGATTAGTAGATCAAAGTTTCATCTCTGCTGGGGATCTTCATGATGTGCTGATTTGATCATGGTGACTTCTCTGGGGAAGAATAACTCTCTGGGGAATTATCTGGTTTTAAAGTGGATAATGGAGGAAACTGGATGGTCTCCACTGGTGTCCAAAGGCTGAAGTTTTGGCTCTGTTGGGGAAGGAAGTTTCATCTTCAATGAGAGTTTATAGCTCAAAGTTTTGATCTGCTGGGGATTGGGAGCTTGAAAACTCAGCTCTGACGGGGATTCCTGAAACTTAACTCCGCTGGGGACATGTGCTTTAAGGCTTTAGTTCCACCGAGGATCTGGATGATGTATTGCAGGGAATTTCTCCTGGAATAGCCTAAAGACATCTTCCTATACTTTCACCCTATCAGTAATTATTCTTTCTTATTCTGTTTTATTTGTAAGCAGTGATTACATTCAAATGCATATGCTCATTTAATAAATCATTGGACGTTTTCAAATAAAACACAAGTGTAAAGAGAAAGAAAAGGCAAACAATTTTCTGCACTTTGAAGTATCTTTGTATTAACTTTGTGTAAGTATTTTGTACAAAGGAAACAGACATCCTAGTAAGAGAACGTTGTCATAAAATTAAGAAAATTTTTATACAAAGAAAGATGGCTATGTGCAACAATTCCATGGGGTTCCCATTCTGCTATAGCCTTCGCAACTCTGAGTATCTTATCCATTCGTTGCTTCGTCCGTAGATGATTGGATTGATCAGAAGCTTGGAGCTTGTCCGTGAAGAGATTATCCTTAAAGTGATCCGATGAGACATAGTCATACGCTTTAATTCCCTAACTTTTGCCTGGACCGCCCTTTCGGGTTTTCGATCCACCGGGAAACCCTTTTTTTGCTCAAGTTGCCCTTTCGGGTTTTCAACTTGCCGGGTGTAAAGATTTTTTTGTTTATCCCTAACTTTTGCCTGAACCGCCTTTTCGGGTTTTCGATTCACCGGGATGCCCAATTTTTCCCAAGTCACTCTTTCGGGTTTTCGACTTGTCGGGTCGTTTACGCGTAGTATCTTTTGACTATGTCTGCATTCGCAGGGTGCGGAAGGTCGTTTCCGTCCATGGTGGTTAGAATCATAGCCCCACCACAAAAGATGTTTTTGATTACAAATGGTCCTTCGTAAGTAGGAGTCCATTTTCCCCTGGGATCACTTTGCGGCAAGATGATCCGCTTGATTACAAGATCTCTGACTTGATACACCCGACGTCTGACTTTCTTGTTGAAAGCCTTGATCATCCGTTTTTGATACGTCTGACCATGACAAATAGCAGTAAGTCGCTTCTCGTCGATCAAATTAAGTTGATCAAGCCGGGTCTGAATCCAATCATCTTCACGTAAACCAACATCCTTCATAATTCTCAAGGAAGGAATCTGAACCTCCATAGGTAAAACAACTTCCATGCCATATACCAAAGAAAAGGGGGTTGCCCTGGTTGAAGTGCGCGCCGTGGTAAGATATCCGTGCAGAGCAAATGGTAACATCTTATGCCAGTCCTTGTAGGTGAATGTCATCTTTTGAATGATCTTCTTGATATTTTTGTTCGCAGCTTCAAGAGCACCATTCATCTTTGGCCGATAGGAAGATGAATTGTGATGTAGAATCTTGAACTGCTCGCACATAGCGGTGATCATAGTGTTGTTCAGGTTTGTACCATTGTATGTGATGATATGGTCAGGGATACCGTATCGGAAAATGAGGTTCTGCTTGATGAAGCGGGCAACCACATTCTTTGTAACGGAGGCAAAGGAAGCTGCTTCGACCCACTTGGTAAAGTAATCAATAGCCACCAGGATGAAGCGATGTCCATTGGATGTTGTAGGCTTGATCTCTCCAATCATGTCGATACCCCACATTGCGAATGGCCAAGGAGATGTTAGAAAATTGAGAGGAACTGGAGGAATATGTACCTTGTCAGCATAGATTTGGCACTTGTGACAAGTATGGGAATATTGATGACAGTCAACTTCCATGGTAGACTAGTAGTAGCCTGCCCTTAGAATCTTCTTAGCCATCATATGTTCGCTTAAGTGGGTGCCAAATGTGCCACTATGCAGTTCAGTCATGATCTGCTCAGCTTCAACCTTGTCCACCTAACGAAGCAGAACACAATCATGGTTGCGCTTGTGTAGGATACCATTGCTCAGAAAGAACTTGGCAGCGAACCTCCTTAAGAACTTTTTGTCATTGACTGAAGCTCCTTCAGGGTATTCTCGAGTCTTGAGATACCTTTGGATTTCGTGAAACCAGGGTTGTTCCACTACTTCTTCGGTATTAATCTCGTGACAATGTGCAGGTTCGTCCATCCGCTCGATGGTGATTTGGGGAGTCTCATTATCCCAGTTAAGTTTAAACATGGAAGACATTGTAGCTAGAGCATCCGCTAGCTGATTTTCTTCTCACAGAAAGTGCTCGAAGGTAATCTGCTCGAAATGAGGTAACAATGTCAGGACATGTTCTTTATATGGTATGAGATTAGGATGTTTAGTGTCCCACTCTCCTTTGATTTGACTGATAACCAAAGCTGAGTCCCCAAACACAACCAAAGATTTGATTCCCAAGTCAATAGCAGCCTTGATACCGAAGATACAAGCTTCATACTCAGCCATATTGTTGGTGCAGCTGAAGCAGAGTCTAGCAGTGAAAGGTGTATGACAACCATATTGTTGGGGAGGTGTTTTTTTAGACAGAAATTCCACAAGGTTTCCAACTTAGCTTGGGAGAGGGTTTTTCGGAGATTGAAACTATGGCTAGAGGATTGCATGAATCCAACTATGTGGGGATAATTTGATTGAAGTAACTCTGTGGGGATATCCCAAGTTTTTAAGTAAATACTTATTACTATTTTTATGCACACCTTTGTTAACAGTTAATCATGTTCATATGCATATGTTCGTTCAATTTTTAGCCATTGGACACTTTTTCACTTAAAACAGAAAAAACAAAAATTTTGCACTTCAAAATGTATTTGTATTGATACTTTGCCCAAAAATAGGCGTTTTTGTACAAGGAGACATTAACCCTAGTAAGAGGAAATCTTCTAAAGAAGGAAAATAGTACAAAGTGAAAACAAAAATAAATAGCCATGTCGAAGTGATTTCATTGTGTTCCAACTCCGCTATTGCCCCTATGTTTTCGAACATCATCCCCTGCCATTGAAAGAAGTTGATTCGATTGATCTTGTACCATGGAATTTGGACCTTGGTAATAAAGCTGATTGCAGAAATCCAATGAGACATAGTCGTACGCTTTAATCCTTAAATTTTTCTTGGACCACCCTCTCGGGTTTTCAGCCCACCAGGATACCCATTTTTGCCCAAGTTGCCCTTTTGGGTTTTCGACTTGACGGGTGTACTAACTATTGCATATATCCCTAATTTTCCCCCGAACCTCTTTGGTTAGCCGGGATGCCCTTATTTTTGCCTAGGTATGTCAACCTAGCGGGTCATTTTACGCATAATGTTTTTTAACTATGTCGGCGTTCACGGGATGTGGGAAATCTTCGTCGTCCATAATAGTTAGCATCATGGCACCTCCAGAGAATACTTTCTTAACAACAAATGGCCCTTGGTATGTGGGAGTCCATTTTCCCTTAGGATCACCTTGTGGAAGAATGATGCGCTTTATTACCAAGTCTTCAGTCTGATACACTCGAGGTTTGATCATTTTGTTGAAACCTTGACCATACACTTTTGATACATTTTTCCATGACAAACAGCAGCCAGTCGCTTCTCGTCAATCAAATTCAACTGATCCAACCTAGTCTGTACCCATTTGTCTTCACCTAAATCTCCCTCTTTCATAATCCTTAGGGAAGGAATCTAAACTTTAAAAGGCAGGACAACTTCCATGCCATAGACTAAAGAGAAGGGAGTTGCCCCAGTTGATGTTCTTGCCGAAGTACTGTAGCCATGAATAGTAGACGGTAGCATCTGATTCTAATCTTTGTAGGTTACTACCATGTTTTGCACAATCTTCTTTATGTTTTTATTGGAAGCTTTTACCGCGCCATTCATCTTAGGTATGTATGGGGAAGAATTGTGATGCTTGATTTTGAACTGTGTTCAGAGTTCCGTATTCATAGCATTGTTGAGATTGGTTCCATTTTCAGTGATGATCCTTTTGGGATACCATAACGGCAGGTGAGGTTATGCTTGATAAATCTGGCTACAACATTCTTAGTAACTGAGGCAAATGAGGCAGCTTCAACCAATTTGGTGAAATAATCAATAACAACAAGGAAGAAGCGGTGCCAATTGGAAGCGGTGCCAATTGGAAGCAGTGGGTTTGATCTCTCCAATCATGTCAATTCCCCACATTGAAAACGACCACGAAACAATCATGACGTTCAAAGGGATTGGAGGTACATGGACCTTGTCGGGATAGATCTGACACTTATGGCAAGTCCTCGAGTGATGCTGACAATCAATTTCCATTGTCGACCAATAGTAACCAGACCTTAGAATCTTCTTAGCCATAGTGTGTCCATTAGAGTGAGTCCCAAAGATACCATCATGTATGTCTTCCATGATTTTATCTGCTTCCTTCTTGTCCACACAATGGGGTAAATTAGAATCATGGTTGCGCTTGTACATGATTCCATTGCTCAGGAAGAATTTGGCTGAAAATATTCGCAAAAATTTCTTATCATTGATGGGAGCTCCTTCAGGATACTCTTGTGCTTCAAGTTTTCTCTTAATCTCATGGTACCAAGGCTTCTCTTAGTTTGTGTCAAGCTCACAATAGTGCGCTGGTTCATCAAATCTTTCAATTGTAATTCTAGAAGCTTCATTGTCCCAATTGACCTTGAACATGGACGACATTGTCGCCAAGGCATCTGCTAACTGATTTTCTTATCTAGGGAAGTGCTCGAAGGTGACCTCCTCGAAGTATGGGATCAGGGTTAACACAAAATCTTTGTAGGGAATCAGGTTAGGATGCTTAGTGTTTCACTTTCCCTTGACTTGACTGATTACTAGAGAAGAATCTCCGTATACGTCCAAGAACTTGATCCTCAGGTCAATGGCAGCCTTTAGACACAAAATGCACGCCTCATACTCAGCCATGTTGTTTGTACAGTCGAAGCACAACCTAGCAGTGAAAAGTGTATGGTGTTGTACCCCAAAATTTTCCCTCTCATTTATCAAGTAATCTCTCACAAGATCTTCTTTGATGCAAGACTGTACTAGGGTTGATCGGCTCAAGACACCTCCTGAAGCACTAATGACTAAAAATTAGGGTTTGAGATTGCACAAGGATAAATGGAGTTTTAATGCCCCATTTGACTTACATGGATCATTTTGGATTCTCAATATTGCTCATGACAAGTTTCAAGTCTTGGATCACATTTTTGCTCAGTCAATTGATCCGTTGACCTAAAAATCAACTGTACTTGGAAAAAGTTAATTGTGATCAATTTACAGTCAAACTTCATAATTTTTTATCCATATCAACATTATGAACTTATATATGTCATTTGATCAAGTTTGGACCATAATTCCTCAAGAAATTTGATCAGATCATCAAAAGGGCAAAATGGTCAAAATTAGGGTTTTGACTGAGGAAGTGCAATTTCTGATTTTTGACCTAACAAATGGTTGATTGGTTGGAGAAATGATCTCAAGGATTCAATTGCATAATTTTCACCTAATGGCATGACTCAAAACCTCCCTTAAGATCAATTGATTGATAGTTGATTTTCAGTCAACTAATCAAAAGTCAATTGTACACTGAAAAGTCAAACTTTGACTTTTTGGTCAAAATCATGTATCAAAGATCAAAATTCATAAAAACATGTCAAAATATGAAACTTCTTCATCATGAAATCAAAAAGTGAAGATTTCATTTTGAAAAGTCAAAATTTTTAAACTAAGAAATATTTCTAAGTGTTTGAAAATTCATATTTTTTCACAACTTTGAGCCAATTTTTCACCATGATGCAAGATGATTCAAAGGAAACTTTCAAAATGAAAGTTGTATATATCAATGAAATCTAAAATATTGTATAACACAACTTCTTCTAGAAATGCATGTATTTCAAGTTATGATTTTGTGAATACATGTTCATGAAACTTGGAAACTTAGTGAAATTTTGCCCTAGTTTAGGCAGGATTTTGACCTAACTTCATGGCAAGAGGAAATTTTTCACATAGTTCCAAGAGGAATTTTCAAAAATGACCAACATAGAGGTTGTATTAGGATGTTACAAGCTTTCCAAAATGTCCAAGAACTCATTGAGATCATGTTTGAGCAAAGAGAATCGAAGACTAGAAGTTGGACATTCATTCTTGAATTATATGTCATTTCCATGATGAACAAGAATTCAAATCCAAGCCTAGGTTGTATAAGATTTGCTTTGCAGACCTCAAACTTGTTTGTCACTCCATAATTAAATGTTTACACAGCTGTTAGAGCTTTGATCCAAGCATTTGAGCCATTATCCAAGTTGCATTTCCATTTATGGCACAAAGTTACCATTCCATTCTTGTAAAGAGGCTTTAATCACAAATTCAACTTGTCTTGAGCTTTACACTTATTTTTTCTGATCACACACAATCTAAAAGCCATAAGAAACTTGTCTAGAGCCTCTAACAACTCAGGCCATGCTTGTACTATACCTTGAAACCATGTTTTCCACTTTTCTTCAAAATCAAGTAACATAGCCATAACTCTATATCTTGTGCTTCTGACCACCTCAAGTGCTCTAACCTCTTTCATTTAACCATACAAGTTCTTTGTAAGCAAGGACGAATACACAAGCTCTCAAACTCCCAAAAAATCATAATTGCATCACAAACCACCATTGTTGCACATTATGACTGGGATACGGTGGGAGAACTGACTTGATTGTTTTGCGTTTTATCGCAAATGTTGCGGTTAGCAAGAGTCGGCACCGACTTTTCTTTTATCCAAAAGGAAAGGTGAAAAAGCACAGGAAAGACCTTTGAGATTTTTTCTTGAGTTTGGGGGGTAGATTAAGAAAAGGGAAGGTATTAACACCCTTTTCATCCATGGTTTTCCATGGGCTCTTAGTTACTTGCTAGATCACTTGCTTTTGTTGTTTGAAATTGTGCTTTGTATGGTTTTGAAAGTATTTTGTAAAAGAGGCCATTGTTTAGGCAATCTTTGAAAGAATGTATACAAAGATGTTTGTCTTTTTGAAAATGTTTTCAATTTTGTAAGATGTTTGGAAATGTGTGTTTGTTTTGAAAATAGCAAGGATATTTGTTTTTAAATGGAGCAAGTAACTAAAAGTAATCTACCTACTCAAATGTCTTTCTTGTTCATTTTCTTTTCCTTTGACATTGTTGTCTTACCATTGATTTGGTAAGAAACACTATCTTTGGACATAAACGGGACGGGCGTGGGTCATCGTATGACCATGATTAGCAATGTTGCAAGGTATCTTAGAATTTTTTGAGGGACTAAGATCATTTTGTAAGGCAACTTTGAATAGCGTCATCGAGGGACTATGATCTTATATTTGTTTGTTTTGCTAAGGTACCTCACATGCGTAATATGGCCATTTTTGTACAAGGAAACCAAGTGGAGTAACCCTAGGGGTGCTTGTGTGCAAGTGTGTCATTTTCATGCTTGATTTTGTCTAAGATTAGGGTTTTCTATTTGATTGATTTTATCTTGCCATACAAACCCTAATTACTAGCATATTGTATAAAAACGATAAATTGTGAAATTTAAAGATTACTGCGCTATTACAATACTTTGTGGGAGGGGGATATACAATTTATGAATGGGGATTGCAATAATATAAACCTAATTAATCTATTACAACCAAATTGAATTTGTACAAATATTGGACTAAATAATGTACAAGATAATTTAAATATGCAAAGATATGTGAATGCAAAAGAAGATTTTGTTTGCTTTTTTTACATGGAAAAAGTTTTAACCTAAACCTAGTAAATAAATCATGATTATCTCAAATTATTTAAGGAAGGAAATTATTTTTAGAAAAGATTTTGATTGAACCCTAATTCTAATTTATTAAAAGGAAATAAATTTCTTTAAGTATGTTTGTATTTTTGTCTTGAAAATAATATATGGTATTTATGAAGTATTTTGGTCTTTTTATATGTTAAAATAAATATTTAATAGGTGTGTAGAAAAATAAATATTTAAACTAATTCTATTTTAATTTACAAGTTTGTTAAAAAGATAGTATATAACTTAAATAAAAAATAAATATTTTTTATGAGAAAATAAAATAAAATAAAACAAAATATAACATTTATCATTTCTATATTTTTTATGATTTTTTATTATTAAGAAAATATATTAGATAAAATAAAATGAAAATAAAAAAAGTAAATAAAATATTTGGGCCAGGGGTGCTGAAGGCAAATGAGGGGTAGGAAGTTAGAAAAAAACAACAAGCTCAACAATCAGAGGCCCACGCTGCAAGCTAGCAAAAAAAGATTAGAAAAATATGAAAAATTGCAAAAGGCAGCGCCAAGGCTCGAACCCACGACCTAGGGCATTTTTCCGCGCAGCCTTACCACCGGGTTGGCTGTACATCCGTTAGTTTAAATGAAAATACAAATACATAACACAAAACATTGCCTTGCCCTGTACTTCATCTTCAACCTCTAGCCAGCCGAACCCCCTGTAACTTTTTCATTTCTCAACAAAAATGGAAAGTCATAATATGAACATTATAGCATTTTACCTCACGATTCTAAACATGTGCGTAACAAAAACTATAAGTCCAAGATCAGAGAGAATTTTGTTGGTCCTAATTATTAACCTAATTTTTTCAAAAAATTCAAACTTAAAATTATCTAAACTCAAGCCAAATAAATGCAAGCTATGGATATGTACAGCTTCGTAGAAATGATGTCTACATTCTATATTCATAAATGGAGAGCTAACTTGTTAGAACATAGTTTGATTCTACAACCCTTAATTAGAGTTTTGATGATAACAAATAAAAAGAACAAATATGCACCCTAAAAATTAAGTTATTTTGTATGCAGAAGTTCTGACCAAAGCAGTATCAGAAGATAAGCTATAGAAACTACACGCTGAAAGTAATCAGAATTTATGCTGAATATTGATAATCAGAACCTGCGCTCAGGTGAAGTAAACGCTGATTCTGAACAGAAGGAATATAATCTAAGGCATCAATGTTCTAAAGCAACAGCAGCGTGCAAGGATGTAAGATTCTGAAGCGTTACTTTACAATCATGATAACATCAATTACAATGACTTCTTTCAGGTAGGATCTTCTAAAAATGGAAACTGCGTTAATGACCATTATCACGCTTAAAGTTGGACATAATTCCATTGCCTATAAATACAAGCTTAGAGATCAAATCGTTCACGATTTTCCAACACTACTGCAATATAATTTCAAAACGTTGCAAGCTTACTCATCTCTATTCCAAGCTCTAAATTTGTATAAAATATCACAGTTGTGATAACTGTTTTTGTAACGAAAAACAACTATACACAGTACTCTTGTATCTTTGATTAAGAACAGTTTTCCTTGAGACTAAACGGATTGTGGTTTTACTCAAGAGGACTTTGACAATTGTCAAAGTAGTGATTGTAATTTGTTTGAGATTAGTGGATT
The DNA here is from genome assembly GCA_948472305.1 of Vicia faba. NCBI lineage: Eukaryota > Viridiplantae > Streptophyta > Magnoliopsida > Fabales > Fabaceae > Vicia > Vicia faba. The sequence continues at coordinate 217,594 of CATIWC010001197.1, read as the reverse complement.
AAGACCTCGTTGGAGAGAGGCGAAATCACCTTGATGGGTGAACTGGAGTAGTTCTGAGATCAAACGAACCAGGATAAAAATACTGTGTCAATTCGCATTTGATTTGATGTTTTCAATTCACCCCCCTTCTTGTTTTTTTCACTTCTTCATAACTATGCATGTATTAAGAGTTAGAAAAACAGAAAACTCACCTTGAAAATGGAAATTGTGTTTTCAAAATGAGCTTTCTTTAGGATGTTGTGATGATTAGCTTAGCTTCCTTGAACCTATAGGAAGATAATGCAATGCTTAGCTTGTCTTGAGGGTGGCTTGAATGGTCTGGAAAAGTCCACCTGTGTTACTCTGTTTTTGAACTTCAACAATGGGGAAGATGGAGTTACAGTGATGTTTCAGGGTGTGGGATGGTTTACTTGTAAGGTAAGGAAGCTTGGGAAAGTAAAAGGCCTGAAAACGCACGAGTGAAATGGAAGATTCAGTTCACAAGTCAGAAATGACAAGTTTGGAGGCTTGGTATGCAACTTCTGATTCTAGGGTGTTTCAAGGCTTGGGCATGCGTGGTTTTAGTTGCAAAATGATGGCTTTATATAGAGCAAAATGTTAGAGGACTTGTGCTTGCTCATAAGTACAAGATCACATGTCTTGCTACATTTCTTGTTTTTGAAGAAAGTGTGAGAAGTGACTTCTTAAGGCATGATTCTGTTATTGTAGGGTGGCTTGAAGCTTTAAACATGTTTTGTTCAGGTTTAGAGACTTGGTTTGTGCAGAAAGAACAAGTCCAAGACTCAAGAAATGGAAAAATGCAAAAAACATGCTTTTCCAAAATGACAATGTTGCCTTTCTTCAAAAAATGGCTATTTTCTTGTACAATACATTGAATGCTTGGATTTAGGGCATGAAACCTTGTGCAATCCATTAATGGTGGAGTGACAAACGAGTTTGATTCCTGAAAAGTGAAGATTGAAAAACCAATTTGCAAATTTGAAAACTTGTTCTTCATGAAAATGACCTATAATCAAAGTGATAAAACCCTAACTTCATCTCTTCGATTCTCCCTACTCAAGAATGATCTCAAGGAGTTCTTGGAAATTTTGGAAATATTGTAATGTGCTATACAACCCATCTTTGAAATGCTTTTGAAAATTCCTCTTGGAACTAGGTGAAAAGTTGCCATGAAGTTAGGTAAAAAACCTGCCTAACTAGGGCAAAATTTCACTAAGTTATTTTAGTTCATGAGCATGTATTCACAAAATTATATCTTGATATCCAAGCATCTTTAGGAGAAATTGTGTGACGCAAAGTTGTATATCTCATGGAGATATACAACTTTCATGTTGGGAACTTCCTTTGAATCATTTTGTATCATGGTGAAAATTTGGTCTAAAGTTGAGAAAAAATAAGAAATTTTCTATACTTAGAAAAATTTCTAAGTTAAGAAATTTCAAATTTCAAAACAAGATCTTAAATCCTTGATTTCTTGATGAACAAGTTTCACATTTTTACATTTTTTGATGAATTGTGATCCTTGGCACTTGAATTTGACCAAAAAGTCAAAGTTTGACTTTTCAGTATATAGTTGACTTTTGATCAATTGACTGAAAAATTTATTTGTCAATCTAATGAATTTGTAATGTTTTGAATCATGTAATTAGGTCAAAATGATGAAATTGAACTCTTGAAATCATGCTTCAAACAAATTGATCATTTGCTAGGTCAAAAATCAGAAATTGCCCCTTCTCAGTCAAAACCCTAATTTTGACCATTTTGCCCTTTTAATGATTTGATCAAATTTATTGGGGAATTGTGGTCCAAACTTGATAAAATGATAAATATGTTGATGTGGATAAAAAATTATGAAGTTTGACTGAAAATTGGCCATGGTTGACTTTTTCCTCAATACAGCTGATTTTCAGGACAATTGTCCAATTAACTGGTCAAAAGTGTGATTCAAGAATTGAAACTTGACATGAGTAATCTTGGGGGTCCCTGATGATCCTTGAAAGTTATATGAAGCATTGATAGTCCAAAAATCCTTGTGAAAACTCAACCCCTAATTTTGGTCATCAATGCATGAGGAGGTGTCTTGAGCTAGTCAAACCTAATGCAGTCTTGAGTTTAAGAGATCTTGTGAGGAAATTCTTGATAAGTGAGAGGGCAAATTTTGGGGTACAACAGCTGCCCATGTTCAATCTTCTTAAGCCTGAAGAGTTAGATTGGTGAGTTTTTCCATTTGTGACTTGAAGGTAGAAGATGATTGGACACTAGTGTGCCCAAAAATTTGCACTTGGTGATGTGAGAGTCGAGGGAATGGGCTTAAAGATGCAATTTGGAGAGGTGCTAGAAAGTTTATGGAGATGGTCTTGTAGATGCCATCCAAAAATGATTGTTGAATTGTAATTTGTAAGCTTGAAAGAATGAGTATCAAAATGGCGTATGTGTCTGAAGCGTATCTGAACTGTATCAAAATGTTGAATCTGAATGAGTATCAGGATGGCATATGTGTCTGGAGCGTATCTAAACTGTATCAGGAGGTTGCATCTGAATGAGTATCAGAATGGAATCCGTGTCTGGAGCGTATCTGAACTGTATCTGAATGTGAATCTGAATGAGTATCAGAATGACATCCGTGTTCGGAGTGTATCTGAACTGTATCTGAAACCTCTGAACATTGTTAATGATAGCTGTTAATCTTATCCTGAAAAGGAAAAATGTTAGCTAAAGTGCCAAGTCATGATAAATGAAATGTATGCATAATGGGATTATGTGGTATACATTCGTGCTTATCAATGTTTATGATATATGAATGCGATGTATATGTATGTGAGCTAGTTTGCTGCATTGCTGTTGGGTTGAGGAAAATAAATCCATGACTGCTGTTGAGGATATACAAGTCTTCATGTTTTGAAGTTGGAATGTTGATGAATTTCGCTTTGATAAATAAACTTTGTTGTAAGGAAAATGCCGTGTACTGCTTGTAAAATCTTATTGGGGAATCCTGAGAAATTGACGACTTCTAATGGGGATTCACCATTTGAAGCTTTGTTTTGTTGGGGATTTAAATGACGTACTACAGGGGATTATTTATGGAATAGCCTAGAGACATTTCTCTATCTTTTCAACCTATTAGTAATTGCCTCTTTTCATTTCGTTTATTTTTAAATAGTAATTATGTTCAAATGCATATGCTCAACAATGAATCATTGGACGTTTTTGTAAACAAAACAAGTGTAAAGAAAAGACAAATAGTTTTTGCACTTTCAAAGGAATATTTTGTATTGACTTTGAATAAGTATTTTTGTACAAGGAGACAAACATTCTAGTAAGAGAATGTTGTCGTAAAAAAAATTTGATACAAAGAAAAGATAGCTATGTGTTACCATCCCATGGGGTTTCCATTCTGCTATAGCCTGCGTATCTCCGAGCGCCTTGTCTATTTGTTGCCTTGTCCGAAGATGATTAAATTGATCAGAACCTCTGATTTTGTTAGTTGAAGCCAAAGGTTGTCCGTAAAGTGATCCAACGAAACATAGTCATACGCTTTTAATTCCCTAACTTTTGCCTGGACCGCCCTTTCAGGTTTTCAGTCCAACGGGAAACCCTTTTTTGCCCATGTCTCCCTTTTGGGTTTTCAACTTGCCAGGTGTACATATTTTTTTCTTTTATCCCTAAATTTTTCTCGAACCTTTTTGGTTCTTCGGTATGCCCTTGTTTTGCCTAGGTATGTCAACCTAGCGGGTCTCTTATGCATAGTATCTTTTGACTATGTCCACATTTGCAGGGTGTGGTAGGTCGTCACCATCCATGATGGTCAAGATCATTACCCCACAAGAGAATATTTTTTTGATTACAAATGGTCCTTCATAGGTAGAAGTCCATTTTCCCCTGGGATCACCTTGTGGCAATATGATGCGTTTGATCACTAGATCCCCAACTTGATACACTTGGGGTCTAACTTTCTTGTTGAAAGTCTTGATCATCCATTTTTGATACATTTGACCATGGCAAACAACAGTAAGTCTCTTTTTATAAATCAAGTTTAGTTGATCAAGTCGAGTCTGGATCCAATCGTCTTCGTTCAACCCTGCATCCTTCATAATCCTTAGAGAGGGGATCTGGACCTCGATAGGCAAGACAACTTCCATGCCGTAAACCAAAGAATAAGGTGTTGCCCCGGTTTATGTGTGAGCCGTGGTACGATATCCGTGGAGAGTGAATGGTAGCATCTCATGCCAGTCTTTGTATGTGACTGTAATTTTATGTATGATCTTTTTAATGTTCTTATTCGCATCTTCGACAACACCATTCATCTCTTGCCACTAGGGAGAATAATTGTGATGGTTAATCTTGAATTGCTCGCACAAGGCGGTGATCATAGTGTTGTTAAGATTTGTACCGTATTCAGTGATGATCCTTTCGGGGATACCGTACCTACTAATGAGATTTTTCTTGATGAAACATGTAACAACGTTCTTGGTGACGGAAGCGAAGGAAGCTGCCTCTACCCATTTTGTAAATAGTCAATGGCCACTAGGATGAATCAGTGGCCATTGGTGGTTGTCGGCTTTATTTCCCCAATCATATCTATTCCCCACATAGCGAAAGGCCAAGGAGTTGTCAAGACATTCAGAGGAATCGGAGGTACATGCACCTTGTCAGCATAAATTTGACACTTATGGTAGGTTCGAGAGTGTTGAGAGCAATCTGCTTCCATGGTAGACCAGTAATAGCCTGCCCGTAGGATTTTCTTTGCCATCGTATGCCCACTAGAATGGGTGCCAAAAGTACCTTCATGTAATTCAGCCATGATCCTTTCTGCTTCAACATTATCTACGCACCGAAGTAACACAGAGTCATGATTGCGTTTGTACAGGATGCCATTACTAAGGAAGAACTTAGCAGAAAATCTCCTTAAGAACTTCTTATCATTGATTTAAGCTCCTTCTGGATATTCTTGAGCTTCGAGATACCTCTTGACTTCATGAAACCAAGGTTGGTCCACTACTTCTTCAGTATTAATCTCGTGACAGTGTGCTGGTTCATCCATTCGTTCAATGGCGACCTGGGGAGCCTCGTTATCCCAATTAAGTTTAAACACATATGACATTGTGGCTAGAGCATCTGCTAGCTGATTTTCTTCTCGCGGGAAATGCTCGAAGGTAATCTTCTCAAAGTGTGGTAGCAATGTCAAAATATGTTCTTTGTAAGGGATAAGGTTAGGGTGTTTGGTGTCCCATTCCCTTTTGATCTGACTGATGACCAAAGCTAAATCTCCAAATACATCCAAGGATTTGATCCCCAACTTTATGGAAGCTCTGAGACCAAAGATGCACGCTTCGTATTTCGCCATGTTGTTCGTACAACTGAAGCAAAGTCTAGCAGTAAAGGGAGTATGACACCCTTTCAGAGATATGAGTACAACAACTATACCATTACCAAGTGCATTGGATGCTCCATCAAAGAATAGATCCATCAGGATCCTTGTTTAGGTCCGTTATATGGCCTGATTTCTTTGCAGTTGTCTAATGTCATGATGTCTTCATCCGGGAATTTAAACTTCATGGAATGATAGTCTTCTACAGCTTGGTGAGCAAGGTAACCAGCTAGCACACTGCCCTTTATAGCTTTCTGGGTAGTATACTGTATGTCATACTCTGTCAGGATCATCTGCCATCTAGCTATTCTCCCAAAAAGAGCAGGCTTCTCGAAGATGTATTTTATCACATCCATTTTGGATATCAACAAGGTAGTGTGAATCAGCATATACTATCTTAGCCGGCGAGCAGCCCATGCCAGAGCGCAACAAGTTTTCTCGAACAATGAATATCTGGTTTCACAGTCGGTAAAATTTTTGCTCAGGTAGTAAATAGCGTGCTCTTTTTGGCCAGACTCGTCATGCTGCCCCAATACACACCCTATTGAGTTTTCTAAAATAGTCAGATACAAAATCAACGGTCTTCCCTCGACTGGTGGCATCAACACAGGAGGCTCTTGCAAGTATTCTTTGATTTTGTCAAAAGCAACTTGGCACTCATTATCCCATTTAACTAATTGATCTTTCTTCAATAGTTTGAAGATTGCTCACAAGTAGCTGTCAGGTGAGAAATGAATCTGGCAATATAATTCAAATGCCCCAAGAATCCTCTGACTTCCTTCTCAGTACGAGGAGCGGGAATCTCTTGTATTGCTTTAACTTTGGCAGGATCGAACTCAATACCTTTGTTACTGACGATAAAGCCTAGGAGCTTACCAGATCATACCCCAAATGTGCACTTGTTTGGATTCAACCTCAGCTTGTATTTCTTCAGTCTCTCAAACAATTTTTGTAAGTGATCAAGGTGCTCTTCTTCCGTTTGCGATATGGCTATCATATCGTCTACGTAGACCTCTATCTCATGATGTATCATGTCATGAAATAAAGCTACCATGGTGCGCTGATAGGTTGCCCAAGCATTTTTCAGTCCGAATGGCATCACCTTGTAGTAGAATGTGCCCCACTGTGTGACAAATGTTGTTTTTCTCCATGTCCTCAGGTGCCATTTTGATTTGGTTGTAACTTGAGAATCTGTCCATGAAGGAAAACACTTTGTGTTGTGCCATATTGTCAACTAGGATATCAATGTGAGGGAGTGGAAAATCATTTTAGGGCTCGCCCTATTCAAATCTCTGTAGTCCATACATTCGTACTTTGCCGTCTTTTTTAGGTACGGGGACAACATTGGAAACCCATTGGGGGTAAGAGGTGACAACCAAGAATTCAACGTTAAATTGCTTCATGACCTCTGCTTTAATATTTTCTAACATATCAGGCCTCATTCGACGTACCTTTTTCTTTACTAGCGGAAAATCTTCTCTTGTAGGCAGACGATGTACCACAATATCTTCATCAAGTCCTGGCATCTCTTCATATGACCAGGAAAAGACTTCGACATAATCATGCAACAGCTGAATCAGACGCTTCTTGATACTGGGTTCTAGATTGGCACCCACCTTGACCTTTTTTTTATCTTCTTCCTCGTGAGGCGGAATGGTTCCCTCTTCTTGCTGTAGCAGTCTGGCAAGTTCCCCGGGTACTTCACAATCTTCCTCACCTTCGTCTTTTGTTTGGTAGATCAGATTCTTAGAGTCACAAAAGGCCATAGCAGTATCGTTACCCATGGGATCCAGAATGGATGTATACCTGCATTGTGAGTGTGGGTGTGTGTAAGGTTATAGCTATCTTTGAAAGAAGATGAAATGTAAAAGAAAAACAATGAGCACAAAAGTTTGAATGCGAAAACGTCCATGATTCATTGATGTCATATGAAAAATGAGATAATAACCCTTACAAATGGACCATTGTGCCTCGGGTAAGACACAAGGTTTTAAGAGTGTGAATTGTTTTTGAATATTACAGATCTAACAAATTGTAAAGATAAATTACTGAGGAATGAAAGTGATTGGGATGAAGTCTCTAGCCTTCAAATTGCTGAGCCCTCCATTGACAGTCGGGAAGATCCAATCCTCCAGGTTGCAATCATCTTCACCATCTTCTACCGCGTTGACCTCACAGTTGCTAATCTTCAAGGGTGGCCCTTTAGCATGGGCACGACGTACAACCTTTTGAGCACTTGAAGTGAAACCTTGGCCAAACTTGTCAGACTTATATAGGATATCCGGAAGTTTCCCCCAGATGGTGCATCCACCTTCTTCTACTACTACTTTAGCATTTTTCAGTGACGACATCCGGAGTGGAGGTCTTGTAATCTTGGGAATCTGGGACATAATCTTGGTCACTGCCACCTCTTGGGGGACCTCTTCGAAGTGTTCAAATGGAGTTTCAATGAATTCGCCGTCCAATTCCACATATCTAAAGGAATTGAGATGGATGATCATGTATTCTTCCTCTCCATGGACAGTGATAATCTTCCCTTGAACCAGATACTTCAGCATCTGGTGCAATGTAGAGGTAACAGCGCCAACATTGTGGATCCATGGGCGTCCTAGCACACAGGAGTAAGAAGGGCGGATATCCATTACATAAAAGGTTGAATTGAAAGTTTGAGTCCCAACCTTTATGGGGATATCCACTTCCCCGTGCACAATCCTCTTCGAGCCATCAGATGCCCTTACTACTATGTTGCTTGGCTTTAACATTAGTCCCTCGCAGTCAAGTTTGTCAAGCGCTTTTTTGGGTAATACATTCAGGGATGAGCTAGTATCCACCAGAACATGTGCCAGAGTGCTGCCCCTATACTCCACTGAGACATGCAATGCCTCATTATGCTTTCTTCCCCTTGATGTTAGATCAGCATCCGAGAAGCCTAGGCCATTATTCACTGTCAAGCTGGCCACGCAGTCTTGGAATTGATCAGCAGACGTCTCTTGAGGTACATAGGCTATTTTTAAGAACTTCACCAAGGCTTTCGCATGTGCCTTGGAACACAGTAGTAATGCCAACATGGAGATTTTGGAGGGAGTTTTCCCCAATTGTTCAACTACATTGTAGTCGCTCCTCTTTATAATTTTTAGGATCTCTTCCATTTCTTTCTTGGAAGTCTCGGGTATAGTTAATGATTGAGCCTTCGTCTGGACAAGCTCCGCTTGAATACTCTTTCCTCGATTCTCAACAGCAGGAGTGTTGGTAGGAATGGTATCAGGGGTTGTAACAAATTTTTCAATAGGAGCACTTGCAGAGATGATTATGGGTCCGGAAGTAACCTTTGGAGCAGCCACAAGGATGATCACGGGTCCAGAAACTGCTTTTGGGGGAGCAATTTCTGGAGAAAAGATCCTACCGCTTCGGGTAATTTTACTAGTTCCGACAATATTGTTGATGTCATAATCTTCTTCTTCGGAGTTTATCTCTTAGGTGGCCGACCGGTCTTGTTTGATGCCAGGGTAGTAAATATCCCCTCCGTAATTCCACGACACTGTTTTGTATGATTCATATGGGACTGGCCCAGGCATTGTGATTATTAAAGGAGTGGCTTTCGGAACTGATGTAATTCTAACAGGTCTTTTGGTGGAGACCCTGGAAGAATTGGCGAAAATGGTAATGATTGAAACTTCTTCAACATGAATAGGTGAAATAGTAGTTTTTTCAAACAAAATCTCTTGGTTATCTATCAGGCACTGAATGCCTGCCTTCAACAAAGGACAGCCAAATGGTGAGGATAAGCAGAGATGGCAAACTTCATTATAGCCCGAGAACACACCGGCTTTCAACAAGTTTATCTTAATGGTCGGAAGTGGAGTCATGAGTTCATTAACTGTGGTAACAAATAAATCTTCTTCAATAGCATTGGTATTGTGACCATGTCTGGGCATAGGGGCAGAAATGACATTTGACTTCTCTGGCGCATCGAACTCAATTTCTTTTGCTTCAATGAGGTCTTGTATTTTGTTCTTCAAGGCCCAACAATTATTAGTATCGTGACTAGGATTTTCAGAGTGATATGTGCAACGGGCATTGGGGTGATAATGAGAGGATGTTGTATTGAGGTTTTTCAGAGCTTCTTCCAAGGTTACCAAATTGGATCTCAGAATATGCGGTAATACTTGAAATAGAGTCATGTTAATTTTGGTGAATTTCCTGACTGGCCTTTCCACCCTTGGTTGATTATTTCTTTGTTGATCAGATGTAGGCTTGGGAATCATAACATCCCCCATCATTGGTCGGTGTTCGGCCCTATCTTGGTTCCTTTGCGGATATACAACAACTACCTCTTTCTTCCCTATGAAAGGCTTCCTTACAGCTGTAGAAGAAGATGAATCCTTCTGAATCTTTCCACTTTTTATGCCAGCTTCCACCCTATCTTCGATTAATATTAGTTCAGTAAAGCCTGCAGATGAACTTCCGATTAAATGGTTGAAGAAGGGGCCAGATAAAGTGCCTAAGAACATGTCCACCAATTCCCTTTCAGACAGAGGGGGTTGAACTCTTCCAACCAAATCTCTCCATTTTTGTGCATAATCCTTGAAACCATCATTGGAAGCCATGACCATACTCTGGAGTTGAGTACGGGTAGGCGCCAAATCAGCATTATATTGATATTGCTTATGGAAAGTTGCGACAAGATCTTCCCAATTATGGATGTTGGCTCTTTCTAGTTGGTAAAACCAGTCGAGTTGTGTTCCAGACAGATTGTCTTGGAAAAAGTGCACTCATAAGTCTTTATCAGCTGTATGGGGTTGGATTTTTCTCATATATGACCGGAGATGCATTTTAGGGCATGACACTCCATAATATTTTGCAAACATAAGCACTTTGAATTTCGGAGGAATCACAATCCCTGACACTAGTCCTAATTCCTCAAAGTCTAAGCCCGACACCTTTTGGATTTCCATCATGCTCAATCGCTCTTCGAGATGTTTATACTTATCATCAGCTGGAGGGTATTGTTCCTCAGAGTAGTCCACTTCTTCTTCCTCCTCTTCTGATTCTGACGGGACAACTGTTTCCTTGCCTTTCCCCTCTCCTTCACCGGATGTTGTTGCAAATTCCAAAGTCCTTCTTGTCTGCCCATGAAATCTTCTTCCCATGTTTAAGACTCCGATTAACTTCTTTGTTTTCTTTTTCCTCTCTTCAGCCAGCAGAGTCTTCAACTCTTCTTGCCCCTTGGCTAGGGTCATGAGCACCTGTTGGAACTGCGTATTCTGAGCTTGAAGATCTTTCACTGTTTGCTCGAGATCCATCTTCTTGAAATAAATAGTAGAGAGATGAGGAGACTTGTTTCAAAAACCTGCTTATGTTATGATGAATGGTATATGCATATGCAATGTTTTCAAGGATTTCAAAGATTCAAATTCGCTTTAGACAAAAAGGAAACACACATTATATTAATAAGATAAAGTTTGAGTACATCAATGCCCGTTGGGCAAAATAATACAAAAGCTCTAGGATAGCAAAGTATTGCACATCCTCTTTGGTGCAATGTTGGCATTCAGAGTATGATCCTCATGAAGTAGCCTAGTAAGTTCCAAAACCTTCTTCTCTTTTACATAGAATTGGGCTTCGAAAGTATCTCGCTCTCCTTTGAGTTGTATCCAATCCGTTTGTAGGTCTTCAAGAGATGTGGACATGTCAGGATGTAGGATAGTGTATGGGACATCTCCCTCCTTTACAGGCTCAATGATTACCGGGAGAATGGAGGGGTAAGGCATCATAAGACTCTGAGCACGAGTTCGTACCCATTTGACGTAAGGCTCAAGAGGGATGGAATTATTGTGCCCCAAAGTCTTGCTATCCACCTTGTTTAGCATCCTCCAAGCTCGGATAAATCTCGGGCGAAGACTTTGATCGTCGTTGTCGTAGTCGAATACCAAGCTTTGAATCAGTAACTCGTGCGGGCCATCCCTTCGGGCATAACCAAACTGCCTTAAGGCTAAACATGGGTTGTAGGTGATTCCTCCCCTAATTCCAAGTAAAGGGACATTAGGAAATTCTCCACAACGGTCGACAATGATAACAATCTCTTTGGAACAGGAGCACCAATGAATGTATGAATGTTTGAGCGCCATTAACCTTTGTGACCACCTTGAACCTTGCTCATTATTTAAGACTGATTGGGGAAGATGAGAAATAAACCATCTTGCCAGGAGAGGGGTGCAACACATAAGGACACCTCTTTTCCTCATTGTGCGAGTGTGAAAAGAGTGTAGGATATCCCCTAGCAATGTAGGCACCGGGTTGCGTGACATGAAGATTTTGACGGTGTTCAAATCTATGAGTTGGTCAGGATTTGGAAACAAAACCATCCCATAGATGAGAAGAGCCACAATTTCCTCAAAGGCTTGCAAGTCTAAGGAATTCCAACAGCTTTGGGCTTTCTCAAACAGGAACTTTGCTAAGAAGCCTTTGACACCACTCCTTGTTTCCCAATGGGTTGTGACATTAGATGAGTGAAAGTGTAGAGCTTGAGCAATCTCTTCTGGCTTTGGATCTCTTTCCATACCGTTGAAAGGTAGTTGATTGAGAATGGGAATCCTCAAGAGTTGGGAGAATTCTTCCAAAGTTGGCACAAGTTGATAGTCGGGAAATGTGAAGCAATGGTGTAAAGGATCAAAGAATTGAAAGAGAACCTTCATCATATCCTCATATGTGTTAGAGGTGACCAAGTTGAGTAGACGACCATGTCTCCCGGTGAATGGAGAGTTTTCAGGAATTCTTGAAACTAGCTCTTTAAGTTGTGGAGAGATTCTCACAAGGTTGACTTGAATAGTTTTCCTGCGAAGTGAATCCATATCCTACAAAACAATAACAAAGATGAATCCCCAAAATACTTGAAATGGTTAGTGGATGTATATGATGTTCATGATGTCCATGATGTTATGTACAAGTATGCATATACAAGAAAGTCAAACAAGTCCTTAGTTTAGGCTTGCATGGAGTTTTATAGGTAAGTACCCTCTTGAAGTTTAGTTGGTTCAACCTATCCTAACAATAGTAACCGGGTACTAAGGAGCTCAATATCACTGGATTGTTTCCTTGGTCATTGTTTCAGCTCAAGCCTCTTTAATGGCGACCGAAATATCCCAAGAAACCAAACCTTAATGAGTGTAGTATCAAGTATCTACCAACTTCGGACTGCACCAAAGCCGATCATCTCACTACATCCTAAAAGGCCAAGTTGGTCAAGTAAAGGTTCTAGAAGTTCATTAGTGCTTTATGACATCACTCAGCGGCCCCATATTCTCCTTGATTAACTCCAAGGCTACCGATACCCACAAATATGCCGCACTAACATAGCTATTGCTTAGACTATGTCGGTATACCCCACACACTTTCCATAACGTATTTCTACTTACCTATGATGTATCCCAAATCCGGGTAGAGGATTCAAACCCAAACAAAGAACCATAATGTAAAGCATACAAATCAAACAATGTAAGCAAGTAAATGTGATCTAATCCCTAAGGTAACCCCACTTTTAGAATTTTCCGCAGCAGAGTCGCCAGTTCTGTGATACGGTGGGAGAACTGACTTGATTGTTTTGTGTTTTATTGCAAATGTTTTGGTTAGCAAGAGTCACCACCGACTTTTCTTTTATCCAAAAGGAAAGGTGAAAAAGCACATGAAAGACCTTTGAGATTGTTTCTTTAGTTCGAGGGGTAGATTATGAAAAGGGAAGGTATTAACACCCTTTTCATCCATGGTTTTCCATGGGCTCTTAGTTACTTGCTAGATCACTTGCTTTTGTTGTTTGAAATTATGCTTTGTGTGGTTTTGAAAGTATTTTGTAAAAGAGGCCTTTGTTTAGGCAATCTTTGAAAGAATGTATACAAAGATGTTTGTCTTTTTTAAAACGTTTTCAATTTTGTAAGATATTTGGAAATGTGTGTGTTTGTTTTGAAAATAGCAAGGATATTTATTTTGAAATGGAGCAAGTAACTAAAAGTAATCTACCTACTCAAATGTCTTTCTTGTTCATTTTCTTTTCCTTTGACATTGTTGTCTTACCATTGATTTGGTAAGCAACCATATCTTTGGACGTAAACGGGGCGGGCGTGAGTCATCGTATGACCATGATTAGCAATATTGCAAGGTATCTTAGCATTTTTTGAGGGACTAAGATCATTTTGTAAGGCAACTTTGAATAGCGTCATTGAGGGACTATGATCTTATATTTGTTTGTTTTGCTAAGGTACCTCACATGCGTAATATGACCATTTTTGTACAAGGAAACCAAGTGAAGTAACCCTAGGGGTGCTTGTATGCAAGTGTGTCATTTTCATGCTTGATTTCGGCTTAGATTAGGGTTTTCTATTTGATTGATTTTATCTTGCCATACAAACCCTAATTACTAGCATATTATATAAAAGCGATAAATTGCGAAATATAAAGATTACTACGCTATTACAATACTTTGTGGGAGGGGGGTATACAATTTATGAATGGGGATTGCAATAATATAAACCTAATTAATCTATTACAACCAAATTTAATTTGTACAAATATTGGACTAAATGATGTACAAGATAATTTAAATATGCAAAGATATGTGAATGCAAAAGAAGATTTTGTTTGGTTTTTTTACATGGAAAAAGTTTTAACCTAAACCTAGTAAATAAATCAAGATTATCTCAAATTAATTAAGGAAGGAAATTATTTTTAGAAATGATTTTGATTGAACCCTAATTCTAATTTATTAAAAGGAAATAAATTTCTTGAAGTATTTTTGTATTTTTGTCTTGAAAATAATATATGGTATTTATGAAGTATTTTGGTCTTTTTTTATGTTAAAATAAATATTTAAATGGTGTGAAGAAAAATAAATATTTAACCTAATTCTATTTTAATTTACAAGTTTATTAAAAAGATAGTATATAACTTAAATAAAAAATAAATATTTTTTATGAGAAAATAAAACAAAATAAAATATTTATCATTTTTATATTTTTTATGATTTTTTATTATTAAGAAAATATATTTGATAAAATAAAATGAAAATAAAATAAGTAAATAAAATATTTGGGCCAGGGGTGCTGAAGGCAAATGATGGGTAGGAAGTTAGAAAAAAAAAACAAGCCTAACAATCAGAGGCCCACGCTGCAAGCTAGCAAAAAAAGATTGGAAAAATATGAAAAATTGCAAAAGGCAGCGCTAAGGCTCGAACCCACGACCTAGTGCATTTTTACGCGCTGCCTTACCACTGGGGTGGCTGTACATCCGTTAGTTTAAATGAAAACACAAATACATAACACAAAATATTGCCTTGCCCTGTACTTCATCTTCAACCTCTAGCCAGCCGAATCCCCTGTAACTTTTTCATTTCTCAACAAAAATGGAAAGTGATAACATGAACATTATAGCATTTTACCTCACGATTCTAAACATGTGCATAACTAAAACTATAAGTCCAAGATCAGAGAGAATTTTGTTGGCCCTAATTCTTAACCTAATTTTTTCAGAAACTTCAAACTTAAAATTCTCTAAACTCAAGCCAAATAAATGTAAGCTATGGATATGTACAGCTTCATAGCAATGATGTCTACATTCTATATTCACAAATGGAGATCTAACTTGTTAGAATATAGTTTGATTCTACAACCCTTAATTAGAGTTTTGATGATAACAAATACAAAGAAAAAACATGCACCCTAAAAATTATGTTATTTCGTACGCAGAAGTTCTGACCAAAGCAGCATCAGAAGATAAGCTATAGAAACTACACGCTGAAAGTAATCAGAATTTGGGCTGGAGAATGATAATCAGAACCTGCACTCAAGTGAAGTAAACGCTGATTCTGAATAGAAGGAATATAATCTAAGGCATCAATGTTCTGGAGCATCAGCAGCAGGCAAGGATGTAAGATTCTGAAGCGTTACTTTACAATCATGACAACATCGATTACAATGGCTTTTTTCAGACAGGATCTTCTCAAAATGGAAACTGTGTTAATGACCATTATCACGCTTAAAGTTGGACAGGATTCCATTGCCTATAAATACAAGCTTAGAGATCAAATCGTTCACAATTTGCCAACACTACTGCAATATAATTTCAAAATGCTGCAAGCTTACTCATCTCTATTCCAAGCTCTAAATTTGTGTAAAATATCACAATTGTGATAACTGTTTTTGTAACGAAAAACAACTATACACAGTATTCTTGTATCTTTAATTAAGAACAGTTTTCCTTGAGATTAACCGGATTGTGGTTGTACTCAAGAGGACTTTGACAGTTGTCAAAGTAGTGATTGTAATCTATTTGAGATTAGTGTATTAAGACCTCGTTGGAGAGAGGCGAAATCACCTTGACGGGTGGACTGGAGTAGTTTGAGATCAAACGAACCAGGATAAAAATACTGTGTCATTGCGCATTTGATTTCAAGTTTTTAATTCAACCCCCCTTCTTGTGTTTTTTACTTCTTCAATTTGCATCAGGGCGCCTAGTTCTGAGTTCATACACTTAACCGTGTCAGTACAAGTTCCAAGCTTCAGAAAAATACTATGGTGGGACCAAGTCAAAACATCAGCAATGACTACCATGAAGACAAGGACAGAATCAGTGGAAAACCTCCAGTCTTTGATTGAGAAAATTTTGACTATTGGAAAGATAAAATTGAGAGTTTCTTTCTGGCCCATGATATTGATCTATGGGACATGGTAACTGATGGATACACACATCCAGTGGATGTAAGGGGTCAGAAGATAGATAGAAAAATGATGTCTGACTAGCAAAAACATGACTTCAGAAATCATCATAAGGCCAGAACAATACTCCTTAGTGCTATCTCATATTCAGAATATGAGAAAATCTTAAACAGAGAGATAGCCAAAAATATGTTTGACTCTCTGATAATGACGCATGAAGGCAACATTCAAGTCAAAGAAACCAAAGCCCTTGTGCTTATTCAGAAGTATGAGGCATTTTAGATGGAATACACTGAATCCATATAAACAATGTTCTCAAGATTCCAGATCATTGTTGCTGGGTTGAAGGTTCTTGACAAAGGATATTCTACTGCTGGTCACGTAAATAATATCATCAGAAGTCTACCCAAGCAATGGAGGCCAATGGTCACAGCACTTAAGCTAGCTAAAGATCTCAACAAGATATCTCTGGAGGAACTTGTCAGGTCCCTCAGAAGTCACGAGATAGAGCTAGAAGAAGATGAGCCTCACAAGCAAGGTAAGCCACTAGCTTTAAAATCTAACAGAAAATCTGACTCTAAGGTTTTGCAGGCTATGGGAGAAACCTGTGATGGATCCTCATCAGAAGAAGATGAATTGTATCTCCTCTCCAGAAGGGTAAATCAACTATGGAAGCAGAGACAAAGGAAATTCAGAGATCCTAGAAGACTAGAGAATTAAAATGAATCCTCCTCTAGATACAAAAAGTCTAAGTCTTTCTCTGGACTTAGAAGATCTGAAGGTTCTTCAGGACACAGAAAACCAAATAACAAAGACATCATCTTCTATGAGTGTAATGAGCAAGGGCACTACAAAAGTTACTGCCCAAGGCTTCAGAAGGAGAAGCCCAAAAAGAAGTTCTTCAAAGAAAAGAAGAAAAGCCTCATGGCAACATGGGACGATTCAGACACCTCTGAAGCTGACTCAGAGTCAGATGATGAAAGAGCAAACATAGCTCTCATGGCAAACGTGTCAGAAGAAAGTGAAGCTTCTGGTTCAGACTCAGAATCAGACACTGAAGAGGTATTCCCTAACTTTGCTATTAATTTCACTAAAGCTGAACTTGCAGAAAGTCTAAATGAAATTCTGGAAAGATATCAGCAAATCAGAGTCAAATTCAAGAACTTGAAAAAGGAACTTGTCCTTGAATCTGAAAAGACTGAGAGTCTCAGATTAGAAAATTCTGAGTTAAAAGAAAAAGTTTCAAAATTAGAAAATGATTTGCAAAACTCTCAGAAGGAAATAATCTCAGAGACTCCCAGTAATGCTGATGAGATCATCAAAGAATATGATCACAGATTTCAGAAGTTTCTGGCTAAAAGCATAGATAGAAGAAAGATGGCTTCAATGATCTATGGAGTTAGCAGAAATGGCAGAAAAGGGATAGGGTATTAAGGTAAGGTATCTACACCTAAACAGGCCATGGACTTAGTCATAAAACGCACACCACTTAAATCACATTTTATATATGGGCACACACATGACATAAAATACACTAGTAGTGATTACTCTGTCAAACCAAAATTCAACAAGAATTTTGGTAAAACTAACAAACCAGGACCCAAAAAGATATGGGTACCTAAGGATAAAATTATATATGTAGCAGATATCTTTAGAAGCAAGGCTAAAACACCAGTCATGGTACCTGGACTCTGGCTGCTCTCGACACATGACGGGAAGAAGGCATATGTTCCAAAGCCTGGAACTTAAACCTGGAGGCTACGTGGGCTTTGGAGGAAACCAAAGAGGAAAGATCATTGTCTCTGGAACAATAGGTAACATAAATCTTCCCTCTATAGATAATGTACTGCTAGTTGATGGATTAATGCATAACCTATTATCTATAACTCAATTAAGTGATAACGGTTATGATATAATCTTTAATCAAAATTCATGTAAAGCTGTTAGTCAGAAAGATGGAACTATCCTGTTTAATGGAAAGAGGAAAAATAACATTTATAAGATAAAACTTTTAGAACTAAAGAGTGAGAATGTAAAATGCCTTCTTTCTGTTAACAACGAGCAATGGGTCTGGCACAAAAGATTGGGGCATGTTAGTATGAGAAGAATATCTCAGATTCACAAAATCAATTTGGTCAGAGGACTTCCTAATTTGAAGTTCAGCTCAGATGCTCTGTGTGAAGCATGTCAGAAAGGAAAATTTTCAAAACCTGCTTTTAAATAATAAAAAAATGTTGTTTCCACCTCTAAGCCATTAGAACTCTGCACATAGACTTATTTGGACCAGTTAAAACTGCGTCTGTCAGTGGTAAGAAGTATGGGTTAGTGATTGTGACCGGTGGAAATAGAACTGACTGTTTTTTAGCTGGTTTCGCGAAATTTCGCGGTAAGCAAGAGTCGCCACCGTCTTTTATATTCTCCAACATGGAAAGGACCAAAGCACATCAAAATTCCTTATGAGAATGTTTCTCGGTTCGGGAGGTAGATTTATAGAAAGGGAAGGTGTTAGCACCCTTTCTATCCGTGGTTATCCACGGGCTCTTAGGTACTTGCTCTTATGTTTTCAAAAAAAAAGATTTGTTTGCTTTTCAAGTGTGTGTGGGTTTTGAAAAAAAGTTCGTTTGAAAACTTCTAGGTAACTCTTGTATCGGTCCTCAAGAGTGTATGAAGTATTTTGAAAACTTTTTGAAAGTGTAAGGTGTGAAAAGTATTTTGTTTGTTTTGAAAAGAGAAACTACTTAAGAGAAATCTACCTACTCTAAGGAATTAAGCTGTGTAAGAGTCCTTTAGATAGTGCTATCCCACCATTGAGAGGTAGGTAGCACCATCGTTGGAGGTGTTCGGGTCAATTCGATGATTAGGGACAGTGTGGTCACCAAAGCAATGGTAGGACACCTTAGAAGTAACCCTAATGCCCTAGATCCTTTAATCCGAGGAAACCGTTTTGAGGCAACTGGATCTTTTGGACAGAAGGGCGACCTCTAAGACACCCTATACTAGATGACCACGTTTCGAGGCAACGAGTGAAGCGTACCCTAGAAGTGGCATGTGCATCGTGTGTTGTTTTTCAGTTAATTGTCTTTGTACATGTTATTTGTGAGCTACGAATTAATTTTATTTACATACATTCTTTCATGTCTATTAACAGTTAGGAGTGCGGAAAATTAAAGTGCGGGAATGTAAAGCTACGCTATTACAAGGCGCGGGTCTATACATCGCCAAAAAAAACAAAGACCCGTTTTGAGAAAGTGCGAAAAATAAAGAAAGCGGTAAGCCTAATTACTATTACATTCTTGAAGCAGTTACATAATAATCAAAATAAAATAAATGCGCGCGAATAAAAAATAATCGGGAATGCCTTAAGGGTTTTGACCCTTTTAAGAAAAGAAATGAATTTTTTTTTTGTCTTTTTTGAATTAAATGCAATTAATTAAATAAAGCCTAATTACTAATTAATTAATTTATTAAAAGAAAATATTTTTTGTGTTTTTATGTTTTTTAATGAAATAAAATAAAAGAATTAAAATTCTAAGTTAACCTAATTCTAAATTATTTTTATTTATTGTAAAGAAAAAGAAATTAAAATTGACCTAATTAAACTATTTTATTTGTTAGTTTTTTATTTACAAAAAAAAATAAAATGAAATTAATAATAATAATAATGTAACTTCTTTTTTTGATTTTTTCATGAGAAAAAGTTAGTTATGTTAATTTAATGATAGAATAATTTTTTGGTAATTTTCTGGATCGATTTTGATAATTAAAAGCAATTAAAAGTCAGTTTAATGATTATTTAACAATTAATTAAAATATGCATGAAAAAATATTAATTTTAATGTCAAAAATTAAATAAACATTTTTCTGATTAAAATGCAAAAGGAAAATATTTTTATGATTTTTTAAATGCATGAGAAAATTATTTAAAGATAAATTAAATTAGGATGAAAATATTAAAAAGAAAATATAGAAAGCATGTTAGTTATGAAAAATGGTAAAGAGAAAATGCCAGGGCCAAGAATCGAACTCATGCCCTCTGGAGAAATCAACCAACACGTTGCCAACTTAGCTAGTTGCCTTTGGTGTTTGTAATCTGCAATCAATGGGTTAAAAGTGAAAACGTGGCATATTTGAATTTTCAAACACAGTCAACACGCGTGGGGCCCAAGTGTAACATGGGAGCGAATCAGAACGCATTGTCGTGCCACGCCAGCCACGCCTGAGTCCAGATCAGTCAACGACGCCGGAGCCCTAGCTCCGGTCGTATTCTCCGGCAAACACCATGGCCGATCCTGCAAAATAGGAAAAATCAAAGCAAGAGAAAGACCTAGTCACCCTAATTCGACCCCTACGGATTCAATGGTGCCATTGTTTTGGCCTGAAAATGACTGTATGGTGAGTTTCGAAGCAGATAACAAAAACTGCCCTAACAATGGCAAGTCCTTATTCCTGCATTAAAGCTTGCATGCTATGCATCAAATCCATCCTAATAGGCATCCTGAGTTCACACAAACAATCAAAAACAATTAATGCTACATGAAATATGCAAACCAAATTCCAGAAATTTACCAAACTAGTGAGAGCTAGGGAGCACGATCTGGGATGGTTTTGCTTCGTGTAAGAGTTGGGAATGGTTGCTGCTATGCCCAGGAACACGATTGAATGCTTAAAACTCCTTGAAACTTTCTAGAAAAACAAATTCGAATTTGTCAACTTTGGAAAATTTTGAGAGAACTAGGGTTGCCGTTTCAGAGGTTTCTAGGTCGTGTATACTGTATGGGAGGCTTGCATATATGTCCTTGAATGAGAATCAATCAAAATTATGAGCTCTTAATTCTTGGAATGAAGTTTTGAGATTTCCATAACCACCATTTAAAGAACTTGCCATTTTTGTTCAATTTTGAATTTCATGCTTGAAATGGACCTTTACACGAATTTGGTATGTTCCTTATGATGCATCAAAGCCATTCAAGCCACAAAATATCCCTTAATTAATTTTTTTGATTTTTATTTGAATTTTAAAGATTTAAAATGAATTAAATCAAATAAAATTAAATAAAAATAGAAAAATTAATTTTTAATCTTGAAATAAATCATGGGACACGTGGGTGGCATGGCAAAGCTGAATCAAGTGGAAAAAGTGGGCCCTTTTGTCAAAAATTGAAGTTTCAAGGATAGTTGACTTTGGCCATTTCACAAAAATTTCCCAACTTATCCAATGCATATCTTGCTCAATTTTAATCATATGAACATGTTCTTGGACATTTTGGAAAGGTCTTGAAGTCCTCTAACCAATGTCTTTGGTCCCATGTCATTTTGATTTACCAATCTCAAGTTATGGTCTTTGACTTAAAATGCCTTTTTGTTGACTTTTGAAAATGACCTATAATGTTGAAATTGATAACTTTTTGTGGGAGCATTTCTTGGACTTGGAATGTGAAGATGAGTTGTAGGAAATGTCATCCCCTTCAAAATGAGCATTGGATGGGATTTTTCTGATGAACCATGAAAATGTTATGCCTTGGTCAAGTTACAGTTGACTTTTCAACTGTCCAAAAATAGAAACTTTTGCACCTTGATGATTTTTGAGCCATGCTTGTGGAATCATGATCAAGACTTGATCAAATGATGATTGTGGCTTCAAAATAAGATGTTGACCAAAATTTTTGACTTTTGACTGCCAAATGACCATTTTGCCCCTGTAGTTGATTGTGAAGCAATTAGGGTTTTTGACTGTGCAACTTGACCTTGTGAGCCTTGAAACTTGACATGTGGATGCTTGACAATGTGTATGAGCATATGGGACTTGATTGAGCCCTTGAAAACCTCAACTTCCTTGCAAGAACCAAAACCCTAATTTGACTGGCTTAAGAGGGTGCTTGACTGTGTAGCCCTTGAGTAGACTTGAGCCAATTGAGATGATGCTTGTCAAAACTTTGAAGAATATGGGAGGGCAAATTTTGGGGTACAACAGTTGCCCCTGTTCAATCTTCTTAGACCTGAGGATGTAGATTGGCTTGTGTGCCTTTCGTGATCCGAAGGTGGAAGATGATTGAACACTAGAGTGCCCAGAAATTTGCACTCACATAGTAGAGTATCAGCAGTGTGATAGCGGGAATGAGCTTATAGATGCCATTTGGAGAGATGGTGGATATGAGGATGGGCTTATAGATGCCATCTGGAGATGTGACAGAACCTTGTCGGGAATGGGCTTATAGATGCCATTTGGAAAGATAGTATGAGAGGATGGGCTTATAGATGCCATCTGGAGATGTGACAGAACCTTGTCGGGAATGGGCTTATAGATGCCATTTGGAGACTGTTGGTATGTGGACGGGCTTATAGATGCCATCTAGGTGTCGATCGCGCAAGATATTCCTTAGCGAGAACTTGCGTACCTGAGAAAGATAATTTCCTGGCCTGTTACAGGTGTTGATCCTCACTTAGTCGCTCACAGACATGCCCTGTCTAGATACAGGTATCGAATCTGGAACTTCAAAAGGTTGATGGGTTGTCTCTACTGACAGGTTATCTTAGAAAAATCTTTAGGATTTCACTGAACCAGAGGAGGTTTTGTCTTTCTTGACGAGTTGTCTCTTTGGACGGGTTATCTTCATGGATGGGTTGTCTTCAATGACGAGTGACCTTCAATGACGAGTTGTCTTCAATGACGAGTTGTCTTCAATGACGAGTTGTCTTCAATGACGAGTTGTCTTCAATGACGAGTTGTCTTCAATGACGAGTTGTCTTAAATGACGAGTTGTCTTAAATGACGAGTTGTCTTCAATGACGAGTTGTCTTCAATGACGGGTTGTCTTCAATGACGGGATGTCTTCAATGACAGGATGTCTTCAATGACGGGTGTCTATACTGACGGGTTGTCTTAAATGACGAGTTGTCTTAAATGACGAGTTGTCTTCAATGACGAGTTGTCTTCAATGACGAGTTGTCTTAAATGACGAGTTGTCTTCAATGACAGGTTGTCTTCAATGACAGGATGTCTTCAATGACGGGATGTCTTCAATGACGGGTGTCTATACTGACGGGTTGTCTTCAATAACGAGTTGTCTTCAATGACGAGTTGTCTTCAATGACGGGTTGTCTTCAATGACGAGTTGTCTATAATGACGGGTGTCTATAACGATGGTTTGTCTTCTTTGACTTTAGGAAGTAATTTAACTGGACCTGTCTTCTTTGACTGGATGAGCATCAGAAAAACCTTTGGGATTTAACTGGACTTATCTTCTTTGACTGAATTGGTCTCTTTTGACTGTATTTGTCTACTTTGACGTAGCTGATTGTTTAACTGTATCCTTCCTGAAAGGTAAAGGTCAGTCGTATGCAATGCATGATATGGATCAAGCAATGATGTTCTCGACATAAACGAGATTGTATGACATGATGCGCATATGCATGTATCATGATGTGATGTTTATGAATGTATCTTCGTCTGGGAAAGTAAATCCTTGACGCATGCCGGGAAGTTGAATCCTAGGCTGATGTTGAAGAATAGAGTTCTTCGTTTCCGCTGGGGATGATGATTGCAAGAACAAACCGGCAGGAGAAGATGACTCTGTTGGGGAATGAACTTGTTGGATAGAGATACTCTGCGGGGAATTACTCTGTGGGGAGAGAGATACTTCGCTGAGGTTTTGATGAGAACTCCGCTGGGGATACCGTTGATATGTTTTGTTGAGGAATTGATGAACTCCGCTGGGGGTAGGAAGAACTTCGCCGAGGACGATCTTTCCGTGGTTTTTAGCTGAGGATAACCCAGTTATAAGCCCTGGTGGGGAATAACCTTTGAATAAAGCCGGGGAGACGGGTTCGTGCTCTGCGGGGGATAAGCTTCCAGAATCTACTGGGGAGATGGTTCAACTCTCCTGGGGAGACTTTGGACTGCACTGGGAAGTGGCTCCACTGGATGTCTGTATTCCGCCGGGGAATAATCTTATATTAAGACAGCCGGGGATGCTTGATTAGGAACATATGTATACTCCGCTGGGGAATATTGAGATTTACTGGGGGTATCCAAGTTCTTTAAGGCTGACACTAGGCTAACTCTGCTCGGGGGAGAGTGTTGCTGACTTGCTGGAGATACTGTGCCTTTTCAGGACCGATTGGGAGACCAACTCCGCTCGGGGGAGAGTGTTGTTGAATCTTGTCTTACTCTGCGGGGAGTGAAGGTATCTTGGTCATGTTCTTCAGCTGAACTTACCTTGGTACCTTGGTGGACAGAGCAACCAGATCGCTTAAACAATTTGTATTGCCCCAGTTTCTACGGGAGAAGGTACCTGTGGAGGTGCTTGATGACAGCCGATTGACAAACCTTCTTCTGGTAGGCAAGTGACGAGTTGACAGAACATAGTCGTATGCTTTGATCCCTAACTTTTGCCTGGACCGCCCTCTCGGGTTTTCAGTCCATCGGGATACCCACTTTTGCCCAAGCCGCCTTTTCAGGTTTTCGACTTGCCGGGTGTACAGATTTTTCTATTTCATCCCTTATTTTTGCCTGAACCCTTTTGGTTCGCTGGGAAGCCCTTATTTTTGCCTAGGTGTGTCAACCTAGCGGGTCTTTGATTATGCGTAGTATTTTTTCGACTATGTCCGTGCTCTCAGGATGTAGGGAGTTGTCACTGTTAGTAGCATTGTGTTGCCATACCACCAGAAGATGTTTGATCGTGCAAGATTCGCAGCTGGAATTCATGTCCGATGCCCCAAGTGACTCAGAGGGAGGTTTACCCCTGACTATGTGGCATTTGAGAGATTTTCTGAATCTTGACTGGACTGCCCCATATGATAGACAATGATCATGTCGTGCCCCTTGATTGGAAGTGCTTTTGTTCATTAGATATTCTTCGCGCGGATTTCTCTGTTGTTCGAACAAGAAGTCATATGCAAACAATGTTATATTAAAAATGCAAAGCTTATGTCTGTCTTGAAGTTTTTTTGAAAAATGCATTTTTTCATAAAAACAAGTGAATTTTGTAAAACGTGATGTCAACTCAAGATTTTACAGCGAGCCTTAAGGAGTCAGGATACCTTTGTAACAGTATGCTTTCGAATTAACCCATGCTTCAGCTAGGACTTTTGAGGGTTGTAACGTGGCTTAGTTTACGGTTTAAGAAACAAAGGATAAAGGCTCAAAATTTATTTGTACCCACCCGTTCTTCGTGATGTTCTTCAAACCTAAACTCAGCTGATCGTGCGTTAGATCGTGTTTGAGTCTTTGCTCTGATATTCCGATGATGGTCCGGATGTTGACAATTTATTTGGAATAGGCAGTCATTCCTTTTTTTGGTTGAGGGTTTGTAGCACCTCTTTCTTTTTTGATTTCGTTATCCCTGTTTTTTGCCTGAACTGTTTCTTTCATGATCACAGTCAGCGGGATGCCCCAGCTTTGTAAGTCTCCTTCATAGGTTTTGACTTATTGGGCGTTCATTTTTGGGAGATAATGATTGCCTATCTTTATGATTATTCGGAACTATCGCGGTCTTTTTACGGAAGGACTCCTTTGATGTCATTCGTTGTGCACTTGGATCAACTGAGAGAACTACCCTGCCCCAGGTTATGATTAAGGGTTTTAATTTTCGAAAAGAAAACTCCTACTTCTTTGGCTCAAAGGGGTTGACGAGGGATTATCATCCTTATAACTCCAGTGTTTAGGAATTGAAACAATGCTTGTACCTCATCAGCGGGGTTTGTTCAAAAGCATACTGTAGATTGTGGTATCGTTTTCGTCATCCTCCCTCAAGAGGCCTAGAATTATTAACCGAGCGTTGATCATCACACAAAAATATGAAAGCAATTTGCGATATAGTGAATACGAAATAATTACTTCAAAACAGACATGTGTAATGCATTAATGAAATAACAACGTTTGATATGAATAAAATGTTTGAACAATCAAAAGAAAATTACAACTTGAAAAATCCTAATGAACAAAAAAAAAGTGCTTTCTATCCTAGCCATGTTTTGGCAAGGGAGAAGTGATCACATTGGGAGCCTCGGGCGCCTCGAATTGGACCTCCTTTGCATCGATTAGATCCTGAACCTTGTTCTTCAAAGTCCAACAATCCTCTGTAGCATGCCCCGGGCTGTCAGAATGATAAGCGTAACGGACGTTGGGGTTATACCTTGAAGGTGTCCTGTTGGGATTCTTAGGAGGGTCCCTTAGAGTTACCAAGTTGGTCTCCAGCAACTGTGGCAATATCTGGGCCAAGGTCATGCTGAGGGGAGCGAATTGCCTTTTAGGTCTCTCTTCCCTTTGTTGGTTGCGATGTTGAGGAGCACTGGCCGGTTTTGAAATAACCACCGCGTTGACAGCTTGGCGGTGTTCAGCACTGGATTCTTTCTTGAATGGCTTTTCTCATTGTTCGAGGAGTCACCCTTTGGTATCTTCCCAGACTTGATACCGGCTTCTATTCTTTCCCCAGTCAAGATCAGATCTGTGAATCCGGCAGAAGAATTCCCAATCAGATGGTTGAAGAACGGCCCAGATAGGGTCCCCAAGAACATGTCAACGAGTTCCCGGTCAGTCAGAGGTGGTTGCACCCTTCCAGCAAGGTCTCTCCACTTTTGCGCATACTCCTTAAAACCTTCACCCGTCCCTAGTGACATACCCTGGAGTTGGGTACGCGTAGGAGCGAGGTCGGCATTATACTGATACTGCTTGTAGAACGCAGTAGCCAAGTCCTCCCAGCTACGAATGCTGGCTCCATCTAGCTGATAGAACCATTCAAGTTGAGTCCCTGAAAGACTTTCTTGGAAGAAATGGATCCATAACTTCTTGTCAGCTGTATAAGGTTGGATCTTCCTTGCATAAGACCTCAGATGCAGCTTAGGACATGAAGCTCCGTCATATTTTGCAAAGGCAGGTGCCTTGAACTTGTGCGGGATCACCACCCCAGAGGATAGACCTAGATCTTCGAAGTCCAGGCCGGGCACTTTCTGTATCACCATAGCACTTAGCCGGTCCTCCAGTTGTTTGTACCTGTCCTCAGCAGGAGGGTACTGTTCATCATTGAAATCTGTCTCGCTGTCGGAGACTACAGGACTAGGAACCTCTCTCCTTCGGGGTCTGCCTTCCCCAACAGATGGAGTAGTCCGCTCAGCTTCATTCTGCAGTGTATTCCCAGATCTGCGTCTAGGGTTGAACAAAACAGTCCTCTTCTTCTTTTTTTTCAAAAGCAGAGTCTTCAATTCCTGTTGTCCTTGGGCCAAGCTCATGACCAGCTCCTAGAACTGGGCGTTCTGGGCCTGGAGGGCCTTGATAGCTTGTTCATTGGATGATTCAGGATTCATGATAACTGCTGAAATAAACAGCGAAGAAGGTAAGTGACCTGTAAAAAGTGTACCTGTAATGCAATGATATGTATGTATGCATGCGATGTTTTCAAGGGTCTCGCGGGGTAAACAGAGAAGCTTGTTAGAATTTGAATCCGGTGGCTTGATTGAAGGAACTGCATATTGCTGAGAGTCCTTCTTCAAGAGTTAAGGCTCACCATATCAAGTGGGTCATAGCCCCTGACTCAAGTTATCAACCTTGGCTAGAGGAAAATAAATCCCCTTTTCCCCTTGCTAGACATCATGACCTGCATCACAGACCCTTGAGATCCTTGAAATAGATTAGTCCGTATGTAGGATGTATGCAATGGTATGATGTTATGCTATGCATGGAGTGATATAAGTAGGACCTGTAATGAGTCCCAATTAAGGACTGTAAACAAAACCTGCAAGAAACTCAAGTGTCAGGTAACAAGCATGCAAGTAGTCAAGTTTGAAGGCACACAAGCCACACAAGACAGCCCTTAGAGTTTAGGCCAGCATGAAGTTTGGGGTACTACCCTCTTGAAGTTGGTGGTTAAGACCTGTCCTATCAAAAGTAACCGGGTTCTAGAGGATCCCAATATCACTGACTACCCTCAATCGGTCATAACTCCAGCATCGCAATCTTTTCTTGCGGCCAGAACCATCGCGGGAGTTTAGCCTCAATGGGTGTAGCATACTGCTACTGTTCTATGGCCAAGTTGGGTCACATTAGGTCGGTTGGTGCTTAATGACTCCTCAGAAGACCCATATTCTCCTCGTTGCAACACAAGGGATATCGGTACAGACTAAGGTGCCACACCAACGTAGCCACTGCTTCACCCGTGTCGGTCTACGCCGGACAGGTCCCTCACAACTTATGCTACCTAAAAAGGGTATCCCCAGATCCGGGTTAGGATCTATGAAACTTCGATGCAAAGCCCACAAATATAAAGCAATCAAAGCAAAGCAATTGAAAACATAAGTATGATCTAATCCTAAGGTACACCTCACTTTTATAGTCCCCAGCAGAGTCTCCAGTTCTGTGACCGGTGGAAATAGAACTGACTGTTTTTTAGCTGGTTTCACGAAATGTCGCGGTAAGCAAGAGTCGCCATCGTCTTTTATGTTCTCCAACATGGAAAGGACAAAAGCACAGCAAAATTCCTTATGAGAATGTTTCTCGGTTCGGGAAGTAGATTTATAGAAAGGGAAGGTGTTAACACCCTTTCTATCTGTGGTTATCCATGGGCTCTTAGGTACTTGCTCTTATGTTTTAAAAAAAAAGATTTGTTTGCTTTTCAAGTGTGTGTGGGTTTTGAAAAAAAGTTCGTTTGAAAACTTCTAGGTAACTCTTGTATCGGTCCTCAAGAGTGTATGAAGTATTGTTTGAAAACTTTTTGAAAGTGTAAGGTGTGAAAAGTATTTTGTTTGTTTTGAAAAGAGCAAGTACTTAAGAGAAATCTACCTACTCTAAGGAATTAAGCTGTCTAAGAGTCCTTTAGATAGTGCTATCCCACCATTGAGAGGTAGGTAGCACCATCGTTGGAGGTGTTCGGGTCAATTCGATGATTAGGTACAGTGTGGTCACCAAAGCAATGGTAGGACACCTTAGAAGTAACCCTAATGTCCTAGATCCTTTTATCCGAGGCAACCGTTTTGAGGCAACTGGATCTTTTGGACAAAAGGGCGACCTCTAAGACACCCTATACTTGATGACCACGTTTCGAGGCAACGAGTGAAGCGTACCCTAGAAGTGGCATGTGTATCGTGTGTTGTTTTTCAGTTAATTGTCTTTGTACATGTTATTTGTGAGCTACGGATTAATTTTATTTACATACATTCTTTCATGTCTATTAACAGTTAGGAGTGTGGAAAATTAAAGTGCGGGAATGTAAAGCTACGCTATTACAAGGCGCGGGTCTATACATCGCCAAAAAAAACAAAGACCCGTTTTGATAAAGTGCGAAAAATAAAGAAAGCGGTAAGCATAATTACTATTACATTCTTGAAGCAGTTACATAATAATCAAAATAAAATAAATGCGCGCGAATAAAAAATAATCGGGAATGCCTTAAGGGTTTTGACCCTTTTAAGAAAAGAAATGAATTTTTTTTTGTCTTTTTTGAATTAAATGCAATTAATTAAATAAAGCCTAATTACTAATTAATTAATTTATTAAAAGAAAATATTTTTTGTGTTTTTATGTTTTTTAATGAAATAAAATAAAAGAATTAAAATTCTAAGTTAACCTAATTCTAAATTATTTTTATTTATTGTAAAGAAAAAGAAATTAAAATTGACCTAATTAAACTATTTTATTTGTTAGTTTTTTATTTACAAAAAAAAATAAAATGAAATTAATAATAATAATAATGTAAGTTCTTTTTTTGATTTTTTCATGAGAAAAAGTTAGTTATGTTAATTTAATGATAGAATAATTTTTTGGTAATTTTCTGGATCGATTTTGATAATTAAAAGCAATTAAAAGTCAGTTTAATGATTATTTAACAATTAATTAAAATATGCATGCAAAAATATTAATTTTAATGTCAAAAATTAAATAAACATTTCTCTGATTAAAATGCAAAAGGAAAATATTTTTATGATTTTTTAAATGCATGAGAAAATTATTTAAAGATAAATTAAATTAGGATGAAAATATTAAAAAGAAAATATAGAAAGCATGTTAGTTATGAAAAATGGTAAAGAGAAAATGCCAGGGCCAAGAATCGAACTCATGCCCTCTGGAGAAATCAACCAACACGTTGCCAACTGAGCTAGCTGCCTTTGGTGTTTGTAATCTGCAATCAATGGGTTAAAAGTGAAAACGTGGCATATTTGAATTTTCAAACACAGTCAACACGCATGGGGCCCAAGTGTAACATGGGAGCGAATCAGAACGCATTGTCGTGCCACGCCAGCCACGCTTGAGTCTAGATCAGTCAACGACGCCGGAGCCCTAGCTCCGGTCGTCTTCTCCGGCAAGCACCATGGTCGATCCTGCAAAATAGGAAAAATCAAAGCAAAAGAAAGACCTAGTCACCCTAATTCGACCCCTGCGGATTCAATGGTGCCATTGTTTTGGCCTGAAAACGATTGTATGGTGAGTTTCGAAGCAGATAACAAAAACTTCCCTAACAATGGCAAGTCCTTATTCCTGCGTTAAAGCTTGCATGCTATGCATCAAATCCATCCTAATAGGCATCCTGAGTTCACACAAACAATCGAAAACAATTAATACTACATGAAATATGCAAACCGAATTCCAGAAATTTACCAAACTAGTGAGAGCCAGGGAGCACGATCTGGGATGGTTTTGCTTCGTGTAAGAGTTGGGAATGGTTGCTGCTATGCCCAGGAACACGATTGAATGCTTAAAACTCCTTGAAACTTGCTAGAAAAACAAATTCGAATTTGTCAACTTTGGAAAATTTTGAGAGAATTAGGGTTGTTTTTTCAGAGGTTTCTAGGTCGTGTATACTGTATGGGAGGCTTGCTTTTTTGTTCCTTGAATGAGAATCAATCAAAATTATGAGCTCTTAATTCTCGCAATGAAGTTTTGAGATTTCCATAACCACCATTTAAAGAACTTGCCATTTTTGTTCAATTTTGAATTTCATGCTTAAAATGGACCTTTACACGAATTTGGTATGTTCCTTATGATGCATCAAAGCCATTCAAGCCACAAAATATCCCTTAATTAATTTTTTTGATTTTTATTTGAATTTTAAAGATTTAAAATGAATTAAATCAAATAAAATTAAATAAAAATAGAAAAATTAATTTTTAATCTTGAAATAAATCATGGGACACGTGGGTGGCATGGCAAAGCTGAATCAAGTGGAAAAAGTGGGCCCTTTTGTAAAAAATTGAAGTTTCAAGGATAGTTGACTTTGGCCATTTCACAAAAATTTCCCAACTTCTCCAATGCATATCTTGCTCCATTTTAATCATATGAACATGTTCTTGGACATTTTGGAAAGGTCTTGAAGTCTTCTAACCAATGTCTTTGGTCCCATGTCATTTTGATTTACTAATCTCAAGTTATGGTCTTTGACTTAAAGTGCCTTTTTGTTGACTTTTGAAAATGACCTATAATGTTGAAATTGATAACTTTTTGTGGGAGCATTTCTTGGACTTTGAATGTGAAGATGAGTTGTAGGAAATGTCATCCCCTTCAAAATGAGCATTGGATGGGATTTTTTTGATGAACCATGAAAAAGGTATGCCTTGGTCAAGTTACAGTTGACTTTTCAACTGTCCAAAAATAGAAACTTTTGCACCTTGATGATTTTTGAGCCATGCTTGTGGAATCATGATCAAGACTTGATCAAATGATGATTGTGGCTTCAAAATAAGATGATGACCAAAAATTTTGACTTTTGACTGCCAAATGACCATTTTGCCCCTGTAGTTGATTGTGAAGCAATTAGGGTTTTTGACTGTGCAACTTGACCTTGTGAACCTTGAAACTTGACATGTGGATGCTTGACAATGTGTATGAGCATATGGGACTTGATTGAGCCCTTGAAAACCTCAACTTCCTTGCAAGAACCAAAACCCTAATTTGACTGGCTTAGGAGGGTGCTTGACTGTGTAGCCCTTGAGTAGACTTGAGCCAATTGAGATGATGCTTGTCAAAACTTTGAAGAATATGGGAGGGCAAATTTTGGGGTACAGCAGTGATCGTAGATGACTATAGAAGATGGACATGGGTAAAGTTCTTAAGACACAAGGACGAGTCACACTCTGTGTTCTTTGCATTCTGTAACCAAGTTCAGAATGAAAAGGATCTTAGAATTGTCAAAGTCAGAAGTGATCATGGTGGAGAATTTGAAAATAAATATTTTGAATCATTTTTTAACGAAAAAAGGAATCTTGCATGACTTCTCTTGTCCTAGAACTCCATAACAAAATGGAGTTGTAGAACGAAAGAACAGAACATTGCAAGAAATGGCCAGAACCATGATCAATGAGACTAACGTTGCTAAGATCTTCTGGGCAGAAGCAATTAACACAACGTGCTACATTCAGAATAGAATCTCTATAAGACCTATTCTGGAAAAGACTCCATATGAATTGTGGAAGAACAGAAAGCCCAACATTTCTTATTTCCATCCGTTTGGATGCATTTGCTTTATTCTGAATACAAAAAATTATCTGAAATAATTTGACTCTAAAGCACAAAAGTGTATTATGTTAGGATACTCTGAACGCTCAAGAGGGTACAGAGTATATAATACAGAAACACAGATTGTTGAAGAGTCAATCAGTGTTACATTTGATGATAAGCTTGACTCTCAAAAGTCAAAGCAGAATGGATTCCTTGCAGATATAGAAGTTGAATTCACAGGTACTGAAGACAAATCATTAGAAGATCTCAACAGAGACGCTCCAACAACGTCAGAAAGAAATGCTATAAGCAATCCAACACCATTAGTTGATCAACTTCAGAAAAGGATATCCAGAAGTAGCATAGCTCACCCAGAAGATAAAATACTGGGAAAGAAGGATGATCCAATCAGAACAAGATCAACATTCAGAAACTCTGAAGAATCCCTCATGGGACTGGTCTATCTGATCGAGCCAACAACAATTGATGAAGCGCTTCTGGACAACGACTAGATTCTGGCAATGCAGGAGGAATTAAATCAGTTCACCAGAAATGACGTATGGGATCTGGTTCCCAAACCAAAAGGATTCAACGTCATTGGAACAAAGTGGGTATTCATAAACAAACTGAACAAGCAAGGAGAAGTCATCTGAAACAAAGCACGACTGGTGGCACAAGGTTATAGTCAGTAAGAGGGGATAGACTATACATAAACATTTGCTCCAGACTCCAAGTTAGAATCTATCAGATTCTTAATTTCATTTGCTGTAAACAATGGCATCACTCTGTATCAGATGGATGTCAAAAGTGCATTCCTAAATGGCTCTATAGATGAAGAGGTATATGTGCACCAACCCCCTGGGTTTGAGAATTCCAAACACCCATAATATGTTTTCAAACTAAAGAAGTCACTTTATGGTCTGAAACAAGCTCCCAGAGCTTGGTATGAAAGACTAAGTAACTTCCTGTTAGAAAAGGAATTCACCAGAGGGAAAGTGGACATAACCTTGTTCTGTAAGTCATTTAAGAATGACATTTTGGTATGTCAGATTTATGTAGATGACATTATCTTTGGATCCACTAAACCATCTCTGGGAAGATAGTTTGCTAAGTGCATGCAGGCAGAGTTTGAGATGAGCTTAATGGGGGAACTCAAATTATTTCTGGGCATTAAGATAAACCAAACTCTAGAAGGAACTTACATTCATCAGAGAAAATATGTCAGAGAACTTCTGAAGAAATTTGATCTCTCAGAATGTAAGTCCTCAAACACTCCAATGCACCCCACGTGCATTCTGGAAAAGGAAGACGTAAGTAAAAAGGTAGAACAGAAAGTCTATAGAGGTATGATTGGTTCTCTCCTTTATCTGACGGCTTCAAGGCCTGAAATTTTATTCAATGTTTTCTTATGTGCTAGATTCCAATCAGATCCTAGAGAATATCACATAACAGCAGTTAACTGAATTTTCAAGTATCTGAAAGGTACTACAAATCTGGGTTTGTTTTATAGAAAATCCAATGAATACAGCTTAGTAGGATACTGTGACGCTGACTTTGCTGGAGACAGAGTAGAGCGTAAAAGCACTTCTGGAAGCTGCCAGTTTCTAGGAGAGAATCTGATCTCATGGACCAGCAAGAGACAATCCACAATAGCATAATCAACAGCAGAAGCTGAATACATAGCACTTGCTGGATGTAGCACTCAAATGCCCTGGATGAAAAGTCAACTTGAAGACTTCAACATATTTGAGAGTAATATTCCTATCTTCTGTGATAACACTTCAGCTATATGTCTCAGTAAGAATCCTATTTTGCATTCTAGGGCTAAACATATAGAAATAAAACATCATTTTATTAGGGACTATATTCAGAAAGGAATTCTTACCTTAAAATTTATTGACACAGACCATCAATGGGCAGATGTATTTACAAAACCTCTTTCTGAATATAGATTCAATTTCATTCTGAAACATCTCAGCATGAAATCATGCCCAGAATAAAATGTTTTATTTACATATCTTTACCCTCAGAACTTTATTATTTTCTATGAACAACTAATCAACCTGTCTTCAGAGTTTAGATGTACAAATTGCCTCAGAATCTATCCATGAAGATCTGAACGTTTCATTTCAAGGATAGAGGCGTGCAATTCACATCATCAAACACTTGTCATTCTCTCACCAGCTAACTTCTGAGGCTGAACACGCGTTCAATTTCTGAAAGGTCCAAGGCTTTGATTGGATGCATTGAGACACTTTTCAGTGGTAAACCGTTCAAATATCTTTATGAATCCCCTAATCTCAGGTTTCATTAATGCATATAATCATTACATTATTTTCTTACTTACTGCTTACATTTTCCATAAACCTATTTAAACTCAAATTCACTATTTCATTCATTCACTTTTACTATCCTCTCTATTCACTCTTGTTTCAAGTTTCATTCTCAAAAACCCTTTTCATCTTCTCCAACAAACCCGTGTGAACAATGGCTTCTTCACCAAACCTCAAAAATCTCAGTGCTCCCGATTCTGCAGCAACAGAATAATATGAAGAACCCATCAGGAGGCTTCTCACTCCTATTGATAACCTGGAAGTTCTCTCAGAACTGATCATTGATTTTGAGAGTCTACAAGAAAATGGGTTCAATCTCTATGAAGACGTGACTACTCAAGGTTGGAACAGGTATTTTGGCCGTCTGGTAGTTCCAACGTTTCCCATTGTCGTCAAAGAATTATGGATTCACGCTACATCTTCCACCCACCAGGTTACTTCTTATGTTATGGGAAAGAAAATCGTGATTACAGAAGATCTTATTGGGAAGCTCATTGGATACAATGGTTGTAGAGTCAGATGCATAGATATGGCAGATAGATGTTCTAACCTGAAATCAATTGCCAAGGAAATTTTCACTTCTGGTCAACCATCAAGCAAAATCAGAGATTTGAAGGATCATCACAGAATCTGGGCCAAAATCATTCTGGGATGTATCAACCACAGGAAGCCCACAAGCACTCCTGATTACATCAACATTGATCAGCAATTTCTGATCTATTTCATTGAAAAGAAGACAAAGATTAATCTTCCACACTTGCTCTTCAACCATCTCAGAACGAGTGTGAAAGAAACCAGAGAAGAAGAAAGAACTAAGAGGGATTGGATTCCCTTAGGAAGACTGATATCAGATATTCTAACAGAAAACAGGCTGATAGAATACCTGATAGAGGCTCAAGAAATAAGAACTTTGGAAGCAACTTCTGGGAAGCCTATGAATGCAAAGAGCCTAAAGAAAATGAAGATCATTGAGAACATTCAGAAGGAACCAACTATTGCTTCTCATGAGACCATTACTTCAAGGAGGACACCTCTGAAGGATTTTCCTCTATTCTCTAAGATAGACAACAACCCATAAGTCATAGTTAGATACCTTGAAGCATGCAAGGCTGACGGGACTACTCCAGAAATAAACATTCAAGATCTGCACAAGCTAGCTCTAGAAGTTGTGCTAAAGAAATCCAAGAAGAGGAAAGCAGCAGGAGAAGGATCCTCTCAGAAGGCACCTAAAGCTGCGGAAAAGAAAGGTAATCCATCTTCTGTTTCTGTTATAGAATCAATTGTTGTTACAACATCTGAAATCAATCCCCCTCAACCTATAGAAAATCCTTCACCATAAACCTTTGAAGATTTTGACATAGAGTTTGATCCAGCTGTAAATCTAGGAATTTTTTTGAATGAACCTCACTCCCCCAATCAAAATCCAAACCCAGGACCTCATCAACCAAAAATTGTAAAAGTTTTATCTGACATTGAACTATTTGATTCAGACTTTCAATCTCCACTCCCAGAAAATCCAAACTCTCAATAACTCCCAGAAAATCCAAACTCCCAACAACAATCAGATAATCAACAACCACATTCTCCAGATCATATGAATCCCAACTCACCACAACCAGAAAATAGACACTCCCTCTCTCCACCTTATGAAAACCCATCCTCTATAATTCCTGAACCAGAAACTCAACACACCTCCACAAACAAATCTGAAGTCTCTTCTTCAGATTCTGATACCACAATCCAAATTCCTGGAATAACAGAACCTCTTGCGGTTCACATGCCTCTCACTATTCATGACATTCCAGAAATTCCTTCATCCCTTGAATCCACACCACCAAACTCCCCTAACAGACCAATTCTAATTCCTGACTCTCCCACTCCTTCACCCATCAACCATCCAGCTGACAACCTCAGAATTGTCATTGATCCACTAGTGCTGGACATACTAGTTTCCACATCTCGCAAAATTGCCATTCCCAAACCTAAACCAAAATCAGATGTTGGTAAGAGTCTGTTGATTTTTGAAACAGAAATGCAGGAATGGATCAATTCTTTGAAGCAAGCAAGCCTAGAGATTTCTAATCTTGCTGCTTCTGAGTTTCTCTAGGAAAGATTCAGAAAATGGCTTAACGCTGAAACTCTAAAGTTGAAGGAATTTGGTTATGAAAGGGCTCAGCAGAACTTCAGTGATCAGCTGAAAGCCTTTCAAGATCAAGTTCTGAGTCAATGGTGCAAGAAAGAAATTCTTCTGCTGGATAATGCTCCCTGGAAAGAGCACCATCCTCCAGAAGTTGTTGAACCAGATTCAGATAGTCTCTCCCTGACTACTGCTCCAGAAGACATGATTGTAGCAGAAGAAGTGGTTCATTCAGAAGAAGCTGCAGAATATTCTGAACAACATGCAACCTCTGAAGAGACACCAACTTCCTCTCTAGTCATTTAAACTCTGGAAGAGTTGAAGAAAGAGAATGCTCTAATCCATGCAAGACTGGACAAGAGAGAGGATACGAACAAAGAGATCAAAGGGATTCTGGATAAACAAGAAGATGCTACAAAGGAAATCAAAGATATTCTGGGAAAGCAAGAAGAGTCAAGTACTCAGATTAAGAGCTTGTTAGAAGCGTTGTTCACACGTCTTCCCCCTCCTTCTTATATTTTTCTTTTAAAACTGTTTATCTGTAATTTTTATCCTTACCTCCTTATCTCTGAAACTTGTCATTGCATTATGTTTTTAATATAATTCATCTTTTTTACTCTGATTATATTGCTTTTTTATACTTGACAAAAAGGGGTAGAAAGTAAGATATTTTCAATAATGGTATACCGGGAGAAAAGTCTCAAAAATTCTGAATTATTTAACCTCTACTTTTTGAAAAGTTTGAACAGGAACAAATTCTGATAGGAGATGCAGCAAAAGCTCTGATGAGAAGGAACTTCAGGGAAGTAATCAACTCAAGGGGAGTCTCTCTTAAACTTTTTGTTCTTTATTTTTCATTGAAAATTCTAGTTTTTGTCATCATCAAAAAGGGGGAGATTGTTTGAACATAGTTTGATTCTACAACCCTTAATTATAGTTTTGATGATAACAAATACAAAGAACAAATATGCATCCTAAAAATTATGTTATTTTGTATGCATAAGTTCCGATTAAAGCAGCATCAGAAGATAAGCTATAGAAACTACACGCTGAAAATAATCAGAATTTACACTGAAGAATGATAATCAGAACCTGCGCTCAAGTGAAGTAAACGCTGATTGTGAATAGAAGGAATATAATCTAAGGCAACAATGTTCTGAAGCATCAGCAGCAGGCAAGGATGTAAGGTTCTGAAGCGTTACTTTACAATCATGAAAACATCAATTACAACGGCTTCTTTCAGACAAGATCTTCTCAAAATGGAAACTGTGTTAATGACCATTATCACGCTGAAAGTTGGACAAAATTCCATTGCCTATAAATACAAGCTTAGAGATCAAATCGTTCACGATTTGCCAACACTACTGCAATATAATTTTAAAATGCTGAAAGCTTACTCATCTCTATTCCAAGCTCTAAATTTGTGTAAAATATCACTGTTGTGATAACTGTTTTTGTAACGAAAAACAACTATACACAGTGCTCTTGTATCTTTAATTAAGAACAGTTTTCCTTGAGATTAACCGGATTGTGGTTGTACTCAAGAGGACTTTGAAAGTTGTCAAAGTAGTGATTGTAATCTGTTTGAGATTAGTGGATTAAGACCTCGTTGGAGAGAGGCGAAATCACCTTGACGGGTGGACTGGAGTAGTTTGAGATCAAACGAACCAGGATAAAAATACTGTGTCATTGCGCATTTGATTTCAAGTTTTCAATTCAACCCCCCTTCTTGTGTTTTTCCCTTCTTCATAACTATGCCTGTATTAAGAGTTAGAAAAACAGAAAACTCACCTTGAAAATGGAAATCGTGTTTTGAAAATGAGCTTGCTTTAGGATGCTGTGATGATCAGGTTAGCTTCCTTGAACCTCTAGGAAGCTAATGCAATGCTTAGCTTGTCTTGAGGGTGGCTGGAATGGTCTGAAGAAGTCCACCTGTGTTACTCTATTTTTGAACTTCAACAATGGGGAATATGGAGTTACAATGATGTTTCAGGGTGTGGGATGGTTTACTTGTAAGGTAAGGAAGCTTGGGAAAGTAAAAGGCCTGGAAACACATGAGTGAAATGGAAGATTTAGTTCACAAGTCAGAAATGAAAAGTTTGGAGGCTTGTTATGCAACTTCTGATTTTAGGGTGTTTCAAGGCTTCGGAATGTGTGGTTTTAGTTGAAAAATGATGGCTTTATGTAGAGCAAAAGGTTGGAGGACTTGTGCTTGTTTAGAAGTACAAGATCACATGTCTTGCTACATTTCTTGTTTTTGAAGCAAGTGTGAGAAGTGACTTCTTAAGGCATGATTCTGATCTTGTAGGGTGGCTTGAAGCTTTAAACATGTTTTGTTCAGGTTTAGAGACTTGGTTTGTGCAGAAAGAAAAAGTCCAAGGCTCAAGAAATGGAAAAATGCAAAAAGCATGCTTTTCCAAAATGGCAATGTTGCCTTTCTTCCAAAATGGCTATTTTCTTGTAAAATGCATTGAATGCTTGGATTTAGGGCATGCAACCTTGTGCAATCCATTAATGGTGGAGTGACAAAGGAGTTTGAGGCCTGAATAGTGAAGATTGTACAACCAATTTGCAAATTTGAAAGCTTGTTCTTCATTAAAATGACCTATAATCAAAGTGATAAAACCCTAACTTCATCTCTTCGATTCTCCCTACTCAAGAATTATCTCAAGGAGTTCTTGGACATTTTGGAAAGCTTGTAATGTTCTCTATAACCCATCTTTGAAATGATTTTGAAAATTCCTATTGGAACTAGGTGAAAAGTTGCCATGAAGTTAGGTCAAAAACCTGCCTAACTAGGGCAAAATCTCACTAAGTTATTTTAGTTCATGAGCATGTATTCACAAAATTATATCTTGAGATCCAAGCATCTTTAGGAGAAATTGTGTGAAGAAAAGTTGTAGATCTCATGGAGATCTACAACTTTCATGTTGGGAACTTCCTTTGAATCAGTTTGTATCATGGTGAAAATTTGGCCTAAAGTTGAGAAAAAATAAGAATTTTTCTATACTTAGAAAAATTTCTAAGTTAAGAAATTTCAAATTTCAAAACAAGATATCCAATCCTTGATTTCTTGATGAAAAAGTTTCACATTTTGAGATGTTTTGATGAATTGTGATCCTTGGCACTTGAATTTGACCAAAAAGTCAAAGTTTGACTTTTCAATATACAGTTGACTTTTGATCAGTTGACTGAAAAATTCATTTGTCAATCCAATGAATTTGTAATGTTTTGAATCATGTCATTAGGTCAAGATGATGAAATTTAACTCTTGAAATCATGCTTCAAACCAATTGATCATTTGCTAGGTAAAAAATCAGAAATTTCCCCTTCTCAGTCAAAACCCTAATTTTGACCATTTTGCCCTTTTGATGATTTGATCTAATTTCTTGGGGAATTGTGGTCCAAACTTGATCAAATGATACATATGAGTCTAAGATGTTTATGTGGATAAAAAATTATGAAGTTTGACTGAAAATTGGCCATGTTTGACTTTTCCCCCAATACAACTGATTTTCAAGTCAACTGTCCAATTGACTGGTCAAAAGTGTGATTCAAGACTTGAAACTTGACATGAGTAATCTTGGGGGTCTCTAATGATCCTTGAAAGTCATATGAAGTATTGATTGTCCAAAAATACTTGTGCAAACTCAAACCTTAATTTTGGTCATCAGTGCATGAGGAGGTGTCTTAAGCTAGTCAAACCCTAATGCAGTCTTGAGTTCAAGAGATCTTGTGAGGAAATTCTTGATAAGTGAGAGGGAAAATTTTGGGGTACAACACTGACCAAGAAATTCAAACTTCCATTTCCATCGTGTGTTTCTTGGCCTTTTAGTTTCAAAAGCTTCCTCGCATCAAATACAAACCATCCCTGTCCCTATTTGCAGACTGTAACATCATCTTCATCAACTTCCAAGTTCAAAAACAGAGCATTGAAGTTGGACTTCTCCAGAACATTCCAGCCACTCTCAGTTCAAGCCAGCTATTGCATTAGCTTCCTAGAGGTTCAAGGAAGCTAACCTGATCATCACCATCACTTGAAACAAGCTCAAACTCATTTCACGATTTCCAGTTTGGAGGTATTTTTATTGAACTTCTATCTCATTATTTAGGCATTGTTAGGCTTGCATTTATGAAAATAAAATGTAGACATCATTGCCCTGAAACTATACATGTCCATAGATTTCATTTATGTTGCTTGAGTAGGGAGAATTTTAAGTTTGAACCTCTGAAAATATTAAGGTCATAATTTGGTACTGTTAGAAGATCATGGTCATCTTTGAGAATTAGATTAAGTTGTTTACATATTCAAAATCGTGAGGAAATTTCTGACAAGTTTGATGTTGGAAGTTTTGTGAATGAATGAGAAATGAATAAGTTACAGATCCTTTGACTGGAGGTTGAAGATGAAGTACAGTCAGGGAAAAACTTGTATCATATATTTATTGTTTTGTTTAAGTTAACAGATGTATCACCACCCTAGTGGTTAGAGCGCGCGCCTGTTACCTTAGGGACTTGGGTTTGAGCCCCACTGGTACCCTTTTGCCTGTTTTTCATATTTTTCACTTCCTTTTTGATTTTGTTTGCATCGCTGGGCCTTTAACATTGGGCCTGGCTATTTGTTTGCTTCTTCATACCCATGTCTCATTTTTGCACCCCTAACCTTTTTATTTCTATTTCTTTTTCTTTATTTTATTTTTATTTTTCATATTACTTTTATTATTTTTATTATTATTATTATTATTATTATTATCACTTTTATTAATAAAAATCCAAAAATATATTTTATTTATTTACATATTTAAAAATGTTCATTAATATTTTATTTTTTCTTCATAAAACAAAAGACGAAAATATTTTCTTTTAACAAATCAATTCCTTTTTTAACAATAATTAATGTTTAGAATTAGGTTAGTTATTACATTATTTCTTGTAAATTAAAATTAATTTAGAACTTAGGTTTCTTTTTAATTAATCAATTCTCATGTTATTTTCATTATTTAAAACCTTTTCATAAAAAACCCTAAAAAATCATTTTTAATTAATTTCTTTTCTTAATTCGTTTAAGTTTATTTTAGTTAATTTTTCATTAATTATTTTCTCAATTAAATTTAGGTTAAAACCTTTCTTAAAATCAAACAAAATCATTTCTTTACCCATTTGCATTTTTGCATTTTTTATCCAATTCTTGCACATTTATTCAATATGGTTGTAATAGTTAATTAGATTTAATTTTCTTGCAAATCCTCCATTTGTAAATTTGTATACCCCCTCCCCTAATGATGTAATAGCTTAGTATTTTTATTTTCCGCAATTTAATGCTTTATATATAAATGCTAGTAATTAGGGTTTGTATGGAAAGATTAAAATCAACAAGTTAGCAAACCCTAATT
Source organism: Vicia faba (assembly GCA_948472305.1). NCBI lineage: Eukaryota > Viridiplantae > Streptophyta > Magnoliopsida > Fabales > Fabaceae > Vicia > Vicia faba. Next base: position 175,240 of record CATIWC010001197.1, on the reverse strand, counting down.
TAAGACAAAACAATGCATTTAAATCAACACATTTGCACACTTGAACCCTTAGGGTAAATCCACTTTGTTGCTTTACAAAAATGGCCATGTTATGCATGTGGGATATCTTAGCAAAAAAACAATAAAAAAATACAAGATCATAGCCCCTCGATGACGCTATCAAAGTTGCCTTTCAAAATGATCTTAGTACCTCAAGATAATTGCTAAGATATTTCACAATATTGCTATCATGGTTATACGATGACCCACGCCCGTCCCTTTACATCCAAAGATAAGGCTTCTTACCAAATCAATGGTAAGATAGCAACATCAAAGGAAAGGAAGAAATGAATAAAGACTTTTGAGTAGGTAGATTGTTCCTAGTTGCTTGCTCAATTTCAAATCAAACACTCTTGCTTATTTTTAAAACAAACACCAACACTTTCAAAGACACTTTCAAAACATTTTCCAAACATGAAACATTTTCAAAAGATCAACACTTTGTATACGTTCTTACGAATGAGAACTATTACAAAGTTTGCCTAAACGATGGCGCCTTTTCAAAATACTTTCAAAAAACCACACAAAGCACATTTTCAAAGAAAAGAAAGTGATCTAGCAAGCAACTAAGAGCCCATAGATAACTATGGATGAAAAGGGTGCTAACACCTTCCCTTTTCATAATCTACCCCCCGAACTCAAGAAATAATCTCAAAGGTCTTTCCTGTTGTTTTCAGCCTTTCCTTTTGGATAAAAGAAAATTCGGTGGCGAATATTTCTAACCGCAACATTTGCGATAAAATGAAAAAAAAACAAGTCATTTCTCCCATCGTATCACAGAACTGGCGACGTTGTTGGGGAGATCTTAAAAGTGGGGTTACCTTAGGGCTTGATCATCTTTACTTGCTTTCGTTGTTTGATTTGTTTGCTTTACATTTTGGTTCTTTGTTTGGGCTTAAACCCTCTGCATTTCGGTAAGTAGTAATACGTTGTGGAAACTGTGCGGGGTATACCGTAATGGTCTAAGAAATAGCTATGTTAGTGTGACATATTTTTGGGTACCGGTAGCCCTTGAGTAGTCAAGGAGAATACGGGGCCTCTTAGTGATGTCATGAAGCACTAACTGACTTTAGAACCTTTACTTAACCAACTTGGCCATTAGGACGTAGTGAGATGACCGACTTTGGTGCAGTCTGAAGTTGGTTGATACTCGATACTACACTCATTGAGGTTTGGCTTTTTGGGATATTTCGGTCGCCGTGAAAGAGGCTTACGCTAAAACAATGCCCGAGAAGACAGACCACTGATATTGGGATCCTTTAGAACCCGATTACTATTTCTAGGACAAGTTTGATCCAACTAAACTTCAAGAGGATACTTACCTATGAGACTCCATGCAAGCCTAAACCTAAGTACTTGTTTGTCTTGTTTGTATATATTTACTTGTACATAACATCATACTCATACTCACTAACCATTTCAAGGATTTTTGGGATTTATCTTTGTTCTGTTTTGTAGGACATGGCTTCTATTCGCAGGGAAACCATTCAAGTCAATCTCGTAAGGATTCCTCCTCAACTCCAAGAGTTAGCATCAAGGGTTCCTGAGAATTCCCCATTCACCCAAAGACATGGTCGCCTCCTAAACTTGGTTACCTCTAACACTGATGAAGATATGATGAAGGTGCTCTTCCAATTCTTTGATCCTCTACACCATTGCTTCACTTTTCCCGATTATCAACTTGTGCCAACTTTGGAAGAATTCTCTCAACTCTTGAGGATTCCCATTCTCAATCAACTATCCTTCAACGGTATGGAAAGAGATCCAAAACCAGAAGAGATTTCCCAAGCATTACACTTCCAACAATCTGACGTCACAACTAATTGGGAAACAAGGAGTGGTGTCAAAGGTTTCTTGGCCAAGTTCTTAGTTGAGAAAGATCAAGATTGTTGGAACTCCTTGGACTTATAAGATTTTGAAGAAATTGTGGCCCTTCTCATCTATGGGATGGTTTTGTTTCCAAATCCCGACTAACTTATAGATGTAAACACTGTCAAAATCTTCATGTCTCGTAACCCAGTGCCTACTTTGTTAGGAGACATCCTACATCCTTTTCAGTCTCGCACTATGAGGAAGAAAGGTATCCTCATGTGTTGCAGTCCTCTCTTGGCAAGATGGTTTATTTCGCATCTTCCCCAATCTGTGTTAAAAAATGAGCAAAGTTCAAGGTGGTCCCATAGGTTGATGACGCTCAGACATTCAGATATTCATTGGTGTTCCTGATCTTTGGAGAATGTTACTATCGTCGACCATTATGGAGAATTCCCTAATGTCCCCTTTCTTGGCATTAAAGGACGTATCACTTACAACCCATGCTTAGCCTTACGACAGTTTGGTTACGTCCGAAGGGATGGTCCATATGAGATGCTTATCCAAGGAGTGGTATTCGATTATGAGAATGACAATCAAGGTTACCGTCAGAGGTTTATCCGAGCTTGGAGGATGGTGAACAAAGTGGTTAGCAAGACACTGGGACACACTAATTCCATTCCCCTTGAGCCTTACCTTAAGTGGGTACGAGCTCGTGCTCAGAATCTTGTGATGCCTTATCCTTCCATCTTACCAGTCATCATGGAACGCCAAAAATAAGTTTTAGCAACACATAAAAGAAAGCGCTTTTGGAAAAAAGCGCTGCTGTAAGTTTTATAAAAAATCCGCTTAAAAAAGCGCTTTCAAAGGGTGCCTTAAGAAAGCGCTTTTCAAAAGCGCTTCTAAAGGTCACCCTTAGAAAGCGATTTTTGGGAAGCGCTGCTAAAGCTGGCCTTTCAGAGGGTACCTTAAGAAAGCGCTTTTCAAAAGCGCTGCTAAAGGTCAGCCTTAGAAAGCGCTTTTCCAAAGCGCTGCTAAAGCTGGCCTTTAGAAAGCGCTTTTAAAAGCACTACTATAGGATATGCTACGAAAGCGCTTTTTGATGTAAAAGCGCTGTTATAGATGACCTTTAGAAAGCGCTTTTAAAAGCGCTTTCGTAGGTGATTTTATAATAAATATCAAAACACAATTCGTATCACTTTTCTATTGTCAGTCAGATTTTCTTCACGAAAAAACCTTAAACCAGAGCTTCTACGGCGGTCAACGACGCTCCACTTCTCCGGCCAACTGCGAGTTTCGAACTTTTCCCGCCAAACCATAGCAATGGAGAGAGTCCGATCCTCCTACGAATCTCAGGTTCAGTGCTTCCCCTCTCTCTCACTGTGTTTGTGCTGTTAACTATGAAGATATGCTAATTCGATTTTGTTGCAGGATGAACCGTTCGAAATTGGGAAAGAGATGTATCATGGACAACAGTACAATCAAATTTACTACGCTCGTCTTCGATTGATGCGAACTCTCTTGTATTCCCTTGTCTCCCAATGGAAACCTAATTCTCCTGGTTTTTATTTTACCCTTTCCTTCATATTTTTTCAACTTAGGGTTTTGCTTTAAATCTATCGTGCCTTTTTAATATGATTATTTTTTTATGTTTGATTACTTGAAATTTTGTGGTGATTTGGACAGTGTGCACGGTGTTGGGACTTGAAGAGGGCAAATAGTGTGTTGTAGTTGGGACACTGTTCAAAAACATGAAATTGAAACCTTGCATACTTGATGAGTATTCTAAAGAGGTAATGCTATTCTGGGTTTCTTTTTTTTTTGTTGTAGGGTGTGGTTGTTGTTTTTATGTAAATTTTGTTTTTTTAAGGTTGTTAAGTAGCAGTTATAATGTTGTGGGATTTGAACAAATCACAGCTGTTCTGTGATACATTGCTGCTGTAGTACTTTTTGTAGTAAGATTTGAACAAATGGCTATTTTTTGTGATTGATAATACTAGGTTTTGTAAGAAAAAAAATGACAATGATATGGCACAATGCTGAGTTTCTTTGCTAATGATGTGCAGAGATCAGTTGTCCTGCTTGTCAAGCCGCATAACTTTGTGGACAACGATGATTATCTTTTAAACATTTCAATGAATATAGTCTAATATTAATTACGTTTTTATTTAAGGTTGTTATATGACAAATTGATGCGCGAGAATCAATTGTCAAACAGATTCCATTTCGTGTCTTCCTCCCGTGTCAGCGGAGCGACAATTGGTAGGGAACCATATTCAGTAAGAGAGCACTTAGTCGAAAGATTCATGGCAACTGGCAGTACAGAAAGCTTATATCTTTGGGCGTATAATACTATTCCTACATGGTTAGATTTTCATTCTAAGTTCATTTTAATATTTGTAATTTTTGCATAGAAAATTTTCTTCTAAACTGTTGTTTTAATTTATAGACGTCACTGGTTGTTGGTTGCTGTCGATCCTATAAAATAAGTGGTCGATTATCTGAATTCGGATGACGGTGATTGGACAAATTATCCGGATATGAAGTTAATGATTGATACGTTAAGTGAGATTATTCTAAATATTTGTGTGTATTTATATATTTAATTATTTCTGTGACATTGTTCTAAATATATATTTTTATTTTGTTAGAGTGATACAAGTATTCCGGTGTCAAACAGAAGCTCGGGTACAACGGTCTAAATCAAACAACATTAATTGGATCAAAGTGCAGGTATATTAATTTCCACTATTTTGCTTATAATATTTATGCTATTTGATAAAACAATACAACTATATATTCTTATTTCTTTTTCTATGTAGTGTCCTCAACAGCAAAACAGTATAGATTGCGGATACTTTGTTATGCGGTTTATCAAAGAAATCCTTCAACTGAATCAAATAGAGATTCCAGTCACGGTATGGATTTATAACTTAGGATTTTTTTTATTATTTCTCGGATATTTCATATAATTTTTTACTTTTAACTAAATCATGCATATTATGTTTTGTTATGTAGTACTTCGATGAATACAAATGTGCATATTACATGAAACTTCAGTTGGAAGAAATCAAAGAGGAATTGTGTCAATATTTTATTGAGCAGAGAATCATATAAGGTATGAATACATTATTATGTGAAAAGTGTTATGAATACGTTACATGTGTACATGGAATACCATATTGACCGTGTTATTATGTTCAAACCTCGCAGGACCAGGACCTTAATACATAATTGATCGTGTTTCTTTCATACATTAGGACTGGTTTACTTGTTGTTAGGGTTGATTTTGTAAGACTGATTTTGAGTTACAATGCTGATAACAATGGTTTTTATATATTTTGAGTTACAAAAATGGTGTATATATATTTTGGATTACAATGGTATACAATGCATTACCGCGGTTTATGAATTACAAGTTATGGCAACTGGTTTATATAAATAATATGCTGCAAACAATGCATGTATATGAATTATATAAATTAAACCTCTAAAAAAAACACCCTATGAAAGCGCTTTTTCAAGAAAAATGCTGCCTTAGGTAACCTATGAAAGCGCGTTTTCACAAAAAGCGCTGTCTAAGGTAAACATATGACAACGTTTTTCCAGGGAAAAGCGCTGCTAAAAGACCACCTATGAAAGCGCTTTTCCATAAAAAAGTGTTGCTAAAATCCTACCTAAGACAACGCTTTTCCAGAAAAAAGCGTTGCTAAAAGAAAACTTATGAGAGCGCTTTTCATTAAACAAAAAGCGCTGCTAAAACCTATAACAGCGCCACCTACGAAAGCACTTTTAAAGGAAAAAAAAAGCGCTTTCATAAGTCTTTTTTGGTGTAGTGTGAGGAGATGTCTCGTACACCATCCTCCACCCCGACATGCCTACCTCTCTCGAAGACTTGCAAAAGGGTTGGATTCAGCAGAAGGAAGAACGATATACTTTCGAGGCTCAATTCTATTCTAGTGAGATGAGGGTCTTAGAGCTTACGAAGCAGCTACAAGAAGAGCAAAGTGTGAACGCCTATCTCGCACCGAAGAAGATGCGTTCAGTCTTTTTATCTTAGAAAGTTATTTTGTAAGTCCAAGAGGCATGATGTAATCTTTCTTGAATTGCTTAATGAAAATTGACGTTTGTTCATTCTTTTGTCTATACAAATATAAATCTCATTAATCCTTGAAATCATTTGCATATACATATTCCATGCATCATAACATGCCAGGTTTTCGTATAACAAGTTTCCTTATCTTTCTGCTGTTTATTTCAGCAAGATGGATCTAGAGAAAACTGTGAAGGATCTCCAAGCACAAAATTATCAATTCCAAGAGACTCTACTGGCCCTAGCCAAGGGGCAGCAAGATATGATGGCATTGCTAGTAGTTAAGAAGAAGCCCAAGAAGAAAGCTCTATTGAACATGGGTAGAAGGTTCAAGGAGACAGTCCTTCAGATCCCAGTAGGAGAAGACTCATCTGAATAGGACGAGAACCAGATTGGTGAGGTCAAGAGTACTCAGGCTGACTGTGTTAATGATCAAGTATTTGATGATGATTATTTCGATGAGCAGTATCTATCCGCCGATATCAAGTACAAGCAGTTAGAAGACAGAGTGAAAGCTGTTGAAATCCAAGCCGTCCCCGGTTTAGATTTTGATGATTTGGGTTTGATCTCTGGGGTAGTCATTCCCCACAAATTCAAAATACCAGTCTTTGCAAAGTACGATGGAGTTTCTTGTCCAAAAGTCCACTTGAAATCTTATGTGCGCAAGATACAGCCGCACACTACTGATAAGAAGCTCTGGGTTCACTTTTCCAAGAGAGTTTGGCTGGAACGCAATTTGAATAGTTTTATCAGTTAAATGGTTCTCATATCAATACTTGGGAGGATTTAGCTACCGCCTTCTACCATCAGTATCAGTATAACGCCGACTTGGCACCAACGAGGGTTCAATTACAAGATATGACCATGGGAAAGAATGAAGGATTTAAAGAATATGCACAAAAGTGGAGAGACCTCGCCAGTAGGGTTCAACCACCTTTGACTGATAGGGAGCACATTGACATGTTCATGGGCACTTTATCTGGTCCCTTCTTTAATCTGTTGGTTAGTTGCTCTTCTTCTGGTTTCACCAAATTAGTCTTAACCAGTGAAAGAGTTGAAAGTGGCATTAAAAGTGGAAAGATATCTGTGGCATCTACCTCCACTTCCAATCCTATCAAGAAACATTTTGCTGCAAAGAAGGAAGTCAATGCTGTGTACGGGGAAAGGGCCTGTACCAAGAAGAATGATCATCCATTTATAAATGCTGTCCGAATCTCCAATCCAACTCCTACTCAAAGACCATCTGCAAATCATCAATGCTTGGAAACTCCGATAAGACAATTTATGAGGTTAGACATGTCATTGTCTCAATCCTTACAACATTTTCTCAAGGCTAATTTGGTGACATTGCACGACCCTCCTGCCAACCCTGATACCTCGTCACCAAAGTATAATCTGAACGCTAAATGTGCTTACCACTCAAGCAGCCCCGGGCATGAGATTGACCAGTGCTGGGCCTTGAAGAATAAAATTCAGGATTTGATTGATAACAAAACTATCGAGTTTGATCCTCCTCCAACTATGAATGTAATCACCGCTCCAATGTCGAAGCATGACAAGGATGTTAATGCTGTTGAAGATACAATTTTTGTTGCCTCTGTTGAAGAATTGACCACTCCGCTGAATATCATCAAAAAGAACCTATTGAAAGCTGGGATTTTCCCTGGCTGTGTAAAAGACTGTGTTTGCTGTACCAAACAACTCAATGGATGTGAAGGGCTGAAGAAAGGCATACAACGCCTAATGGATAGCCACAAAGTTCTATTTGAGAAGACTCTGCTTTCCAAAAGTTTGATTAATAAATGTGAAGACCTCTCCATTATTACCATCTCAAACAAGCCTCTTAGGATCACCTCCAAAGGTCCTATTAGGATTTCAAATAAACCTATTGTTGTTCCCTTAATAATTACCAATCCCGGACCAATTCCCTATTCTTCAAACAAGGCGGTACCATGGAATTATGGTGCTGAGGTTTTCTAACATGGGATTAAACAAGATGCTTGGATCGAAGAAGAAAAATATGACAATGTTGGTAACATAGCTGGCTCAAGCAAAGTAACCAGAACTGGGAGAATATTTTCACCCAATATCTCACCACCAGTGGTTACAAAGGCACCCATCCGCATTACTGCTGCCAAGCCAAGTACTGATACAAGGGGGAAGGAAAAAGTTGTTGAGCCGGTTATAACTGAAATACCCTCCAAGGACGTTGCTGATGGAGAAACCTTCACTCGTGAGATGGACGAGATCTTGAAGATAATAAAAATAAGCAACTTCAAGATTGTGGAACAGTTGGGGAAAACCCCTTCTAAGATTTCAATGTTGTCATTGCTTCTTTGTTCTGATTCCCATGCTCGGACATTAATAAAATTCCTGAAAAAGGCTCATGTCCCCCATGAGACAAAAACAAACCAATTTTAGAATTGCGTGGCTAGCCTGGCAACTGATAATGGCTTTGGATTTTCAGATGCTGACTTAACACCTCTTGGGAAGAATCACAATAAAGCTTTACATGTTTCTATCGAGTTAAAATGGAATCCCTTAGCATATGTGTTAGTCGACACTGGTTCTTCTTTGAATGTATTACCCAAGGGGGCGTTAGACCTTCTTGACAGTGAAGGTTTAGTCTTGAAGCCAAGTGATATAATTGTAAGGGCGTTCGATGGATCAAAGATGACAGTTCATGGGGAAGTAGATCTTCCAATCAAAGTGGGCTCCCAAATCATTAACTCCACCTTCTACATTATGGATATTCGTCCTGCCTATTCTTGTCCGTTAGGTCGCCCATGGATCCTTAAAGCTGGGGAAGTAACCTCAACTCTCCATCAGAAACTCAAATATCCAGTCAAGGGAAGAATAGTCACCGTATATGGAGAAGAAGAGTTTATGGTAAGCCACCTTAACTCGTTCAAATACGTAGAGATGGATGGAGAATTCATTGAGACCCCGTGTCAAGCCTTTGAGGTTGTACCACCAATGATTGCTGCTACCAAATGTTCCTCTGATGAATCTGAAGCTGTTAAAGTCGTGCCAATTGAAGAAATAAACTGTGATACTTGGGGGCAACTCCTCGATATCCAATTTAAAGCAAACAAGTTTGATTTGGGCTTCAACGTCAAAGCTCAGAAGGAAGTGAGGAGTGCTCGTGCTGGAAAGCCACCTCTCCACATTGGAAGCCATGAAGTAAACATCGTGGGTGATTCTGATGAAGAAGCTGCATTTGAAGAGTGGGTGTATCCAACTACAACAGAGCTGAAGAATTGGCATGCAAAGGACTTTGTGCCCAACCCCTTCATTAAGGAGTAATCTACTTGTTATTTCTTTTCTTTCAATTCAAGAACATTTTGTCTTTAATATTTAACAATGACTTTTAAGCCATGTGCCTGGCCCGGGGCACTTTGGTCCATTTGCCAAGGGTTTTATTTATGTTCATCTAATCATATGATCATTCAGTACATTGGACTCTTTTGAATTCAAATATTTATGTTGATTGTCTTTCTTTTCTTTCAAATACATTTTTCAAAAAAATTACCATGTATCTTACATGGACACATACACACACACACACACACATTCTTGCAGGTCCTCATCCACTCTGGATCCTATTGCCAATGACTCTACTATTGTCGACTATGACTTTGAATATCCAATCAACCAAGCCTAAGACGAAGGCGAGGAAGATTGTGAAATACCGGGAGAACTAGACATACTTCTATTACAAGAGGAAAAAGCTATTCAGCCACACGAAGAGTCAGTTGAAGTCATCAATCTGAGTACTGAGGCAGATAAGAAGGAAATCAAGATCGACGCTAACTTAGAAGACATTACCAAGAGCAGGTTGGTTCAGATGTTGCATGATTATGTAGAAGTATTTGCTTGGTATTATGAAGATATGCCAGGGTTGGATACCTACATCATAGTTCATCGTCTGCCAACAAAAGAAGACTCCCCTCCCGTCAAACAAAAGGTTCATCGCATGAGGCCTGATATGTATGAAAAGATCAAAGTTGAAGTGATGAAAAAATTTGATACAAGGTTCCTAGCTGTGACATCCTATCCCCAATGGATTGCCAATGTGGTGCCAGTGCCAAAGAAAGACGGGAAAGTTCGCATGTGCATAGACTATAGCGATCTGAATAGGGCAAGCCCCAAGGATGACTTCCCTCTACCATACACTGACGTCTTAGTTGATAATACTGCTCAACATAAAGTATTCTCTTTTATGGATGGTTTCTCCGACTATAATCAGATAAAGATGGCTCCCAAAGATATGGAGAAGACTACTTTCGTTACGCAATGGGGAACCTTTTGCTACAAGGTCATGCCATTCAGATTGAAGAATGCAGGGGAAATATATCAAAGGGATATGGTAGCTTTGTTTTATGACATGATACATAATGAAATAGATGTATATATGGATGATATGATTTCCAGATCACAAACTGAAGAGGAACATCTTGATCACCCTAACAAGTGCACATTTAGAGTACGATTTGGAAAGCTTCTAGGTTTTGTTGTCAGCAATAAAGGCATTGAAGTTGATCCTGCCAAGGTAAAGGCCATCCAAGAAATTCTTGTCCCTCATTCTGAAAAAGAAGTCAGAGGATTCTTGGGTCGTCTCAATTGCATCGCCCGCTTCATATCTCATTTGACTGCTACTTGTGAGCCAATCTTTAAACTCTTGAAGAAAGATCAAATAGTCAGATGGAATGATTAGTGCCAAGCTTCCTTCGACAAAATCAAAGAATACTTACAAGAACCTCATATTCTCATGCCTCCAGTTGAAGGAAGACCCTTGATCGTGTACTTGACAGTACTATAGAAATCTATGGGGTGTGTTTTGGTCCAACATGACGAATCTGGCCGAAAAGAGCATGCTATTTATTACCAGAGCAAAACATTTACCGACTATGAAACTAGATATTCAATGCTCGAGAAAAATTGTTGCGCTCTGGCATGGGCTGCTCGCCAGCTAAGATGGTATATGGTGACTCATACCACTCTGTTGATTTCTAAAATGGACCTAAAAAAGTACATCTTTGAGAAACCTGCCCTTTCCTGACGGATAGCCAGATGGAAAATGATCTTGACTGAGTACGACATTCAATACACGACTCAAAAGTCCATCAAAGGAAGTGTGTTAGCATATCATTTATCCCATCAAGCTATAGATGATTATAAGTCTATGAACTTCTACTTCCCTGATGAGAACATCATGCTCGTAATCGATTGCGTGAAACCTGGACCGTATGACGGACCTGAACAAGGATCTCGATGGACTATGATATTCAATGGGGCTTCCAACGCCTTAGGTAACGAATTGGTGCTGTAATTATATCTCCTGAAGGTTGCCACACTCCATTAACTTCCAGACTATGCTTTGATTGCACGAACAATATGGTTGAGTACGAAGCATGCATTTTGGGTCTGAAAGCTGCCATTGACTTGAGGATCAAGCATTTGAATGTGTTTGGGGTTTCCGCTCTAGTGATCATCCAAGTAAAAGGAGATTGGGACACTAAACACCCTAATATCATCCCTTACAAGGAACTTGTGCTATCCCTGATTCCCTACTTCGAAGAGATCACCTTTGAGCACTTCCCTAGGGAAGAAAATCAGTTGGCTGACGCTTTGGCAACCATGTCTTTAATGTCCAAGGTCAGATGTGATAATGAAGCCCCTATGATTATAATTGAAAGATTCGATGAACCCGCACATTTCTGTGAGTTTGACACTGACGCAGAAAAGCCATGGTACCATGAAGTGATGAGATATCTTGAAGCACAAGAGTATCCAGAGGGATCATCCATCAATGACAGAAAGTTCTTACGAAGATTTTCAGCCAAATTCTTTCTAAGCAACGGAATATTGTACAAACGTAACCATGACTCTACTCTACTCTGATATGTGGACAAGAAGGAGGAAGAGGAAATCTTGGAAGACATGCATGATGGTCTCTTTGGTACTCACTCAAGTGGACATACGATGGCTAAGAAGATCATGAGAGTTGGTTACTATTGGTCAATGATGGAGACTGATTGCCATCAATATTCAAGAACTTGTCACAAATGCCAAATTTTTGCTGACAAGGTCCATGTACCTCCTATCCCTCTGAAAATCATGACCGCTCCGTGGCCATTTGCAATGTGGGGCATTGATATGATTGGAGAAATCAAGCCAACCGCTTCTAATGGACATTGCTTCATTTTGGTCGCTATTGATTATTTCACCAAGTGGGTCGAAGCCGCCTCTTTTGCCTCAGTCACCAAGAATGTGGTAGCCAGATTCATCAGACACAACCTCATCTGCCGCTATAGTATCCCCGAAAGGATTATCACCAACAATGGGACTAACCTCAACAATGCTATGATTATTGAGCTTTGCACCCAGTTTAAGATCAAGCATCACAATATACCTAAAATGAATGGTGCAGTCAAAGCGGCCAACAAAAACATCAAGAAGATTGTGCAGAAAATGGTAGTAACCTATAAGGATTGGCATGAGAAGTTTCCGTTTTCTCTACATGGCTACCGCACTTCAGCTAGAACATCAACTGGGGAAAATCCCTTTTCTCTAGTCTATGGCATGGAAGCTGTTCTACCAGTCGAAGTTCAGATTCCCTCGTTGACGATTATGAATGAGGCAAGCTTAGGAGAAGACGAGTGGATTCAAACAAGATTAGATCAGTTGAACTTGATTGATGAGAAGCGATTGGCTACTGTTTGTCACGGTCAGACGAATCAAAAATGTATGATCAAGGCTTTCAACAAGAAGATCAAGCCTTGAGTATATCAAACTGGTGACTTGGTGATAAAACGCATCATTCTACCACAAGGCTACCCTAGAGGCAAATGGACTCCCACCTATGAAGGGCCATTTTTTGTCAAGAGAGTGTTCTCTGGCGGTGACATGATGCTAACTACCATGGATGGTGAAGACTTCCCACATCCTATAAACACGGACATAGTTAAAAAATACTACGCATAAGAGACCCGCTAGGTTGACACACCTAGGCAAAATAAGGGCATCCTGGCAAACCAAAAGGTTTGGGCAAAAATTAGGGATATATACAAAATATTGTACACCCGGTAAGTTGAAAACCCGAAAGGGCGATTTGGGAAAAAATGGGTATCCTGGTGGGCTGAAAACCCGAAAGGGAAGTCCAGGAAAAAGTGATAAAGCCGAAAGCGTATGACTATGTCCCGTGGAATGACCACAATCAACTTTATCACTAAGGTCCGAGTTGAAACGGTCCAAGATCAATCCAATCAACTTCTGTCAACAGCAAGGGGGATTCGAAGACATTGGGGCAATAATAGAGTTGGAAGTAAATAAGATCATTTCACATGTCTATTTTTTTTTGTTTTCAATTTTGTTTTCCTTTCGACGATTTCCTCTTACTAGGATCTCCGTCTCTTTGTGAAAAAAATGCCTATTCATGGGTAAAATATCAAAACAAATATACTTTGAAGTGCAAACTTCTTGTGTTTGTTTTGAATGCAAACTTGTTCAATGACTAAAATTGAATGAACATATGTATATGAACATAATTAAAATTATTTGGCACATATGACCTAAGCGGTAACAAGCACCTTTTTAATGAATATGGAATATTCCCGCAGAGTTATTTCATTAACATCCTCCTCAACAAAGTTACTCACAAAGTCTCTTTGCATAGTGTTGTACCCCAAAATTTTCCCTCTCATTTCTCAAGGATTCTCTCACAAGATCTTCTATGACGTCAAGTTTGTAGCACTCATACATCAATTTAGGCTTGGAATTGGCACAAAGGCAAAATGGTCAATTACATATTAGAAAGTCAAACTTTGACTTTTTGGTCAACATTACATTCCAAAGATCAAATTTCATCAAGACATTCAAGAATATCAAGCTTGATCATCAAGAAGTCAAGAAAGTCAAAAGTCAACTTGAAAAGTCAAGATTTTCAAGACTTAGAAATTTTCTAAGTGTTTTATACATGATAATTTCATCACTTCATGCCATTCTTTCACCAAGATGCAAGACAATTCAAGGGAAACTTTCAACATGAAAGTTGTAGATCTCCATGATATCTACAAAATTGCTTTATACAACTTCTCCTAGAAGTGCTTGGATTTGGAGTTATAAATTCATGAAGTCATGACATTTTCATTTAACACTTAGAGAAAGTTTCAACAGATTTTGGTCAGGATTTTACCCCAACTTCTTGGAATTGTTTCACATAGTTCCAAGATGATTTTGTCAAAATGGCCAACACGAAAGTTATAGAGGATGTTTCAAGATTTCCAAAACATCCAAGAGCATAAATTTATCATAATTGAGCTAGGAGATTCAAGGGCTTGAAGTCGTCCATCCATCCTTGAATTGCAAGTCATTCTAAGTGAAGAACACAAAACAAAACCCTTATGCTATGCTGCATAATCTTATGTTGCACACCTTCTTGCTTGCAAATCTCTACATAATTTAATGTTTACACAAGAGCTTGAGCTATTACCCAAGTGTTTGAGCCATTGTCCAAAAGATCTTTCCATTTATGGCATAAAGGCACCATTGCTATTTTTGAAAAGCAAGCTTTTTGTACAAAGTTTGTCTTGAGCCCATACCTTGCTTGTTGCTTATTATACTTAACCATAAATCATGGGAAGTAGCTCCTCTATACCAGAAACTTTGGTTCTTCACCTTGGGACTATGGAGTACTTGACACGGTTTGATTTTTGTAATCCAACCAAACCATAACATGCTGTCTTGCAAACTTAGTCAACTCATATGCACAAACCCCTTGCCTATAAATAAAAGAGGCATTTGCAAGAGAAAGAGGTTGGAAAAGGTTAGAAAAATAGAAAGAAAACCAGAAGTTTTGTTGACAAACTCTCAAAAATCTCAAAACTGAAAAAGGTCATAACAGTCCACAAGGCAACGCCTCAAGCTCAAAACATCAATTCTAGATGCAAGGTAAGTCTCCTTAACTTTAAAACTCTTCATTTCAATCATCATCATTTAGTTCATTTTTGAGGCTAAAATGCAGCGACCTTTGGAGAAAAGGTTTGTAAAAAATCACGAGCAATTGCCAAGATTGAGTGAAAAGTTTTCCATGAAATAGTATCATGAACAGGCAGGTGTAAGGCTGATGTGTTTCAAAACCATACAGCATGCAATCGATTGCACAACCATCCAAATCTGTTGCACGGGGTTCCAGTAGCCAGATTTCCAATTTTTTTGAGTGTGCAATCGATTGAACGACCATGCAAATCGATTGCACGAGGTTCCAGTAGCCAGATTTCTAAATATTTTGAGTGTGCAATCGATTGCACAACCATGTAAATCGATTGCACTGGAAGTCAGTAGCCATGTTTTGAAAAACTGAAGCATGCAATCGATTGCACTAACATGCAAACTGATTGCACTTAAATGAAAATTGAATTTTTGCTTTGAAAAAACTTGAATAAAGATTTGGACAATATAAAATGTTTCTTTCTGACCATTGAGCATCTATATCTTAAGTACAAGGTAAGTATTATCATTATACCTTGAAATTTGCTAAGGGCTTGAACCAAAGACTTCATCCAAAGAGCCTTTTAGCTTGATCAATAATTTTTGCCTTCTTTATCAATCATGATTTGTCTTCATCAAAGCAAAAGTGCATTCGAGAAGCTTGATTTTACGACATGTGTCGACACATAATGATCCAAAATGTTTTCTTTTCCTTTCATTTTTCTTTATTTTTACATGCTTCATATATTTTCTTCATGGTTATTCAATATGGTTGTAATAGATAATTAGGACTTTAATTTCTTGCAATCCCCATTTATAAATTTGTACACCCCATCCCAAAATGATTGTAATAGCGTAGGATATTTACTTTTCGCAATTTATCGCTTTATATAACATGTTAATAATTAGGGTTTGTATGGAAAGATAAAACCAATCAAATTGAAAACCCTAATTCAAGACAAAATCAAGCATGAAAATGACACACTTGCACACAAACACCCCTAGGGTTACTCCACTTGGCTGCCTTGAACAAAATGACCATATTACGCATGTAAGGTATCTTAGCAAAACAAACAAAAAAACAAGATCATAGTCCCTTGACGATGCTATTCAAAGTTGCCTTACAAAAATGATCTTAGTCCCTCAAAATGCTAAGATACTTTGCAACATTGCTAATCATGGTCATACGATGACGCACGCCCGTCCCGTTTACATCCAAAGATAGGGTTGCTTACCAAATCAATGGTAAGATAACAATATCAAAGGAAAATAAAATGAACAAGAAAGACATTTGAGTAGGTAGATTACTTTTGGTTACTTGCTCCATTTCAAACAAATATCCTTGCTATTTTCAAAACAAACACACACATTTCAAAACATCTTACAAACTTGAAAACATTTTCAAAAAGACAAACATCTTTGTATATATTCTTACGAACGAGAATAATTACAAAGATTGCCTAAACAATGGCCTCTTTAACAAAATAGTTTCAAAACCACACAAAGAACAATTTCAAACAAAGAAAGTAATCTAGCAAGTAACTAAGATCCCATGGAAAACCATGGATGAAAAGGGTGCTAATACCTTTCCTTTTCATAATCTACCCCCCGAACTCAAGAAACAATCTCAAAGGTATTTCTTGTGCTTTTTCACCTTTCCTTTTGGATAAAAGAAAATTCGGTGGCGACTCTTGCTAAACCGCAACATTTGCGATAAAACCCAAAACCTTCAAGTCAGTTCTCCCACCGTATCACACATAGGATAATCTCCAACTAGAGTCTCAATCTCTTGGCATCTCTTTCCCCAGCTAAGTTTGAATCTTACATGTAGAAGCCTTGTGTATCTCTTCCTAAAGAGAATTCACCTCTTCAGCAGTTTATCAACAGGGTTTATTTCCCCAACAGGATTAATTTCCCCAACAAACAATGAGTAGCATAACTCCCTAGCCAAGTACAAAATTCCCCAGCTTGGTCTACATTCCCCAGCTGAGCCTGTTACCCCCAGCTGAATATACCTCCCCAAGATGTGTCTGTCTTCCCCGACCGAGTCTACACTCTCCAGCTTGAGTTTTACTTTCAGATTATTACAAATCATAGGGCCACAACCCCTAATCCCCAGTAAAGTCATCAACAAAACCTTTACTATCTCCAAAAGTTACTATGTAGCCTGGACCCGACCAGATAATAGTCAACTTCTCAAGTCACTGTAGAGCCTGGATCTGACCAGATAATAGTGTAAACTTTCAAACTGCTATAAAGCCTGGACCCAACCAGTTAAAAGTTTGACTTTATTAATTGCTGAAACCTGGACCCGACCAGATAACAATTTGAGTTTCTGAAACCTGGAGCCGACCAAATAATAGTTAATCTTAATTTTAAGTTACTAAAGCATGGACCCGACCAGATAATAGTTTAAATCTTCAAAATATAGAAGAACCTGGACTCAACCAGACCAAGGTTTAACTTCTTTTCCCCAATCGAGTTTTCCTCTACCCGAACAAATTGTTGTGAAGCCTGGATCCGACCAGATAACAATTACCCTTAGAAATTCATTGTGAAACCTGGAACCCGACTAGATAACAACTAAATCCCCAAACAGTTTATTGTGAAACATAGACCCGACCAGATAATAATTAACCTCTTTAACCTCAGAAATCTACAAAGCCTGGAACCGACTAGATGTCAGTTTTTCAAGCAAGTTATTATGAAACCTGGAGCTCGACCAGATAACAATTAACTATGATCCCCAAAGAGACACTGTGAAGCCTGGACCCGACCACATAATTGTACAACTTTCCAAAAACCATGAAACTTGGACCCGACCAGATAGTAGTTACCACTTCAAGTCACTATACAGCCTGGATCCGACCAAATAACAGTTATTTCCGTATCCCCAACAAGTTGTTGTAAAGCCTGGATTCGACCAGATAACTATTCAATTTCAAGAAATTTTCTACAAAGCCTGGAATTCGACCAGATAACAGTTGACTTCCTCATCCTCAGCAGGTTGTAAAGCCTGGATCTGACCAGATAACAACTGACATTCAAGACATATTCTCCAGCGGAAGCATCTTTTTAACAAATTTTGGAGATATGTATATTCTTCATCCCCAACGGCAATCAGGGATTCAACCCCCCAGAACTCCTCAGCAGCAGTCAGGGATTTATTTTCTCAAACAAAAACATACATCTCACATTCATACATCATATCATGTACATACAAAATGCATTTAACATAATACCACATCTGGTGAACATCATGCATACATCTGTATTTTACTAACTCTTTTTCTCACAGGTAAAACATCATGTTTCAGTATAAATCAACAAGAGATTTGTGCTGATACTTCTTCCAGTGTTTACCAACATTCCTCTAAATGGCATCTATAAGCCCATTCACAAAACATCTTCGAGTGCAAATTTCTGGGCACTCTAGTGTTCAATCATCTTTAACCTTCAAGTAATGAATGGCGGATCCGCAAATCAAACTCTTCAGGTTTAACAAGATTGAACAGGGGCAGCTATTGTACCCCAAAATTTTCCCTCTCATTTATCAAGTAATCTCTCACAAGATCTCATTTGATTCAAGACTGCACTAGGGTTGATCAGCTCAAGACACCTCCTTAAGCACTGATGACTGGAAATTAGGATTTGAGATTGCACAAGGATAAATGGACTTTTAATGCCCCATTTAAATTTCATGGATACTTTTGGACTTTCAAGATTACTCATGACAAGTTTCAAGTCTTGGATCGCATTTTTGCTCAGTCAATTGATCAGTTGACCTAAAAATCAACAATACTTAGAAAAAGTCAACTATGATCATTTTACAGTCAAACTTCATAATGTTTGATCCATATCAACATTATGAACTCATATATGTCATTATATCAAGTTTGGACCACAAGTCCTCAAGAAATTTGATTAGATCATCAAAAGGGCAAATTGGTAAATATTAGGGTTTTGATTGAGGAAGTGCAATTTCTGATTTTTGACCTAGAAAATGGTTGATTGGTTGGAGACATGATCTCAAGGATTCAATTGCATCATTTTGACCTAATGGCATGACTCAAAAATTCCCTCAAGATCAATTGATTGATAGTTGATTTTCAGTCAACTAATCAAAAGTCAATTGTACACTAAAAACTCAAACTTTGACTTTTTGGTCAAAATCAAGTATCAAAGATCACAATTCATCAAAACATGTCAAAATATGAAACTTGCTCGTCAAGAAATCAAAAGTCAAGATTTCATTTTGAAGTCAAAATTTCTAAACTTAGAAATTTTTCTAAGTGTTTGAAAATTCATATTTTTCACAACTTTGAGCCAATTTTTTACCATGATGCAAGATGATTCAAAGGAAACTTTCAACATGAAAGTTGTAGATCTTAATAAAATCTAAAACATTGAAGAACATAATTTAATCTATAAATGCATGGATTTAATGTTATGATTTTGTGAATACATGTTCATGAAACTTGGAAACTTAGTGAAATTTTACCCTAGTTTAGGCAGGATTTTGACCTAACTTCATGGCAATATTTCACATAGTTCTAAGAGGAATTTTCAAAAATGACCAACATAGAGGTTGTAGAGGATGTTACACGCTTTCTAAAATGTCCAAGAACTCATTGAGATCATGTTTGAGCAAGGAGAATCAAAGACAAGAAGTTGGACATTCATTCTTGAATTATAGGTTATTTCCATGATGAACAAGAATTCAAATCCAAGCCTAGGATGCATAATCTTTGCTTTTCAGGCCTCAGAATTGTTTGTCACTCCATAATAAAATATTTACACAGTCGTTATAGCTTTGATCCAAGAATTTGAGCCATTATCCAAGTTGCATTTCCATTTATGGCACAAAGTTACCATTCCATTATTGTAAAGAGGCTTTAATCACAAAGTCAACTTGTCTTGAGCTTTGCACTTGTTTCTTCTGATCACGCACAATCTAAAAGCCATAAGAAACTTGTCCAGAGCCTCTAACAACTCAGGCCATGCTTGTACTATTCCTTGAAACCATGTTTTCCACTTTTCTTCAAAATCAAGTAACATAGCCATAACTCTATATCTTGTGCTTCTAACCACATCAAGTGCTCTAACATCTTTCATATAACCATACAAGTTGTTTGCAAGAAAGGACGAATACACAAGCTCTCAAACTCCCCAAAACTCGGAACTGCATCACAAACCACCATTGTTGCACATTCTGAGCAAGAACTTCAAACTTCCATTTACCTCTTGCATTTATGAAGATAAAATTTAGACATCATTGCCCTGAAACTATACTTGTCCATAGATTTCATTTATGTTGCTTAAGTAGGGAGAATTTTGAGTTTGAACCTCTGAAAATATTTAGGTCAAAATTTGGTACTGTTAGAAATTCATGCTCATCTTTGAGAATTAGATTAAGTTGTTTACATATTCAGAATCGTGAGGAAACTTCTAACAAGTTTGATGTTGGAAGTTTTGTGAATGGATGAGAAACGGATAAGTTACAGATCCTTTGGCTAGAGGTTGAATATGAAGTACAGTCATGGCAAAACTCGTATCATATATTTATTGTTTTATTTAAGTTAACAGATGTATCACTATCCCAGTGGTTAAAGCACACGCCTGTTACCTTAGGGACCTAGGTTCGAGCCCCAGTGGTACCCTTTTGCTTGTTTTTCATATTTTTCACTTCCTTTTTGAATTTGTTTGCAACGCTGGGCCTCCAATATTGGGCCTGGCTATTTGTTTGCTTCTTCATACCCCAGTCTCATTTTTGCACCCCTGACCTTTTTATTTCTATTTCTTTTTCTTTATTTTATTTTTATTTTTCATATTACTTTTATTATTTTTATTATTATTATTATTATCACTTTTATTAATAAAAATCCAAAAATATATTTTATTTATTTACATATTTAAAAATGTTCATTAATATTTTATTTTTCCTTCATAAAACAAAAGACCAAAATATTTCCTTTTAACAAATCAATTCCTTTTTTAACAATAATTAATGTTTAGACTTAGGTTAATTATTACATTATTTCTTGTAAATTAAAATTAATTTAGAACTTAGGTTTCTTTTTAATTAATCAATTCTCAAGTTATTTTCATTATTTAAAACCTTTCATAAAAAACCCTAAAAAATTATTTTTAATTAATTTCTTTTCTTAGTTAGTTTAAGTTCATTTTAGTTAATTTTTCATTAATTATTTCCTCAATTAAGTTTAGGTTAAAACCTTTCATAAAATCAAACAAAATTATTTATTTACCCCATTTGCATTATTGCATTTTTTTTATTCAATTCTTGTACATTTATTCAATATGGTTGTAATAGTTAATTAAATTTAATTTTCTTGCAAACCCCCATTTATAAATTTGTATACCCCGTCCCCTAATGATGTAATATCTTAGTATTTTTATTTTCGGCAATTTAATGCTTTATATGTAAATGCTAGTAATTAGGGTTTGTATGGAAAGATTAAAATCAACAAGTTAGAAAACCCTAATTCATGACAAAACAATGCATGTAAATCAACACATTTGCACACTTGCACCCATAGGGTAAATCTACTTTGTTGCCTTACAAAAATGACCATGTTATACATGTGGGATAACTTAGCAAAAAACAATAAAAAATACAAGATCATAGTCCCTAATTGACGCTATCGAAGTTGCCTTTTAAAATGATCTTAGTCCCTCAAGAGAATTGCTAAGATATTTCACAACATTGCTATCATGGCTATACGATGTATCGCGCCCGTCCCTTTACATCCAAAGATAAGGCTTCTTACCAAATCAATGGTAAGATATCAATATCAAAGGAAAGGAAGAAATAAATAAATACTTTTGAGTAGGTAAATTGTTCCTAGTTGCTTGCTCAATTTCAAATCAAACACTCTTGCTTATTTTCAAAACAAACACCAACACTTTCAAAAACACTGTCAAAACATTTTCCAAACATGAAACATTTTCAAAAGATCAACACTTTGTATTCGTTCTTACGAACGAGAACTATTACAAAGTTTGCCTAAATGATGACGCCTTTTCAAAATACTTTTTAAAAAACCATACAAAGCAAGTGATCTAGCAAGCAACTAAGAGCCCATAGATAACTATGGATGAAAAGCGTGCTAACACCTTCCCTTTTCATAATATACCCCCCGAACTCAAGAAATAATCTCAAAGGTCTTTCCTGTTCTTTTCAGCCTTTCCTTTTGGATAAAAGAAAAATCGGTGGCGAATCTTGCTAACCGTAACATTTGCGATAAAATGCAAAATAACCAAGTCAGTTCTCCCACCGTATCACATATGGAAACCTTTGGGAGAAACAATCACAACACCAATTCCATTATCTAAAGCGTTGGAAGCCCCATCAAAAACCACAGTCCATCAGGATCCTCGTTCAGGTCCATCATATGGTCTATGCTTTTCGTAGTCAGTCACTAGCATGATATTCTCATCCGGGAATTCAAAGTTCATAGATTGGTAGTCATCAATAGCTTGATGAGCCAAATGATCTGCCAATACACTTCCTTTGATCACCTTTTGTTTAGTGTACTGGATATCATATTCAGTCAAAATCATTTTCCATCTAGCTATTCGTCCAGAGAGAGCTGGCTTCTCGAAAATATACTTGATAGGGTCCAGTTTAGAAATAAAAATAAGTGGTGTGAGTCAACATATACTGTCTTAGCCGACGAGCAGCCCATGCCAGAGCGCAACAAGTTTTCTCGAGCAGTGAATATCTTGTTTCACAGTCGGTAAACTTTTTGCTTAGGTAGTATATTGCATGCTCTTTTCGGCCAAACTCGTTATGTTGGCCCAACACATACCCCATTGAATTCTCTAATACAGTCAAGTACATAATCAGATGTCTTCCTTCAACTGGAGGAATCAGGATAATAGGTTCTTGCAAGTACTCCTTAATCTTGTCAAAAGCTACTTGGCAGTCGTCATTCCATCTGATTGCTTGGTCTTTCTTCAGCAGCTTGAAGAGTGGCTCAAAAGTAGCAGTTAAATGAGATATGAATCGGGCGATGTAATTGAGTCGACCTAAGAAACCTAAAACCTCTTTCTCAGTACGAGGAGCTAGAATTTCTTGGATAACTTTGACCTTCGTAGGGTCGACCTCAATACCTTTACCACTGACGACAAACCTTAGGAGTTTTCCAGACCTTACCCCAAAGGTACATTTGTTGGGGTTCAGCCTCAACTTGTATTCTTTCATCCTTTCAAATAGATTGTGTAAGTGATCAAGGTGTTCTTCTTCAGTCTGCGACCTTGCAATCATATCATCCACATACCATAGCTCGTTGATATGTTGCCCCTGCATTCTTTAAACTGAACGACATGGCCTTGTAACAAAAGGTGCCCCATTGTGTGACGAAGGTGGTTTTCTCCATATCTTCAAGAGCCATCTTGATTTAATTTTAGCCGAAGAAACCATCCATAAAGGAGAAGACTTTGTGTTGAGCTGCGTTGTCGACCAGAACGTCAATATGAGGTAGTGGGAAATTGTCTTTGGGGCTTGCCCTATTCAATTCTCTATAGTCTATGCACATACAGACCTTTCCATCCTTCTTCAATACTGGGACCATATTTGCTACCCATTGGGGGTATGATGTTACAGCCAGGAAACCTGCATTGAATTGCTTCATTACCTCAACTTTCATCTTTTCAGACATGTCAGGCCGAATACGACGAACCTTTTGCTTGACCGGAGGGAAATCTTCCTTTGTCGGTAGACGATGAACCACTATATCAGTCTCCAAACCCGACATATCTTCATACGACCAAGCAAACACTTCAACATAGTCATGTAGCATATGTACCAATCTGCCTTTGACACTGTCTTCTAAGTTAGCGCCGATCTTGACCTCTTTCTTATCTTCCTCAGTACCTAGGTTGATCGCTTCAACTGGCTCTTCATGAGTTTAAATGGCCTTCTCTTCTTGCATCAGAAGCCTGGCTAACTCCCCTGGTATTTCACAATCTTCTTTAGCTTCGTCTTCGGTTTGGTTGATTGGATGTTCAAAATCATATTTGGCAATAGCAGAGTCGTTGGCAATGAGATCCGGAGTGGATGAGGATCTGCAAGTGTGTGTGTGTATGCATGTAAGATACATGACTATTTTAAAAATGCAAATAATGAGCGCAAAATTTGAATGTAAAAGGTCCAACATTTTCATTGAATGATCATATGATAAATGAACATGAATAAAACCCTTAACAAATGGACTATGGTGCCCCGAGCAAGGCACATGGCTTAAAAGTCATTGTTTGGAATTAAATATTATAGATAAATGTTCTTGAATTGACAGAAAATAGTAAACAATAATTACTCCTCATGAAAGGAGATGGGAATGAAGTCATTTTCCTGCCAGTTGTTGAGCTTTCCTCCGGTAGTAGGGTAGATCCATTCTTCAAAAGCACAATCATCGTCATAGTCTTCCACAACATTTTCTTCATGATTTCCAATGTGAAAAGATTGCTTTCCCACGTGAGCGCGCCTGAACTCTTTTTGAGCTTTGATGGTGAAACCCAACCTAAATTTGTTTGCTTTAAACGGAATGTAAGGGAGTTGTCCCCAGATAGTACAACTTCCATCTTCGACCACGACACATACATCTTTAAGTGAAACTATTCTTGGCACAAATTCATAAGTTTTTGGAATATCAGAAGAGATTCTAGTGGCAGAAACCATAGGTGGAACCACTTCAAAGCCTTGGCACAAAGTCTCTATAAACTCTCCATCCATCTCCACATATCTGAAGGAATTGAGGTGGTTTACCATGAATTCCTCTTCACTACAGACTGTGACGATCTTCCTCTTGATTGGGTACTTCAACTTTTGGTGAAGAGTGGATGTCACTGCCCTTGCCCCATGTATCCAAGGGCGCCCAAGTAAACAAGAGTAAGCAGGACATATATCCATCACGTAGAAGGTAGAATTGAAAACTCGTGAACCAACTTTATTGGGGATATCCACTTCTCCGAGTACCATCCTCTTGGTTCCATCAAAAGCCCTTACAACTATGTCACTTGGTTTTAACACGAGACTTTCGCAATGTAACTGGTCTAAGGAACCTTTGGGTAGAATGTTTAGAGAGGAACCAGTATTAACCCGGACATGGGTCAGGGTAGTTCCTTTGCACTCGATAGAGACATACAGAGCCTTGTTATGAATCCTTCCAATTTGTGTCAAGTCAGCATCAGAGAACCCCAATCATTTGTCGACCGTCAAGCTCGCCATGCAATTTTCAAATTTATTAGTTGTAGTTTCTTTGGGAACATGTGCTTTCTTCCAAAATTTAATTAAAGCTTGGGCATGAGCATCGAAACAAAGCAGCAAAGAAAACATAGAGATCTTGGAGGGGGTTTTCCCTAGTTGTTCTACTATCTTGAAATCGTTTTTCTTTATGATCTTCAAGATTTCCTCCATCTCTTGGGTGGAAGGTTCCTCAGTGGTAACATCTTCGGCTGGCGCCTCCGTCCTGGAAGGCTTAAGTACTTTATCTTTACCCCTAGTGTCAACACTAGGCTTATCAGTGGTAATGCAGACATGTGCCATCGTAGTAGTTGGGAAAATCCTCCCCGTTCTCGTTACTCTGCTAGAACCAGCAATATTTGTAACATCATCAGCCTTGTCTTCATTGATCAAAGAATCTTGCTTAATTCCATGATAGTAAACCTCAGCATCGTAATTCCAAGGGACTACTTTGTCAGAGGAGTAAGGAATCGGCCCAGGAGCAGTGATTATCAAGGGAGAAATTGTTGGTTCATTGGAGATCCTAATAGGACCCTTTGAAGAGATCCTAAGAGGCTTGTTAGAAATTGTTATTATGGAAAGGTCTTCAGCTTTGTTGGTCAAACTCTTGATGGTAGGAACTTTTTCAAACAGGATCTCGTGACTATCTATCAGGCATTAAACACCCTCTTTCAGCCACTTGCATCCATTTATTTGTTCAGCATAGCAACCACAGTCTTTTAAACAGCCAAGGGACATCCTAGATCTCAATAAATTTCCCTTCACAATAGTCAATGGAGTAGTCAAATCGTCAACGGAGGAAACAAAATTAGTGTCATCAATTGCATTGACACATTTTCCATGGTTCCGCATTGGTGTAGTTATCACATTTGGAGTCGTGGGTGGATCAAACTCAATATTTTTTTTGTCTATCAGGTCTTGAATCTTATTCTTCAAAGCCCAACATTGATCAGTTTCACGCCCAGGGCTGTTGGAATGATACACGCACTTGGCATTTGGATTGTACTTAATGATGTAATAATTGGAATTGATGGCAGATCACGCAATGTCACCAAGTTGGCCTTCAACAAGTGTTAAAAGGCTTGGGACAATGACATATTAATCCTTGTGAATTGTCTTCTAGGAACTTCTGGTCATTGATGGTTGCTTGTTGTTGTCTTTGAGCAGATGGAGGATTAGAGATCAGAACATCATCAACATATTACCGATAATCTTTTTTGACATGGCTTCTTGAACCATATACGACATTGGTTTGTTTCTTGCCAGTAAAGGGCTTCTTTACAGTGTTTGATGTAGACGCAGATGGCATGGGAATTTTCCACTCTTAATACCACTCTCGACCCTTTTACCAGTCAGAATTAACTCTGTGAAACTGGATGATGAACTCCTAATCAGCAAGTTGAAAAATGGGTCAGTTAATGTGCCTATGAACATGTCCACTAGCTCCCTATCAGTTAGTGGGGGTTGAACTCTACCAGCAAGGTCCCTCAATTTTTGCGCGTACTCTTTAAACCCTTCATTAGTACCCATTGCCATTCCTTAAAGTTGAACTCTAGTCAGTGCCAAATCAGTGTTGTACTGATATTGGCAGTAGAAAGCAGTGGCCAGATCTTCCCAAATATGAATGTTGGAACCCTCCAACTGGTAAAACCATTCTAAATGAGTCCCATACAGACTCTCTTGGAAGAAATGTACCCACAGCCTCATGTCATTGGTATATGGTTGTATCTTGCGGACATAGGACCTCAGGTGAAGCTTTATGCATGAAACTCCATCATAATTAGAAAAGACTGGAGTTTTGAACTCGTGCAGGATAACAACCGTACCAAGCCTAAATCACCGAAATCCAAGCTAGGTACGACTTGAATTTCAACAGCCTTTAACCTATCCTCCAATTTCTTGTATTTATCCTCAACCAATGGATACTGCTCATCAAAGTAGTCTTCATCCTCAGACGCTTGATCACTTGCACCCCTAGCACGGGTGCTCCTTGCGTCTTCCTCCTGGTTCTCGTTTTCTTTGGATGACTCTTCAACCCCTTGTACTTGACGGATGAGGCCTTTAAACCTTTTCTCCATGTTGATCAGTGCCCTCTTCTTGGTCTTATTTTTGGCCACTAGTAATGACATCAACTCTTGTTATCCCTTGTCTAGGGTCAACAAAGTTTCTTGGAATTGAGAGTTCTGCTTTTACAAGTCTTTCACGATTTGCTCGATATCCATCATACTGAAGTAAATAGTAAAAAGATGAGGAAACCTGTGCTTGAAAACCTGCCTATGTCATGATGCATGAAATACATATGCAAATGATTTCAAGGACTTTTAATATTTAAATTTGCTTAGACAAAGAGAGAACAAACATTAATTGCATTAATAAGTTCAAACAGTTACAAAAATTCCTCTTGGGCTTACAATGGAAGAAACAAAGATAATACAAAATAAATTCCAAAAACAAAAGGACTCAATCTTCCCATGAGTGCATCCTCTTCGGTGTAACGTAGGCATTCAAACTTTGCTCTTCATGAAGTTGTCTCATGAGCTCCAAAACCTTCTTCTCTCTTGCGTAGAACTGGGTTTCAAAGGTGTCTCGCTCCCCTTTTAGTTGAATCCAAGATCTTTGAAACTCCTTGAGAGTAGTCGGCATGTCAGGATGAAGAATAGTATAAGGAATATCTCCTTCGAAAATAGGCTCCATGATGGTAGGTAGTATGGCCTCATATGGCATCATGAGATTTTGAGCGCGAGTTCGCACCCACTTGATATAAGGCTCCAAAGGAATGGAGTTCTTATGCCCCAATATCTTGCTATCAACTTTGTTCACCATGCCCCAAGCTCGTATGAATCTTTGACGATAACCTTGGACATTGTTCTCATAGTCGAATGCAATTCCTTGGACAAATGCATCATGAGGACCATCCCTCCTAGCATACCCAAACCGTCGCAATGCCAAACAAGGGTTATAGGTGATACCTCCTCTAATGCCAAGGAGAGGGACATTAGAGAATTCCCCACAGTGATCAATGATGATAACATCCTCCAAAGATCGAGAACACCAATTAATATTCGAATGCGTGAGTGACATCAACCTATTAGACCATCTCATGCCTCTCTCATTCTTCAAAATAGATCGAGGTAGGTGCGAAATAAACTACCTAGCCAACAAAGGAGTGCAACACATAAGAATTCCTCTTCTCTTCATGGTGCGAGTGTGAAGAGAATGTAAGATATCTCCAAGCAAGATAGGAAATAATACCACCCAATAGATTAGAAGAGCCACCAATTCTTCAAAATCTTTCAAATCCAGAGCCTCCCAAAATTGTTGTGCCTTCTCAAACAGAAACTTGGCTAGAAACCCTTTAACACCACTTCTTGTTTCCCAATTTTCCACGACGTCATACCGTTGCAAATGTAAAGCTCGAGCAATCTCCTCAGGTCTCGGTTCTCTCTCAATACCAATGAAGGGTAATTGATCAAGAATAGGCACTCCCAATAGTTGAGAAAATTCTTCCATAATAGGCACTAGTTGGTAATCAGGAAATGTAAATCAATGGTGCTTAGTATCAAATAATTGGAAAAGCACATGCACCATATCATCTTCAAAGTTTGTTGTAACCAAGTTGATGAGACGACCGTACTTCTTGGTGAACAGAGAATCGTTGGGAACCCTTGATGCCAATTCCTTGAGTTGAGGAGGCAATCTCACAAGGTTGATTAGGATGGTATTTTTTTCGCATGGAAGCCATGTCCTGCAAAATAGCACAAAGATAAATCCCAAAGTCCTTGAAATGGTTATTGAAAATGCAATGGTATGATGTCATGATGTTATGTGCAAGTAAACATACACAAGCAAAGTAAACAAGTCCTTAGTTTTAGGCTTGCATGAGGTTTCATTGGTAAGTAACCTCTTGAAGTTTAGTTAGTTCAACTTGTCATAGAAAGTAATCGGGTTCTAGGGGATCTCAATATCATTGATATTTCTTCATTGAGCATTGTTTCAGCGCAAGCCTCTTTATTGGCACTGAAATATCTCAAAAGTCAGATCTCAATGAGTGTAGTATCGAGTATCAACCAACTTTGGACTACACCAAAGCTATTTACCTCACTACTTCCTAATGGCCGAGTTGTTTAATTAAAGGTTCTAAGGTTCGTTAGTGCTTCATGACACCAAACAGCGTCCCCATATTCTCCTTAATTCGCCATAAGGGATACCGGTACCCACAAATGTCTCACACTAACATAGTTATTGTCTCAACCATATCGGTCTACGCCATACAATCTCCATAATTTTTGCTATTTACCTAATGATGTTCCGCGATACGGGTAAAGGATTAAAACAAGCCCAAACGAAGACCCATAAATGTAAAGCAAACAAATAAAAGAATGAAAGCAATTAAATGTGATCTAGCTCTAAGGTAAATCCACTTTTAAGTTAATTACCCAACAGTGTCGCCACTTCTATAATACGGTGGGAGAACTGACTTAGGTGTTTCGTGTTTTATTGTAATTGTTGCGGATAGCAAGAGTCGCCGCCAACTTTTATTTTATCCAATAAAGAAAAGAGTGAAAAGAAAATGAAAGACCTTTTGAGATATTTTCTTGAGTTCGGGGGGTAGGTTATGAAAATGGAAGGTATTAGCACCCCTTTTCATCTGTAGTTATCTACGGGCTCTTAGTTGCTTGATCACTTTGAAAATGCTTTGTTTGAAATGTGTTTGTGTTTGGTGCAAGTTTGAAAATATTTTGAAAACACCTTTGTTTCGGCAAACTTTGTAATGATTCTCGTCTCTATAAGAATGTATACAAAGTGTTGGTTTTGAAAATAGTTCAAAGATATGTTTTTTTTTGAAGATGTTTTAAAAGTGTAAGTGTGGAAATGGTTTTTTCATTTATGAGCAAGCAACTACAAGCATTCTACCTACTCAGAAGGTCTTTGTTCTTTTCCTCCTCCTTTAGATATTGCTAGCTTATCATTGATTGATAAGAAGCCCTCTCTTTGGATGTGAATGGATAAGTGCGGGTCAATCGTACAATCATAGAAGGCAACTTATGAGACACTTTAGCAATTTTCATAAGGGACTAGATCGTTTACTGAAGGCAACATTGAGGGACATCAAGGGACTACAATATTTTTTATCAAAGGGTTATTGCTAAAGCGTCCCACATTCGAGGTGCATGATTGTTTTTTCCGAGGCAATAAGCGAGGTTACCCTAGAGGTGTGCGTGTGAAAAGTGTATTTAATTCAAGTTAATTTGTCTTTGATTAGGGTTGTCTAGCGGTTGAATTTAAATCTTTCCATACACGCCTAATTACTATACAGTATAAAGAAAAACAGTAAATTGCAGAAATTAAAATTATACACTATTACAGAGTTTTCGGGAATGGGGAATACAAATTTATAAATGGGGATAAAGTAAAAGCCTAATTAAACTATTACAAACTATACACAGTTACAATGATCGAAAGGATGCGAGGAATAGTAAACTACGAGCAAATGAAAAGAGAAAGAAAGTTGTATTTTGTTTATTTTGGTGTGATGAATAAAGATGTAACTAAAAGTTATTTTATACTAAATTAAAATTCTAAAGTTAAAAATTTAAAAATTCTAAGGATTATTAAATTAAGTCTAAACTAAATAAAGTTATTAAAATAATTCTAAACTAACTTAAAGTTCTAAGTTACTAAATTAAACCTAAACTAGGTTAAATATAAAATTAATAAATTAATTCTAAGATTATTAAATAAAACCTAAACTAAATTAAATATAAACTAAAATTAATTATAAGCTAAATTAATTTAAATCTAAACTAGATTAATAATAAGTTTACTAATTACTAATTTAAATAAAAATAAAAATTCTTAGACTATTAAAATAATTCTAGACTAATTAAAAAAAGAGTTATTAAAAATAAATCTAAACTATTATTAAATCTAAACTATATTAATTTTAAGACTAATCTAATAAATAAAATATATATAAAAAAACTACATGATTTATTTGATTGACCTTAAACTAAAATAAAAAGAGCTAAGAAAAATCAATAAAAGATATAGAATTAAATTTGACATTAGAACAAGGGTGTAAAGCAGTTTATAGGGGGTGTGCTGGTTAATAAAACTCAGATTGGGCTTTAGACAACCAAGCCCAGGACTAATTTTGATATTCTCCAGATGGGGGTGTGAGACTGATTTTGGGCAATGCAAAGGGCAGCTGGGCGCTAGGTCCATTGAATGAAATCCAATAACAGTTTTTTTTTGTAAGACAATGGTTATCCCAAATAGTGAATACCAGCCTGAAGGATTTCCGCCCAGATCCATAACCCTTGTCGACATAATCTCATTAATCTTTTATCTGCATTTAATTAAAAGGTTAAACATAAAACAAAGCTAACAATGGAATAGTGTGAGAGAAAGTAGGGTTAACTGTTGTTCCCTTTCAAAAATCAAGTGGAACAAAAAAAACTCTTCTCTCACTCTTCTTCAATCACGCCGCAAATGTCTCTCCATATTCCCTTCCGATTTTAAATCAAACACCGTTGTATCCTCTACTATGTCTGCCATAGACCAACAGTCCTTCCACCTTGCTCTCTCTTCCTGTTTTTCTTCAGAAGGTGCTAGTAGCTCTCTTCTTCATTCAGTCCATGCCGCTGCTCTTCAATGTTTAACGCCCTCCTCGCTTCAATCTCTCAAACGTGTCTCTGTCTCAATCTTTTCCCTTAGCATAAACAGAAACGTAGAAAGAGATAAGATGATGTTGAAAGTTTGTTAAAGATAAGAAGGGGATTTGGTATTCAAACTTAAGGATTTGGCCAAAAACAAATTCACAGTAATATAACAAATGTACTCAATCAAAAAAATAAAGAATGCCAAAAAAATGAATAGAATTGGATGAATCGTATCTTACCTTCTGGAGGGAACTCCGACAGTTCTTCTGATTGATGAAGAGAATGAGAAAGCCTGAGAATGCAACGATAAATAATGGTTGCTCTGATTCAGTGAGATCTTTCTATATTTTGTTTTTGAAGGGTTTGGCCTAAGAAAATGATGATAAAAAATGGTCTTTGATGCTTTGCCTTAATTTTTGTTGAATAGAAATACTGAGGTTTTTTTCGGATTTGGCTGGTTGCTGTAAAAAATGTTTTGTTTCCCTTTTCCTGATGAACAATCGATATGGTCCCCTTGTTATTTTATATGTTTTTTCTTATATCAATATGAGAATGAAACTTTTTGGTGGGAAAAGAAATGGGCTTTTAACATTTGTGATGCACTGTCTTGCTGCTTTCCTGATACAGTGTCGGTTTTGGTTAAGTTTGTGCAAGTTTTGGACTGGCTTGGTATAGGTTTGTGCATCATTTAGGTGGTCAACTTTGCAATAGTTTTTTTTTGGATTATCATGGGTAGCAGTCTGTTTTGACAGTACTTGTCCTTTTGTGTTTATCTTTTTAACAGTAACGCAGACTGGTTTTCTATTTTTGATAGTATTTTGTTTTCTTTGTGAACCAAAATATGTTTTGTGATTAGCAATGAAAACATTTTTGGGCCAATGATAAAAAACTGATTGGCAAAGATAAATGAGGCCTTTGTTGGGCTTTGGAAAATGATTTAATGGTGAATTTCCTAAACTGCGCATTGATTCTTTCGAGCAAACCCTAATGATGAGAAGAAAAATTATTTGAAAATTCTTATTTCTTGTTTCAAACATGAATTGTTTGCTAACAATTTCTCTCTTTCTTTGTTACATGTACGAGAAAAATGGATAATGGGGAGAATTGGTGAAGAGTGACTTGAAGTGTTTGATTAAGACTTGAAGATGAAGAAATTCCTTTGTAGCTTAGTACATTGTTAGGAATTTTGTTACATTGCAAATTTTGTGATTTGAATTTTGAGGTTTAGAAACTTGTAAAGTGTATTCCAATTCACTTGTAAATTTAAACAATGAATTCCAATTCACTTTGTAAATTTAAACAATGAAGCTTTGTTGTGATCTGGAAATCTTGAATTATCTTGAATTGTAATGTAAGTAAGACAAAAAAGATCTTGCAACTTTGTTCTTGCAATAAATGGAATTTATTTAAATGGATTTTGTTCTTGCACCCTTGAAAAAAATCCTCTAGAAATTAGGGTGCATTTTGCTCAAAATTCCAAATTCATAAATCTTCTTGAATCGATCTTACAATTTAATTGACGAACTTGGATACTTGATTTTATGGAATTGTGTACTGGAAAGAAAATTTCATTGTAACAGATAAATTTTTGATTAAAATCTCAAATTCAAGTAATCTTGCACTTTTGCACTTGTACTTCAATTCACATAATCAAACGACACTTTGAAAAATCCCGCCATGACATGAATGGAAATTAGAATTTGAGAATTTTTCCAAATCAAAACATGACCCATAGTTTTTTTCAATAAATTCCATATCATTCCAAGCATAATTTGACTCCGATCTTTAAGGAAATTTGTAGATGACATTCCTCTAAAGCATTCAAATTTTCTGAGAATCTTTCGCACGTAACCAGCTCTTGACTTGTAAAGAGAAATTGTAGATGACGTCAAGGAGAGTCATACGCAAAAAGAACCGCTCAAAAATATCAAATAATAAAGAAATTACAACTTTTTGAATTTGATCTTGAAAAGGTTGACTTTTGATCAATATAGTTGATTTTCAGTCATCTGAACTATCGACTGAGCAAATTTGCAATGCGAGGTTTAAAACTTGACACGAACATCCTTGAGAATACATAAAGAACCATGAAGACCATTTGAAACATTGGAAACTCAATTTTCTTCGAGAAATACCAAACCCTAGTTGCTGACTCAATGCCTAGGAAGATAATCTATCTGATCAAACCCTAAGCCATTTTGAGTATTTGAGAAACCCTAGGACAACATGTTGAATGAAAAAAATGGGAGGGCAAATTTTGGGGTACAACACACACATCTGAGCAGAACTGAGTCATAATTTATTTTGTACAGGACGTCTCATGATAAGAGGAACTTGGATGCTAACCTTCTAAGTGTAGATTTATCATAAATTGTAGCATTTTTGGGATACTCTTGCTTCTCAAGGTAGGTTTTGATGTCGTAATAACACGACTTTTCATCAGACATATCCTCGGTTGAGAGACAATGAGAAGGAAAGACGTGTGTCGACTCTTGGTAACGCAGAATATGTATATTAGGTGCATGATTCAGAAAGATCACTTTGAACATCGATGCTAAAGTAGCTAAAGCATCGGCCAACTGGTTTTCATCTCTTGAAATATGCTCAAAGGTGATCTCATCAAATGTGGATATCAACTACAGGATGTAATCTTTGTACGAAATCAAATTGGGGTGCTTCGTTTCCCAATCACCTCATACCTGGTGTATGACCAAAGCATAGTCTCCAAAGACTTCAAGGATTTTAATTTTAAGGTTGATGGCTGCCTCTAAACCCATCACACATGCTTCATATTCCACCATATTATTCATATAATCGAAACATAACTGGACCGTGAATGGTGTGTGAGTATTGTAGAGAGAAGTTAATATTGCCCCAATGCCATGACCTGCAGCGCTCGATGCACCCTCAAAGGTAAGAATCCATCGCTATTTCGGATCGGCCCCATCATAATCATCAAGCTTCATAACATTTTTATTAGGAAAGTCAAATTTCATCGATTGGTACTCTTCCAACGACTGATGAGCTAGATGATCTACAAGAATGCTACCCTTGATAGACTTTAGTGTAACACACTGAATGTCATATTCAAATAAAAGCATCTTCCATCGAGCAAGTCTTCCTCTGAGTACTGGTTTCTCAAAGATATATTTTATCGGGTCCATCTTTGATATCAGAAGCATTGTGTATGTCAGCATGTACTACCTCAGACGTCGAGCTGCCCAAGCAAGCACACAACAAGTTTTTTCAAGCAAAGAATACCTGGATTCACAATCGGTAAACTTTTTACTTAGATAATAGATGGCATGCTCTTTACGTCCTGTTTCATCATGTTGTCCAAACACACAACCCATAGATTATTCCAGCACCGTCAAGTACATGATGAGTGACCTTCCAGGAACTGGAGGAATAAGGATTGGTGGCTCCTGGAGATACTCTTTGATCTTTTCAAAGGCTTCTTGGCAATTATTGTAACACCCAAATTCTACCCCAAGCAATTAATCGGAAAATCAGAGTTTAAAAATTTCCAATATAATCAGGATGTCACATATTCAACAAAAACACATAAAGTTTTCATGCTTTTAGAATAGATACATAACACTTAAAAAAGTGGAATGAACACAACTCAAGAATATAATCTTCATAATATAAACCAAACTTTGATTAATCACGCAACAGAATCATAATAATTCTCTAAATAAGATATAACATCTTTTGAATCATGAAACAACATCAATACAATAAACTCCTCAAGTAACAACATAAGGTTCAATAATTAAACAACAAAACAGACAAGCGTTCATTTCCCCCGAGTGCTACGTATCAGAGCAAATGACACCGAACTCGAACTAATAATGCTATCGGCTACTTATCTTGGTTACCTGCACGTTACCAACAAATGGCAACATTCAAACAGAAGGGGTGAGATATCAAACTATATAAATAGGATTATGATAAACAATATATTAGGTAAATAATAAAGAGAAACACCACTTCATACAATGATAACTTAACACTTCACAAATAATGAACACCACAATTCAACATATGCCACTCGAATATGCAACTCGAAACTATGCGAATGCAAATGGTACCATTGGAGTAAAACTCCCAACATAAACATTTACCAGTAATTCCGAGGCATAAGGCAAAGCCTTCAACTTAGAACATGCCAATCCAGGCCAACATAAGTGAGCATTCACTCCAACTTAGAACATGCCAATTCAGGCCAACTTTAATGCTATGCGACGATATAAACAACCACAACTCGACAATGCAACAACAACAACAACAACAAACAACGGTCAACATAACAACAATTCACACCGTTCAACATTGGCCAAAGGCCTACAACACAGCATATCGACGAAAATCAACAACTTTTTATGGCAACAACATTTCATTATATATTCAATAGGGTTCACACCATAAGGCTACCCACAGAAATAATTCATAATCACATTATCAATAGCGAATTCCACATATACACAATGATATCTTGCAACAACAACACATTCATCGATCAACACAAAATAACACAACATTGGTCATAAGACATATAATCAACAATTTCCATAAATCGGACGGACTTACTTAACCAACTGTACTGGAAATTCAGCATAATCGACATAATTTCAACAAAAGACATATCCACAATTACCTACTAATTAAATGTAGTTACCAGGTTAAATTTCGTTAAATTCCAGATAACTAATTATTCTGCCTAATTCGGCTACTGATCAATAGTTCTACACCGTAACTTTGTAGTTACTTAATCATTGATTTTGTACCCCAATTTTCCCCCTAAGATCCCTTCATCATACCATATTGATTCAATCACATCAAGATCACATTAGGGCTTTTGGTTCTCCTCCTTATCTCTAGCTTTGCTCTTTGAGGAATCACTAAGCACGTTGACTTGTTTTTCTTTTGTGATCATGTATGTTTTATTTTTACTTTCCTTTTAATTAATAAAATGAAATGTTGGTTTTTCTTACTTGTTAATAATGTTGGTAAAGGCAGTGTGGCTTAGCAAGTTGATCCATGGGTTCATGAGTTTATTTCCATGCCCTGGTCAATAAAGATTGAGATGTTTAAACCTCATGATTGAAGTTATGTTGGAAGAAATGGCATGGAAATGTTTATCTTGGTTCACCATATTTCAAAGTTATCAAGATTGATTTAAAAAATACAAGGGGTTGATTGAAGAAGTTGTCATGTTTGGACAAGGCCTTGTTCCCATTGGTCACAAGTGCATATTTCTCTAAATTCTCAAGATATGGAAGTGGTTGTGGTTGCTATGAGTTCTCATTAGCAGCCTCAACAACTTCTATTTACAAAAAAAAGTGTTGGTACAATAAGGTTGTTCAAAATTGTCAAAGTTCCTCAAAGCATTTTCTTGATCTAGGAGCTAGGAATTTGAACTTCAAAGAAGTATATCTTGCTCATATTTTGGTATTTTTGAGTGATTCCAAAGACTTCCTTCTCTTCAAAGAGTTGTTAACAAATCACTTCAAAAGTTTCAATGAGTTTTCATGTGGAAGAAGCTTGATGATAAATAAAGATTACAAGTCCTCCATATGAACCCCCAATTTCTCATATGTGACTTCAAATGATTATAACTTGGTCAATTTTTATCACCTTGAGCCCACTCTTTTTCCACAATGATATTGAGGATGTGAAATTTATTCCTTCTTTTATGTGAAAAGTTAGAAAATGGATGTAAGATGCCCTAATGATACAAACGATTATAGGTCATTTCATGATTTTTTGTGAACTTCAACAAATCATAACTCTCTCAATTTTTGGAGATTTTGAATGGTTCAAGTTTCAAAATGTCATTCAAGAGGTCTTTTCATGCCATATTTTTTGGTCAAGAACAAATTCCAAGTGGAAGGCCATGTTTGGATGCAAAACATTATAGGTCACTTTTGAAGAAATACTTGAAATATTTCTAAGTATGGGAAGTCAATCATTTTCCCCAACTTTGACTAATTGCAACTTTCAGCTCAAACATCTATTTAGTTCCATTTTTTTCCCATTGCAAATATTGTAACTTCATCTTTCTAAAGCATCAAGAATCATGCCCTAAGACCCCTTGAGCTAGGAATGCCATTGAGTTGAACTTGATAACTTGAAACTGAAGTTTCTTCATAAGTCAGAATTTGAAATTCATGTTTTGGCTTCTAAACATCAAATTAGCACGTTTTTATGGTCTAAACATGTTTAACCTACTTTCCAAAGTGAATTAGAGCCTTAAAACGCAAGGATTGGATGAGTTTTGATGCAAAACAAATCACACCTTACTCGTGTATCAGGTTCACACGATTTCCCTCCAAACTTCATCATTTAACACGCTTGAACATTCCATTTGATTCCTTATAAATAGAGGATCATCCTTCATTCATTTCCCCAATTTTGAATAGCCAGAATCACCCTGCAAAACTTGCTCCATAACTCAATTTTCGGTAACTTCCAAATAAGTGTTCAAGCCTTCTTCAATCCAATTTTTCTATCAATTCACCTTCCTTGATCTTCCCTGAAGCTAACCATACAATTACCTTTAAGAATCGTGCCCTATATTTATCCATAGAAGTCCAGTTTCAGAGCTCTGCAACTCAACTTCAATAAGTAGATTTTTCCATCAATTCTTCAAAACTTTGATATCATTGTGAAGCTCTCATTGCCCTG
The DNA here is from genome assembly GCA_948472305.1 of Vicia faba. Lineage (NCBI taxonomy): Eukaryota > Viridiplantae > Streptophyta > Magnoliopsida > Fabales > Fabaceae > Vicia > Vicia faba. The sequence continues at coordinate 136,692 of CATIWC010001197.1, read as the reverse complement.
GTTCTAAGGCTGTGAGAAGGAACCTGGATAGTAGGGTTACTTCAAAATGAAAGCCTGGATAGTAGGGCTGTGAGAAGGAACCTGGATAGTAGGGTTACTTCGGAATGAAAGCCTGGATAGTAGGACAATGAGTAGGAACCTAGATAGTAGGGTTACTTCGAAATGAAAGCCTAGATAGTAGGGCTGTGAGAAGGAACCTGGGTCATAGGGTTACTTAGGAATGAATGCCTGGATAGTAGGGTTATGAGAAGGAACTTGGATAGTAGGGTTACTTCAAAATGAAAGCCTGGATAGTAGGGCTGTGAGAAGGAACCTGGGTCGTAGGGTTACTTCGGAATGAAAGCCTGGATAGTAGGGCTGTGAGAAGGAACCTGGGTCGTAGGGTTACTTCGAAATGAAAGCCTGGATAATAGGGCTTGTGGGAAGGAACCTGGTTTTGTACCCCAAAATTTGCCCTCTCATTTTATCAAGATTTTCCTCACAAGACTTCTTGGACTCCAGACCAGGATTAGGGTTTGCTCTGCTCAAGACATCTCCTTGCACTGTTGACCTGAAATTAGGATTTGAGTTTGCACAAGGATTTTTGGACTTCCAATGCCTCATGTGACTTTCATACTTCATGTTGGACCTATAAGATTTCCCATACCAAGTTTCAAGCCTTGAATCACTTTTTTGCCCAGTCAATTGGACAGTTGACCTAAAAAATCAACTGTTGGGGAAAAAGTCAATTGTGGCCAATTTATAGTCAAACCTCATAATTTTTGATCCACGCCAGCATTATAAACTCATATGAGCCATTTAATCAAGTTTGGACCATAACTCCTTGTTTCCAGTGATTTCTGGTAAACAACCGCTAGTCTTCCAAACTATCGAATAATCTTTCTTAACGTTATTCAATCTCTCTGGTAACTCACAGGATCGACTATATTGATCCTAGGACTCCTTGGATATTAAGGTTACTCTCACAATCGAACAATTATTCATGGTTGCTATTGTACAAGTGTTTGGCTTACTTCGATCTCTCTCTAAGAGTTTAAAATTGTGGTCAAAATGTATATGAAAACTAAGTTATACGAATAAATGCTAATTGTAATGCTGATTGTAGAGACATATAAAACTGAATGAAAAATGAAAATAGTTTCGACTTACAAAACGTTTAACATAAAAGGTTTCTGGAAGGTAGAAGTTTAAAATGTGAAGAAAGCGTTTAATGCAAGAAATCTGTAAATGATTTTAAATAAAAGTATGCGCTTGAAGAACAATACTTGAAAGTAAAGGCATTGAAAATGTGACAGTTCTCTAAAATATAAACTGCTCGAAATATAAAGAAAACAGTAAAACATAAAACTTTGAGGAAAAGACTTTGAAATGAAAAGATAGTAAATAAGAAAACTTGCAAATGTTATTCGACAAAAAGAAAAGAAGAAAATATTGGAAATGGTAAAAAGGCTTTCATTAAGTTAGAAATACATGGTGCTATCATACATACATTTCTCTTGCATTCGTTTCCCTTGCCATGTGGTAGTTTGAATGTTATTGAGTATTTTGTATAACAGATATGACACACCGAAATCCTAATACTAAGACTTCTATTTATACTAATTCGACCCTAACGGTCTCGCTACAGGATTATGCCACGTTTCGAACATGCAAGACAATGCTTCTTTCATCTTTCCACGTGTCCCCAAATGCTCCAACACATAACTTTCAAACTTTGAAAGTCCCGCTTCCATTTGAATTTTAAATGCTTTTTGTGTCTCTCTATTTCGAGCGTTCTCCAAACATAGCCTTGCTGTTGTTTCGAGACTCCTTTGGATATGTTCTCATAATTACCGTTCGAAGCTTCAAGCTTTGACACACTTATTCGAAACACTGCTTCTGCAACTTTGAAATATGGCGTTTAATTCCATTTCGATCAGAACGTTTATCCCTTTTGGCTTCTAAATAACCTTATCAAAATCTTCAGCCAACAAATTGCCCCTTTAAAATATGTATTTCGATCTCTTTGAGAAATACCTATTTTAAACATTTATACAAGATTTTGATAGGATTTTCGAATCATCGTAACATTTAATGCATTTGACTCCAGTCACATCAATCATAGCACCTTTTGGGTTCCTTAACCGCCCAGAGTCACTTCACAGCGTGGTGCAGTTATAAGTAATGATTATTCTTTAAATCACGCCTATTACCTATATCAACTTCACGCCACCTCTTCATCACACCAACCCATGATCTCCACGTATCACACCTTTACTCGGTGGATGCTTAATCTTCTCATTATAAAACATCAATTTAATCTTCCTTTTTCTTTTTTACACTCTAAACCTTTCATACTCTGGATTTTTACTCTTCTTCTCTCATCAAACAATCTAAGCTTTCAAACAACAAAAATGTCTTCTTCCACCTCATCCCAACTCAAGAAAGTCTCCAAGAAGAAAGGAAAAACTACAGGAGCAACTATGGAGAGTAAAATCGTCACCATTCAAGGCCAATCTGCTCTTGCACCTCAAATGATTTCCAAAGAAAAAGAAATGATGTACGCATCACAGGTACTCATCCCTACCCATGTTGCTGGTAAGAGGTTAGCCTTAAATGGCCCTCTTACAGTTTTTGAAATATTAAAGGACACCAGGACAATTTTTCCCGTCTGTTATAACTTCAAACCCTTATTCAACAAAATGGATGCCCCTAGGGCAGTAGAATCTCTTAGTTCGAATACCGTAGAAACCCCAACTGTTCCTCCCAAGGACCCATTTATTTTGGATTATGTAAAAAGCAATTTTAAGCCATTTCGATCTTGCCCTACTTCTGATATTGCTTATCAAAATTGGTTCACAAAAGTAGAAGCCAAGAAATCCCAGCAATGGGAAGAATTAGGCATTTATAACCTCATTAAGCTATCGAAACATGGATTCACCTATAGCCATCCTCTGTTGTTTGCGTCCCTTTATTTCTGGGATAGTACCTACAACACTTTCCATCTCCCAGGTGGAATGATTACCCCAACCTTCTTCGATATAGCGGCCATTACTGGGCTGTCGCCAGTGGGAGAAACTTATGTTCCTGACAATGAAGAGCACTCCAGCATAATTGACTTCGAAGTCAAGTTAGCCAGCTTTTCCAAATTTATCAGCCATTATCATGCTGAAGGGGACAATGTGTCTGACATAGAGCACATTGCATTCTTAACCCTGTGGCTGTCTAGGTACGTTTTCTGCAGTAGATCCCTGCAGGTAGCTAGTAGGTTCATTCCTCTAGCTAGGGATTTACATGAAAATCGCAAAGTGTGCCTAAGTGAATTACTCTTAGTTGACCTCTATGAGAGCCTGAGGTCAGCCGTTTCGAGTCTCAAATCCCACACCTCTAAAAACATTCTATTAGCTGGCCCATTTTGGTTACTCCAACTATGGCTAAATGCCATGTTTGAACCTTCTTTATCAACCGCCAACACCATAGATGAGCAAGGTTCGGAAATAAGTGATAGGATAGTCGAAGGCACTAGGCTTCGAAGACTAACTCCTAATGATGACAAGGATGACTTCAAGGTTCAATTCTCGAAGTACATCATGATACTCTCTAAAAGGCATAAGTTCGAAGAGAGCATGGCGCCTTTTGCTTCGAGGGCTCATGGACCTTCTTGGTTCACCATGGCTCTCTCAGAAGCCATCAAGAGAAAGGAGATCCAAGATGTATGGAAAGCTTTCTTGCTTCCTAGACTCATCTCTTCAAGGATAACCCCAGCTAAGAACCAAATTCTTCTCTTTGCCTACCAACCAAACTTCGTTTCGAGGCAGTTTGGCTTATGCCAACTGATTCCTGAACCTTTGTTCCAAACTGAGAGCGCCATCACATCTGGTCGAACTTTCAAGGCAAGGGAAGCCAAGATCCAGCAAGAACAATATCAAGGCTTTGCCCAATTTTAGCTGATAGCCTTCGAACCTACCCATCTCGCGGCTAAAGGATTTCTGGAGTGGTGGATTAAGTTTTATCAAACTTGTATGCTCGATACACTTACAATTCGACAGAAACTAATTGATGCCTTCGATGTGCAGGTACCAGCAAAGAAAGGTATGTTTACTCATGCCAAAGAGATAAAAGATTTTCAAAATTATTTTGAAACTACTTACGACCCCACGCGCTTGGACTCCACTGTGCATCAAGCAGCTGAGACCTTGAAGGAAAAATTTAAACAAAAATTTTCTAAGCTAAAACTTCCTTCAGGGCTGTCACCTGAGGATAGGTATAGGTTGGCATTCGAAATGCATCCACCTAAATTTCCCAGATTACCTACCTCAGAACTGGCTCTGGCTTGGTTTCCCCCATATCCATGGTGGTTTACTTGCAAAGAGATGTTCAAATATCTTCAAAGGAAACCAAAGCCATCTGAGACTGTGACATGGGCTCGATACTGGCTTCATGATTTCCCAGGACACCTTCGATACGACCTTTCTGCCATGTCAATTAAATCTGATCAAGGCACAGGTGCGAATGCTTGGGAAAAATCCCAAATGTCTCTTATTTTCCATATCTTTAACCTTTGCTTTAATTGTTTTGATTCTCAGCTATCAGGATAAAGACCGCTGCCTCGAAATCGAAGGAAGGGAGTGCCTCTCAAGCCTCCATCGAAACCACCGGTAAAGCTAATCCACCCGAAATAACTACTACTGCTGCAACCACAACGACAACAATAATGCCAACAACAACAAGTGCCCAAATTCCAACGATAATCACTTAGTTTTTTATGTTTCGAATTTACTCAAGCTTTAAGGTTTATATCTAACTTCGTTCAAATCCTTTCAGACCAACAAGCTTCCTCCTACTACTCCTAAGAAGCGGAAATTAAGCACTACTGGGGAAGACCCCAAGGCTGGAGGAAACTCAAATACTGCTTCGAAGAAGAAGCTAAAGAAAGATACTCCTAAAAGCACTGTTCCGACTAGTGTCTCTGGACTCGATTCCAGGGATGCTGCTCCCTTACCTAAATCCAAAAATACACCTTCGACCTCCAACCCAACGTTGGAACGCATAGCTAGTAACCTCTCCTCTGAGGGTCCACAGGTAAATCGAACTTCTTCTAAAAAATGTTTAACTTCTTATTACCTTGGTGAATGTTTTTTTTTAACATTCTGCTGCTCTTTGCAGGACATTTTGAATCCCACTTCTACCATTTCGACCTCACCATCCAGAGCTGCTGCTCCGCTTAACTCCTCTCCTCAAGGAGATTCCAGCAACTTGGTCCAAAACAAAGGTTCTTCGAATGTGGCGGTTTTGGCTGGAACTTCTAAACAGCCAGATGACAAAGGTACTTCCATTCCTCTGAAAGAGGTGAATGAAACGATAATTCAAACGTCTGCAGAGGATTCACAAAGGGTTCTTCAAAAGTCCCCTCTTGAAACTCTTCAAGAGGACCCAAAGGATACTCAGACTGAAGAAGAAAAAGCTGATTCTGGGCAAGGAGCCGAAGAATCTGCAGACGAAGAATCTGAGGAGGAAAACGCCAATGACGAGGAAAACGTCAATGATGGTTCGACTGCCGGGATGGAGTCTAACGCAAATAGCGGCGAAAGGGATGGTATCGAAGTGGTAGATTTGGACGAGGATGAAGAAGACCAAGAGCACGAAGCAAATGAAGGGGATGGTGATGCAATCAACGAGACCCTAGAGGTTGAAACAAACGTGGTTCCCCTACGCGTGGAATTCCCCCAATCCTCTCCGTCTCGAATGACTGACGAGGAACTGGCACTTCTGAGGCGAAATGACCCCATTGGGTATATGAAGGCAAAGTTGGCTCAGAGGGACGTTCCACTCGCTAGGGCTGGCACAAGTTCAACCAGCTATCCTCTTCCCACAGATGAAAGAGTCGTTCTTCTCAACAAAATTAGGAGAACTATTCTCAATGTGGATATATTCGAAGTGCTTAAGCAAGATAGTACTGCTTGCTATACTATGAAGGAGCTGCTCACAAAGGTTAATCTTTCCAACTGCTCCTTGCCAGTTAGTACTCTCTTGTTTGATCTTCAGAATTTGCTAGACAACGTAACTGGCTACCTTCTCCAAGACGAATCTGCTGCCAAGAAGGTTCACGAGAAACGCATTGCCATGGATGCCGCTTATGAACAAGCTTCGAAACTCTCTCAAGAAGCTTGAATATGAGGCTCGAGCTGAGTCCATTCTTATTTGGGAAAGGCAGATTCTGGAACTTCAGCAGAAAGTTAAGGAGGCTAAGGAACAACAACTAGCCTTCGAAACTAATCCTGCAGGTAACCAATTCGAAGAGCTTCTCAACCAGGGGCTTGCAGAAATGGAGACTGCAGAACAACTCAAAGGAGAAGTGGCAACCTTAGAAGGTGCCAGGCGGTTCGCTCAGCAAAGACTTGAGACATTTCGAAGCACCTTTAATCGATTGAAAAATAATGTTTATTTCTAGATTTTGATGTTTATCTGACTATAACTTTGGTTTCTTACATGTAATATTCGAGCAACGCCATTTTGGCATTCTATCTTGCCATCTTGGCTTTTATAATATTTTGTTTACGTTGTTACTATTCGAATCTCCCGCAGGCTTGGCTTATATTTCTTTAAATATTTCCCATTAACCTTTAGGACACGTTTATCATCCAAGAGTTCTTCGACTTCGTATGCATTGTTTGAGAATACTTTTAATATTCGAAAAGGTCCTTCCCAATGAGGTGACCATTTACCTAATGCTTTGTTCTTCTTATCCATAGGCAATATGACTCTCCAAACCAAGTCATTAATAACGAATACTTTTTCCTTCACCCTTTTATTGTATGTTCTGGCCACTCTTTCTTTTTGCCTCATCAAAATTTCCAACGCATGTAATCTAATTTCGTCCAACTCAACTAATTCATTCATCATCATTTCCCAATATAATGCAACTGGAATTTCGTTTTGTTTCTGAATTCGAACTGATTGCAGATGAATTTCTACTGGTAACACTGCATCATGGCCAAATGTAAGTTGGAAAGGCGTAGTGTTAGTGGCTTCCTTAGGAGATGTTCTACAAGCCCATAACACTTGGTCCAGAGTTTTGTGCCAATTTCTTGGCTTCTTGCCAATATGCTTCTTGATTAATCCTATTATTACTTTATTTGCTGCTTCGACTTGTCCGTTTGCTTGAGCATAATATGGTGTTGATGTTAGCAATTTAAACCCCATCTCTTGGGCAAATCCTTGCATCTTTCTACCAGTAAATACAGAGCCTTGGTATGTAGTTATACTTTCTGGCAATCCAAACCTATAGATAATGTGCTTTTGTATAAATTCAATAATTGCCTCTTGATCAGCAACTACCAAAGGTATAGCTTCGATCCATTTGGTAAAATAATCTACTCCCACCAAGATATATTTCTGTCCTTTGGACGAAGCATGATTTATCTCTCCTATCAAATCCAATGCCCATCCTCTGAATGGCCATGGTTTGATGATCGAATGCAACTCACTTGCAGGGGCATGTTGAATTCCTGCATGTTTCTGACATTCCTCACATCCTTTAGCAAAGTCTATGCAATCTTTGAGCATGCTAGGCCAATACAAACCATATCGAAATAGCAACCATTTCATTTTGTGGCCTGCTTGATGTGCCCCACATGCCCCATTATGGACTTCAGACAATGCTAAATATGCCTCACTTTCTCCTAGGCATTTCAATAGTACACCTTCTTGGGTCTTTTTGAACAATTCGTTCCCCATGAGGAGATATGACAATGCTCTATATTTTGTTTTTCTGTCCACTTTTAGAGTTGGGTCTGCTAAATAACTCTTTAATGGACTTGGCCAATCTGTATCTGACAAAGTATTTATGGCTAGAATTTCGAATCCCTGTTTCTCATCATATCCCAATCTCATACTTTCCAGATCCGATGGTGTGAATCTAGTAGCCATAACTCTTCCCCTTATTTCGACCAAATCCTTAAAATTCTTGGTGGATACTTTATAACCTGAAGCCAACTGCGCTAAGTCATTTGCTTCTTGGTTCTCCAATCTTGGTATGTGTTGAATATCCATGTATTCAAACTTCCTTAATAGCCTATTGACTATGACGAAGTATACCATTAAATTCTCCTTTATGCACTTGTATTCCTTTGTGATTTGTTTGACCACCAATTCAGAGTCTCCTTTACTTTCGACTCTGGTTGCCCCCAATTCCAACAAAGCTTCAAGTCCAACAATGAGCGCTTCATACTCAGCTTCGTTGTTCGAACAACGAGGACCATCCAATTTATACTTGAATTTTGTTGGTATTCCTTCAGGAGAAATTAGAAGGACTCCAACACCACTTCCATTCCTGTGGGTTGAACCATCAAAGTACAATTTCCATGGTTGCATTTCGACGTAACTCATGCTTGTCTGCTCAACCAACGAATGATCCACAATGAAATCAGAAATCACTTGACCTTTCATAGCTTTTAAAGGCATGAAAGTCAATGAATATTCTGTTAAGGCTAAAGCCCACTTTCCAACTCTACTATGCATTATTGGCTTTGAAAGCATATGTTTAATGACATCGAAATGAGATGAAACATAAACATCAACAGGTTTTATATAATACTTGAGTTTCATACAAGAGAAATATAAACAGAGACATAACTTTTCTAAATTGCTATATCTGGTCTCTGCATCATTTAGCACTCTACTTAAATAGTATATGGCTCTTTCGACGCCATTGTTATCCTCTTGTGCTAACATACTACCTATGCTAACTTCAGAGGCAGATATGTACAATCTCATGGGCTTCCCCCATGATGGTGGAGACAAAATAGGAGGCTGGGAAAGGTATTCTTTTATTTTGTCAAACGCCTCTTGGTGAGCTTCGTTCCATTCGAAGGCCTGACCTTGCTTCAGACGAAGTAACGGAGAGAAAGCTTGGGTCCTTCCACTCAGGTTCGAAATGAATCTTCTGAGGAAGTTAATTTTCCCTAGTAGAGATTGCAACTCCCTTTTTGACGCAGGTGCTTTCGTCTCCATTATGGCTTTGGTTTTGTTCTGGTTGATTTCAATTCCTTTCTTGTGGACCACAAAACCAAGAAAATCTCCAGCCTGCACAAAAAATGCGCATTTAAGGGGATTCATTTTTAAGCCATGTTTTCTCATTCGTTCGAATGATTGGCTTAAATGATGCAAATGTGCTTCTGCAGATATAGATTTGATGACTATATCATCAATATACACCTGCATGAAGGTTTCGATGAAGTCATGAAAAATTGAATTCATAGCCCTTTGATAAGTTGCCCCAGCATTTTTTAAACCAAAAGGCATCACTACCCATTCGTAGGTGCCTAAGGCTCCTGGGCAACGAAATGTTGTTTTTGCAACATCTTCTTCAGCAATGAAAATCTGGTTATATCCAGAGTATCCATCTAACATGCTCAAGTATTCGAATCCTGCAGCAAAATCTACTAGCATTTCTGCCACGGGCATGGAATATTCATCCTTAGGGGTTGCAGTGTTTAAATCCCTAAAATCTATGCAAATTCTTAAAGAACCATTTTTCTTAATAACAGGTACTATGTTTGCTAACCATTCAACGTACCTTGTTGTTCTGATGAATTTGCAGCGCATCAACCTTTCGATCTCAGCTTTAATTTTTGTGAGGACTGCTGGTGCGAATCTCCTGGGAGTTTGTTTGATGGGCCTCTTGCCATCTTTGATTGGCAGTCTGTGTTCGACCAACTCCCTCTTTAAACCAGGCATCTCATCATAATCCCAAGCGAAGCAATCTTTGTTTTCCTTAAGGACTTCGATCACTTTCTCCTTGAGGCCTGGGTTAAGTTTAGCACTTATGTAGGTTACTCTTTTCGTTTTTTCATCCCCCAAGTTGACTTCTTCGAGCGGATCCTGTGCCAACATTTTGACACCTGAGTTTATGGGGTCCCTTTCGAAGCCTAAGGGTTCTTTATCATAGATGGCATCCAACCTTTGATCCATCTCCAACTCTTTGACGGGTGAGCCTTTCGAACCCCCGCCACTAACTTCATTCGTCTTTATAGTTGATTCATTTATTTCGGCCTCTAAGGCCGCTTTTGATTCATTCTCAGCCATGTAGGCCGAAATCCTTTCGAAAAAGGTAGATTCAGTCATGGTTAAGGTTGTCGAAGTTCCAGCCTGCTGGCCGTTTTTGTATAGCACCTTCAACTTCCTCTTCTTCACTGATTATTGTTCTATCCCAGTAAAGGCCATCATGACGAAGTGTCATGTAGTAGTGGGCGTTTCTAGTTTCATTTATCTCATCATTTGGAACACATGGGGCAATCTTTGCCAGATTTTTATCATAATCCCTTTTGTCAACTAAATTGACAGTTGACATAAAGTAACTCTGGTCTGCTTCGATGTTTTCCACTATTCCATCATCTCTCCACATAACTAGTCGTTGATGCATAGACGAAGGAACTGCCCCCACGCCATGGATCCACTCTCTTCCCAGCAGCAGATTATAGTTGGCCTTGGCTTCGATCACCATAAACATGGTGGGCCTGCAACTTGAGCCTATTGTCAATTCCAACTGGACCACCCCCAGTGTTTTGCCCACTTTTCCCTCATAATTGGACAGAACCATATTATGGGGCTTGATATCTCCTTCGCGGATCTCTAATCTTTTTAGCATGAAATGGGGTATCAGATTGACTGCAGCACCCCCATCCACTAGAACTTTGTTCACCCCATGGACACCTACTTTCGCCCGAATGAAAAGTGGCTTGAGATGATTCTTCATTGCAGGTTCTGGACGTTCGAAGAACGCATTTTGTTCCTCAACAGCCCCATTGTCCATCACGTAGTAGCACACGGGCCTATGTTTCATTAAATTTGTGGTATCTTCCTCCTCATATTCATTGATTTCGGTTTCCTGCCCAAATTCGCAGGGAAGCACAGACACCACGTTACAGTTTAAGTTGAATGACGACTCCCCCTCTGATTCGAAGTTATCTGTTATCATATCTTCGTCCTCTTCCGGGCCTGGAGTGTATTCCTTTGGTTCGTCTCGTTGGTCTTCAGAAAAAAGCCTCCTATTGACTGGAGGTTTCTCTTCAGTTTGATTTTTTGGTTTGTTGGTGCTCGATTCACCTTGTATCTTCGTTGAAGTATCCCCTTTGTTTGCCACAGCTTCTCTCTCAGCCTTTCGAATCCTTTGCTGTCTGCGCCACTGGGATCTTGACATGGGGTTCCTTCCTTTGTAATTCTCTAATCTCACTTCCTCCCTTTTTTGTGTGTTGAATTGCCTCCTGTATGTCACAGCATGGCGTGCATTTCGTTCAGCACTCCTCCATCTGTCTTTGCCTTTGTCATTTCTGACTTGTAGCCATCTATCGGTTGGCACTTCAGCAGGGAGTTTGAAAGTCACTCTTCGAGCAGCTTTGGGGTGAGGGCTATCAGGCCTTCGCTGTTTGTGTCTGCTGTCGAAATGTGGGCCCATATGGGCAGCTTCTTGATGGTTCCAGCAAGGGGCGAAGGGAATCGTTTCGAAGGCCCTGGCCATGCTTTGGTCATACACAGCAGAACACCTTGGGCAAATCAAACACTTGGTTGCCCCTTTGTAGCAGCGAAAAACGAACTCCAGCAGACTCTCTCCAGCCTTGGGATAACACCTAAAAAGCTGGTTATCCTGGCGCCAATTGTTGCCAGTTCGAGCCCTCTGTACCCTTTCGAAATTCGCAGCAATCCTTTGGTTGCAGAGGATGCTGCACCTAGGGCACAATATCATGCCTGAATCTCCTTTGTGGCATGTCATGAGATAATCTTTGAGACTAGCATCTCTAGTGTGATTATCCCCCATTTTGTACTTTTCTTTTTCTAAGTATTTTTCCACTTCCTCCATCTCAGAGCGGGGTCTCTCCATATCCACCATATTTATTTCCACATCCCCCTCTTTGGTTTCGTCATCGCCCCACCCTGTGGGCTTTATATCTTCAATCTGGACCTTCGAACTCTCTGGGGCAGAATATTTGACCAGATAGTCAAATTTTCCACTGGGTTCCCCTAGAGTGTCCCATTTTTCCTTCTGAGGGGGAATTGGCTGCGTAATTTGGACCTTCTCCAATTCCAGCCTCAAGCCCTCAGTGACTTGTGTTAATCCTTCGTTTTGATTCCCTTGGCCTTCAGTAGCCTGGGTTTCTCCTACAACAGCCACAGGTGCAGCAATCGAAGTGTCTAGCGTATTCTGGATGTCTTCAGTGACTTCCTCGCTGACTTCGACCATCACCCAGTTTTCGACTCCAGTGTCCTTTTCTTCTGTTAGGGCGTCGCTTCGATCAGTTTCCACCATGTTGACCTCTCCAATGCATGCAGGCTCGGAGTAGTTGGTGTCTGCGACGTCCAAAGGATCTTCGTCCACTTTCATCTTCACCTTATCAGCAAACTTTAGTCTGCCATCTTTGATCGCGTTTTGAATCAAGTCCCTGAAAAGAAAACATTGTGAGGTCTTGTGGCCTAGGAAACTATGATATTTGCAAAATCCCCTCTTCTTCCTCTGATCCAAAGGAGGTATTTTGACATTTGATGGCACAATTAGCTGGCCATCTTTGACAAGCAAGTCAAAAATTTCGTCACACTTAGTGACGTCGAAGGTATAAACCTTCTTTGGAAACTTGTCACTTTTCTCATTTTCAACAATATCTTTCCCTTTTGTGGGAACTAACATTTTGCAGGAGTAAGGCGGGGCCTGTTTTAATTCAGCGAGGTCGATTTCGACCTCTTCGAATTCGAATTCAGGGTATTCTTCTACTTCCTCAGTCCCAACATAGGAAATCCTTTCTTTCTTACTATTCTTAAAGACTCTGGCTTTTTCGGCCTTTAGTCTTTCGACCTGTCGAACCCTATCGGCTAACTGAGCCATATCCCTCAAATACTGAGTGTCTAGCTTCTTTCGAATAGAATAATCCAAACCCCCAGCGGCCATTTCGACTAACTCATGTTCAGGCACTACTGTGTAACATCTGGATTTCAACAGCCTAAATCTATTCAAATAATCATCTATGGGTTCGGTGAATTTTCTCTTAACACTCGCCAACTCCTTCAAACTTATTTTCGATTGTCCCATGTAAAATTGTTCATGGAATAGTCTCTCTAAAAGAGCCCAAGTGTCAATAGACCCAGGAGGCAACGTGGTAAACCAAGTGAAGGCGTTTTTTGTCAGGGAACTTGGGAAGTATTTGATCCTGATATCTTCATTATTGGCTATATCTCCCGCTTCGGTTAGATATCTCGCTATGTGTTCGACTGTTGACTCATTGGTATCCCCAGCGAACTTTGTAAATTTAGGGACTTTGTATCCCCTTGGTAAATCAGTATGCATTATACAATCCAGTATAGGAGAAGCGTAATTTGGCCTCCTCATTCCCGTATTGAGGCCATTCTGGGCCATGATCCTCTCTATCATGGTGGTTAGGTTATTTTCTGCCAAGATGTTATCGTTTCGAATCCTATGAACGACGACATCGGCATCTTGATTTCGACCAACCAAAACAACTCCCCTAGGTTGTTCTTCTCGAAATTCTGGGGCTTCTGGCCTTTCGATCCTTGCCCCTGGTTCCATAACTTCCCTTTGTGGACCCGGAATTATTGGGGCTTCTAACCTTGGTGCTCTGGCCCCTAAGTTAACTTCTTCTCTGGGTGGTCTATGAATTGGGTCGTTAGCAATTTGTTCTATAACAGGCATGTTTGTTCGAAATCCCGCCTGGTTCTGCCTACGCCTTTCTGTGGGAGCAAAGAAATCTGCTATTCGACTCATATTGTCAGCGTTTTCCTTGTTCGTCACAGTCACATTCTGAACTATTGGGGCAAATATTTCCTGCATGGTTTGCGCTAACACCCCTATCATATTGTGGTTGCTGTCATCCATCAATTGCCTAAAAGCCAACTGGTTATCCGTGGTTAGGATAGGCAACGTGCTATAACCCACTGACCCTTGGTTATTTGTCATAAACTGATTCGCCCCAGACCCAGATCCTAGTTGTGGGGATGAATTCGATGTGGAATTGTGTAAACCTGCCATAAAAGATGTTGGCATTCCGTACGAAGAACTTCTAATTCTATTCCCATCGAAGCCGGGTGGTCTAGTCAATGGTGTGGCGAAATGGGATTGTGTCCCTGATGGTGGAACGAATCCCCCAGGGTAGCCCATAGTTCCAGTATTTCCTAAGATCGAACTGTTAGTTGATATGCCACTTACTCCATTGGTGGCTATGTTACTGGTTGAAGATGCAACAGACTGTGCATTCGAAGGGATTACATTAGATGTTCCGCTCGAAATGGATGCGTTAGTGCCTGTTGCATGTGGGCCACCTTAGTCTCCTTGTTGATTGTCTGAATTAGACATTTTGTCCAAACGTTTTCTTCTGGATAAAGGTTGGTTGCTGTTGGTTATCTTACCACTTCTCAGGTTCATAAAACAGCAAACTTCTTAGGTTCCTACGTTTTTGTAATGGCTACGTCTCGACAATCCTTAATTCTGATATCCAATTATTTGTCCCACCGCTAGTCCCATCAGGTGTGCCAATTTGTTTCCAGTGATTTCTGGTAAACAACCGCTAGTCTTCCAAACTATCGAATAATCTTTCTTAACGTTATTCAATCTCTCTGGTAACTCACAGGATCGACTAGATTGATCCTAGGACTCCTTGGATATTAAGGTTACTCTCACAATCGAACAATTATTCATGGTTGCTATTGTACAAGTGTTTGGCTTACTTCGATCTCTCTCTAAGAGTTTAAAATTGTGGTCAAAATGTATATGAAAACTAAGTTATACGAATAAATGCTAATTGTAATGCTGATTGTAGAGACATATAAAACTGAATGAAAAATGAAAATAGTTTCGACTTACAAAACGTTTAACATAAAAGGTTTCTGGAAGGTAGAAGTTTAAAATGTGAAGAAAGCGTTTAATGCAAGAAATCTGTAAATGATTTTAAATAAAAGTATGCGCTTGAAGAACAATACTTGAAAGTAAAGGCATTGAAAATGTGACAGTTCTCTGAAATATAAACTGCTCGAAATATAAAGAAAACAGTAAAACATAAAACTTTGAGGAAAAGACTTTGAAATGAAAAGATAGTAAATAAGAAAACTTGCAAATGTTATTCGACAAAAAGAAAAGAAGAAAATATTGGAAATGGTAAAAAGGCTTTCATTAAGTTAGAAATACATGGTGCTATCATACATACATTTCTCTTGCATTCGTTTCCCTTGCCATGTGGTAGTTTGAATGTTATTGAGTATTTTGTATAACAGATATGACACACCGAAATCCTAATACTAAGACTTCTATTTATACTAATTCGACCCTAACGGTCTCGCTACAGGATTATGCCACGTTTCGAACATGCAAGACAATGC
This sequence comes from Vicia faba, assembly GCA_948472305.1. NCBI lineage: Eukaryota > Viridiplantae > Streptophyta > Magnoliopsida > Fabales > Fabaceae > Vicia > Vicia faba. The sequence goes on along the minus strand of CATIWC010001197.1, from coordinate 121,338 downwards.
TTCTTTCATCTTTCCACGTGTCCCCAAATGCTCCAACACATAACTTTCAAACTTTGAAAGTCCCGCTTCCATTTGAATTTTAAATGCTTTTGGTGTCTCTCTATTTCGAGCGTTCTCCAAACATAGCCTTGCTGTTGTTTCGAGACTCCTTTGGATATGTTCTCATAATTACCGTTCGAAGCTTCAAGCTTTGACACACTTATTCGAAACACTGCTTCTGCAACTTTGAAATATGGCGTTTAATTCCATTTCGATCAGAACGTTTATCCCTTTTGGCTTCTAAATAACTTTATCAAAATCTTCAGCCAACACTCCTCAAGAAATTTGATCAGATCATCAAAAGGGCAAAATGGTCATTTTTAGGGTTTTGACTGTAGAAGGTCAATTTCTGATTTTTCACTTAGCCAATGGAAAATTGGGTTCAAGCATGGTTTCAAGGACTAAATGGCATCATCTTGACCTAATCACAAGGTTCAAAAGATCTCAAATGCATTGGATTGACAAATGAACTTTCCAGTCAACTAATTAAAAATCAACTGTACACTGAAAAGTCAAACTTTGACTTTTTGGTCAAAATCAAGTGCCAAGGGTGATTTTTCATCAAGATATGTAAAAACATAAAACTTGTTCACCAAGAAACCTAATTTTTGAAATTAGGGTTTAAAATGGAAAATTTTCATAACTTAGAAATTTTCTAAGTTATGAAAATTTCTTATTTTTTCCCAAATTTTCCCAACTTTTTCAACATGATGCAATTGGACTCAAATAAAACTTCCAACATGAAAGTTGTATTCCTCCACAAAATCTACAACTTTGATTCATAAAGTTTTCCCAAAAGATGCTTGGATCTCAAGTTATGATTTTGTGAATAAGGGTCCAAGAAACTTTTAACTTAGTGAAATTTTGCCCTAGTTTAGGCAGGATTTTGACCTATCTTCATGGTAACCTTTCACATAGTTCTAAGTGGAATCTAAAAATGAATATCAAAGATGTATTGTAGAGCATGTTACAAGCTTTCCAAAATGTCGAAGAACTCTCCAACATCATTTATGGTTAGGGAGAATCGAAGAAAAGAAAAGGGCTATTTCTCACTTTTGTCCAAGGCATTTTGCACCATGTTACAACTTGCAAATCAATTTGAATCGTGTTTGTACTTGCATTACAGGCTCTAATCCTCTTTACACTCCAAAATTGAATGCAAATACAATGGTTAATGGCATTGTTTTGATCTTTGAAACTTTGTACAAAGGTTTAATCCAAAAATGGCATAAAGGTAGCATTGCTACTTTGATAAAGTTAGCTTTTACAAACTTTATTTATCTTGAGCTATGAACCCAACCAACTTCTGCAAACAAAGTCCACCAACTTGAGGCAAAGTACACCAATTGTGTTCAGTCCTTGAGCTAGCCTGTACAGGCTGTGAGCTTTGTCAACTCACTTTTGCTTCAAAAACAAGAAACCTTGCAAAAGTTCCACAACTTGTGCATCTGTTAAAACCAAGCTTTGTGACCATTTGAAACGGGTTCAGCACATTATACCAAGCCTAAAACACGAGCTCATAGCATCTCAAACACCCAAATACACCAAAAACCCCATTTCTGCCCAAAACAGGGCAAGCTCTGCAGAACTCAAGCCAAAACCAAATTGCCTCGTGCGTTTTGTCTTGAACCACTTCAGACACATTCCATATATCCCATCTGAACTATCCAAGTCCTTCTCAAGCAACTGTAACTTCATTTTCAAGCTTCACCATTTTCAATTTCTGAGTTTGCAGGTTGAGTTCTATAGGGAGATTCATGCCATTTCAAAGCAAGTTGAGCATTGGAAAGGTCAAGGGTACTTCAAGCAAGCTCAAAAGAACTTCAGGCCTCACTCACAACTCCTACATTGCCATATTCGAACTTGACTGAACAAGGTAATTTCCAACTTTCTATCTCCTTATTTAGACATCATTAGGCTTAGGTTTGTGAAGCAAAAATGTAGACCTTAAGTTGCTTGAACTATACATATGCATAGCTTCCATTTATATTAACTGATCTAGGAGAATTTAGATGTTGAAGTTGCTGAAAAAACTAGGTCATAAATTAGGGGCACTAAAATTCTCTCTGGTCTTTAAGAGTTAGATCAAGTTTTTTATATCATTAGAATCGTGTGATGATGAGCTATAACTTTCATGTTGCAAGATTTTGTTTTTAAGCACGTATGCAGGAGATACAGTTTTGAACATAGGACGCGCGTTTTTTGTTCTAAGGACAGGGACGAAGTGGAAGTTTTGGCTGGGCCTGGCTTTTCTGGCTATTTGCACCCCCTCTTTATTTTCTGCACCCCCATGGCTCATTTGTTTTATTTTTGTATATTTTTCATTTCTTTTATATTTTCTGACTTTTATTATTTTTTCTAAATATTAAAAAACACCAAAAATATTTTCTTAATTTTTACATTTTTATTTTATTTTTTTATTATATTTTTTTTGGGCATAAAAATAGTTTACTAATAATATATACTTTATTTATCTTAAATAAATTGCAAATAATATTAAAATACTTACATATTTTATTTTATTATATTATACATATAAAATAATATTTTCTCACATATTTTTTTTTTTAAACATTTTTGTATATATATATATTTATTTATTTTCTTATACATAAAAATGAATAAATAAATAATTATAATATATATTTTCATTTAAACAAAAAAACTAGGGTTTCCACCCTTTCCAAAAAAAATAATCATTTTTCTTTCTTATTTTTAAGACATTAAACAAATTTATTTTACATACATAAAATAAATATACAAAAAACATTTGTGCATATTTACATTTATTTGCACATTTAAATAATTGTCCATTTATTTATTGTATATAAATTCAATTGGGTTGTACTAGTAAATTAGGGATTTATTTTGTGCAAATACTCCCTATTCAAACTTGTACCCCCCTTCCCATAATATTGTTGTAATAGTTAGATTTACTTTACGCAATTTATCGTATTATATGCATGATAGTAAGATTAGGGTTTTGTATGCAAAGACCAAAATCAAATAAATAGTATGACTAAACACAAGACAAAAATGCATGAAAAATGACAACACAATGCACACAAGCATCTCTAGGGTTTCACCCACTTGTTGCCTTAAAAAAACATGGCCATGGTATGCATGCTAGGTATCCTAAAAAAACATGGCCATGGTATGCATGCTAGGTTTCACCCTCGATGACGCTATCTTGGTTGCCTATACAAAAATGATCTAGACCCTCAAAAACTTGCTAAGATACTTGGCAATATTGTTATCATGGTCATACGATGACCCACGCCCGTCCCGTTTAACATCAAAAGATAGGTTTGTTTACAAAATACAATGGTAAAACAACAATGTCAAATGGTTAAATATGTGTAGGAAAGATCTTTGAGTAGGGTAGACAACTCCTAGTTACTTGATCAATTTGCAAACCATCCTTGCTATTTTCAAGAACACACACACAATTTCAAAACATTTTCCAAACAAACTTTCAAACATTAAAACATTTTTCAAAAGACAAACACCTTTGTATACATTCAAACAAGAATCATTACAAAGGTTGCCTAAACAAAGGCCTCTTTTCAAAATACTTTCAAAACCACACACTAAAGCACCATTTCAAACAATTGAAAAGCAAAAGCAAGTGATCTAAAACAAGTAACTAAGAGCCCATGGAAAACCATGGATGAAAAGGGTGCTAGCACCTTCCCTTTTCATAATCTACCCCCAGAACTCAAAAACAATCTCAAAGGTCTTTCCTGTGCTTTTTTACCTTTCCTTTTGGATAAAATAAAAGTCGGTGGCGACTCTTGCTAAACCGAAACATTTGCGAACACAAACGCAAAACTTCAAGTTAGTTCTCCCACCGCATCACCAGAACTGGAGACTCTGCTGGGGAGTATTCTAAAAGTGGGGTTACCTTAGGGTTTTAGATCACCTTTACATGCTTATCTGGCTTGACTTGATTGCTTTACATTTGGTTCTATTGTTTGGGTTTGAATCCTCTACCCGAATTTGGGAAACATTCATAGGTAAATAGAAATATGTTGTGGAAACTGTGCGGGGTATACCGACATGGTTGAAGCAATAGCTATATTAGTGCGACACATTTGTGGATACCGGTTGCCTTTGAGTTAATCAAAGAGAATACGGGACCGCTGAGTGATTTCATGAAGCACTAATGGACTTTTAGAACCTTTACATGACCAACTTGGCCTTTAAGGATTTAGTGAGATAACCGGCTTTGGTGCAGTCCGAAGTTGGTAGATACTCGATACTACACTCATTGAGGGTTGTTTTCTCGGAATATTTCGATCGCCAGTAAAGTGGCTAAACTGAAGCAATGGACACAGAAAATAATCCTTTGATATTGAGCTCCTTAGAACCCGGTTACTATTTCTAGGACAAGTTGAGCCAACTAAACTTCAAGAGGGTACTTACCTATGAAACCCCATGCAAGCCTAAAACTAGGAACTTCTGTGACTTGTTTGTACATATATACTTGTGCATAACATCATGGACATCATGAAGCATCATATGCATCCACTAACCATTTCAAGGATTTGGATCTTCATCTTTGTTCCTGTTTTGTAGGTAATGGATTCACTTTGCAAGAAAACTATCCAAGTCAACCTGGTAAGAATTCCTCCTCAAATCAAGGAGCTAGCTTCAAGGATTCTTGAGAATTCTCCATTCACCGAGAGGCACAATCGTTTTCTCAACTTAGTCACTGCCAACACTGAGGAGGATATGCTGAAAGTTCTCTTCCAGTTCTTCGGCCCTTTGCATCATTGCTTCACTTTTCCTGATTACCAGCTTGTGCCTACTTTGGAGGAATTTTCTCAACTCTTGAGGATTCCTATTCTCAATCAACTACCCTTCAACAGTACGTAAAGAGATCCAAAGCATGAAGATGTTGCTCAAGCCCTACACTTGCAACCATCTGATATCATAGGCCATTGGGAAACTAGAAGTGGTGTTAAAGGTTTCATGTCAAAGTTTCTATTTGAGAAGGCCCAAAGCTGCTGGAATTAATTAGACTTACAAGCTTTTAAGGAGATTGTAGCTCTTCTCATCTATGGGATGGTCTTGTTCCCAAACCCTGACTAACTCATAGATGTCAGTGCTGTCAAAATCTTCATGGCCTACAACCCGATGCCTACATTTCTTGGGGATATCCTCCACTCTTTTCACACTCGAAAAATGAGGAAAAGAGGTGTTCTCATGTGTTGTACTCCTTTACTGGAAAGATGGTTTATTTCTCATCTTCCCCAATCAGTCTTGAAGAATGAGCAAGGCTTGAGGTGGTCACAACGATTGATGACTCTTACACATTCAGATGTTTATTGGTGTTCTTGATCCAAAGAAAATGTTATCATCATTGATCGTTATGGGGAATTTCCTAATGTCCCTCTACTTGGAATTAGGGGAGGCATCACCTACAACCCCTGCTTAGCTCCGAGATAGTTTGGTTATGCCCGAAGGGATGGCCCACATGATATGCTGATTCCGCACTCAAAGTCTTATGATGCCTTACCCCTACATTCTCCTTGTGATCAAAGAGCCTGTTATGGAAGGAGAGGTTCCATACAACCTCCTACATCCCGACATGCCAACATCACTAGAAGATTTACAAAGGAGTTGGATACAGCTCAAGGGAGAGCGCGATACTTTCGAAGCCCAATTCTACGCCAGTGAGAAGAAGGTTTTGGAACTTACTCGTCAACTTCACGAAGAGCAGACTCTGAACACCTACATTGCACCAAAGATGATGCGCAACATCTTTTTACCTTAGTATTTTGTATTATTTTGCCCATGGGGCATTGATGTACTAACAAATTCTATCTTATTAATATGACGTGTGTTCTTTTTTGTTTAAAACAAATTTGAATTTCTGAATCCTTGAATGCATTACATGAATACATCTCATTCATCATATGCATAAACAGGTCTTCACACCAGGTTTCCTTATCTCTCTGATGTTTATTTCAGCAAGATGGATATTGAGCAGACGGTTAAAGACTTACAAGCGCAGAATTCACAGTTCCAACAGCTACTTTTGACCTTGGCAAAGGGGCAGGAGGAGCTCAAAACTCTACTGGAAAAGGAAAAAGAGAAAAAGAAAAAGAAGAGGGCTGGTGCGGCTACCATGGGTAGAAGATTTGAAGGTCAAGCTAGAAGGGTCCTGGATTTCCCCTCAACATCTGATGAAGGGATGAGAAAGGGTAAAGAGATTGCAGTGCCATCTGACCCTGAGGAAGAAGAAGAGGAAGAGGATGAAGACTATTCTGAATAGCAGTACCCTCCTGCAGATGACAAGTACAAGAATCTGGAAGAACGTCTGGCAGCCATGGAGATACAGAGGGTGCCTGGGCTGGCCATTGAAGAGTTAGGGCTGGTTTCTGGCATTGTAATTCCCCCCAAGTTTAAGGTGCCTATATTTGCTAAGTACGATGGTTTGTCTTGTCCCAAGATGCACATGCGGTCTTACGTCAGGAAAATCCAACCACATTCTTCTGACAAAGACCTGTGGGTACATTTCTTCCAGGACAGTTTATTGGGGACGCAGCTGGATTGGTTTTACCAATTGGAGAGGTCTGATGTGCATAATTGGGAGGATTTGGCGGCCGCCTTCTACAAACAATATCAATATAATGCGGACTTAGCACCAACCCGTACTCAATTACATAGTATGGGCATGGTCTCGAATGAAGGTTTCAAAGAGTATGCCCAGAAATGGAGAGACTTGGCGGGGCGAGTACAACCACCTCTATCTGAGAGGGAGCTAGTAGATATATTCTTGGGTACACTGTCAGGCCCCTTTTTCAATCACCTGATTGGAAGTTCGTCTGCGGGGTTCACCAAGTTAATTCTAACTGGTGAGAGAGTTGAAGCCGACATAAAAAGCGGGAAAATTCAAAAAGATGCATCTGCTTTCGCTGCCATCAAAAAGACTTTCCCAGCAAAGAAAGAAGTCTCAGCTGTCTACTCTCAAAGAGGTCAAGGAAGAGTTGAGCACCGGCCAGCGGTGGGGGCCGTAATGATTCAGAAGTCTGCAGCTGATCAGCCTAGAAATAGTCAACCCAGAACCAATCAAACAAGGGTGGAAAGGCCTGCACGATAATTCACCCGGATCAACATGACTCTCGCTCAGGTTCTACCCCATCTCTTGAAGTTAAACCTTGCAAGTTTGAGGGAGGCCCCTAAAAACCCTAACACTTCGTCACCACACTAACATCCCAACGCCAAGTGTGCTTATCATTCAGACAGTCTGGGGCACGACACCAAAAATTGTTGGGCCCTCAAGAATAAGATTCGGGATTTGATAGATGCTAAGGAAGTTGAATTCGACGCCCCTGAAAAGCCAAATGTAATCTCTACTCCAATGCCAAAGCATGGCCACAATGCTCATGCTGTTGAAGAAGATCTTTTTGTTGCTACTATTGATGATTTGATGACTCCGCTACCGATAATCAAGTTGAATCTGTTGAAGGCTGGGATTTTCCCAGGTTGTGAAGAATATTGCTGCCTTTGTTCATCCTTACCAACCGACTATCCATTGTTAAAGCTAGGCATCCAGCGCCTAATGGATAACCAAGAAATCCTTTTTGAAAAGACTCTTGTTACACCGACTCCTGTCAATGATGTTTCAATAATTTTCATATCCACCAATCTTTCCAAGGTCTCCAAAAGACCTTTTAAGATTACATCCGCTCCGAAGACTGTACCTTTGAAGATAACCATGCCGGGCCTATCCCATACAAGTCCGACAAATCAATACCGTGGAACTATGGTGGAGAGATCTTCTACCACGGTATTAAACCAATTGAATCAACTGAAGAGAGTTCTGATGAAGAGACTTCCGACATTGGAAACATTGCTGGAACGAGTAAAATCACCCGTAGTGGAAGAATTTTCTCTCCGGAGATTGCCCCTCCAAAGGCAATCTTCGGACCCTCAGCTGCTCCTAAGGTTACCCCTGCACCGGTCAACATATCTGCGAGAACTCCAATTATTGAAGAAGTTGTAACTCCTCCGGTTGTCCCCTCCACTGCTACTGATGATAGAGGGAAAGGGATCCAAGAAGAGCCTGTCAGGACGAGGGCTCAACCGTTGATCATCCCTGAAACCTCTCAAAAAGAAATGGAAGAGCTTTTGAAACTAATCAAGAAAAGCAATTATAATGTTGTTGAATAATTGCGGCAAACCCCCTCAAAAATCTCTATGTTGGCCCTGCTGCTTTGTTCAGAAGCTCATGCTAAAGCCTTGATCAGATTTTTGAAGACGGCCCATGTGCCCCAGGAAACCTCCGCGGATCAATTCCAGGAATGTGTAGCTAGCCTAACAGCTGACAATGGTCTAGGATTCTCCGATGCTGATCTAACAATCAAAGGGAGAAAACATAATGACGCTTTTCATGTCTCGGTGGAATTAAGAGGGACTACTCTAGCACACGTCCTGGTAGACACTGGTTCTTCGCTGAACGTCTTGCCAAAGTAATCTCTAGATAGACTAGATTGTGAAGGTTTAACTTTGAAGCACAACAACATCATTGTCAGAGCCTTTGATGGTTCCAAAAGGATGTTCCACGGGGAGGTATACATCCCGATTAAAGTGGGAACTAAAACCTTCAACTCCATATTCTATGTGATGGACATCCATCCTTCCTATTCTTGCTTGTTGGGAAGACCCTAGATTCACAATGCTGGAGCCGTCACTTCTTCTCTGCATCAAATGCTCAAGTACCCTGTCCAGGGGAAAATTATAACTGTTCACGGTGAAGAGGAATACATGATAAGCCATCTAAATTCTTTTTGCTATGTAGAATTGGATGGTGAATTCATCGAAACCCCTTTTAAGCATTTTGAAGAGGTAGCTCAAGATATTGCGGAAACCAAGACAGTGTCTTCTGTACCCATGATTACCAGACCTCTGCCTCAGATGTCGTCTCTCAAAGATGCAAAGGTTGTGATTAAAGAAGGAGGAAGCACAATCTGAGGGCAACTTTGAGACTTTCCCTTTAAATCAAATAAATTTGGCTCAGGTTTCACTTCGGCTAGTCAGAAGGATGTGCGTCGCTCCCGTGCCGGAGGGCCACCAATGAAGATCACCCATCATGGAGTTAATTCTTTGGAGGATAATGAAGAGGAGAGCAACTTGGAAGACTGGATTTTCCCTACTGTTGATGGAGGACTGTACAATTGGGAGGCAAAGGAATTTGTTCCCATTAATTTCATAAATCAGTAATTTATCTTTCAAACATTTCTGTTGGTTTGTAATAATTCTTAAACAATTCGTACACTTTTAACCTTGTGCCTTACCCGAGACACATAGGTCCATTTGTAAGGGTTTGATTTTTCATCTTCATATGCCATTTTAATGAATCATGGACGTTTTCACATATAAACTTTTGTGTTCATTATCTTTCTTTTTACATTTTATTTGTTTAAAGGTGGCTATCCCTTACACACACCCACACTCACAAATGTAGGTACCCTTCCATTCCGGATTCCATGGGTAACAATTCTGCTATGGCCTTCAGTGACTCTGAAGATCTGGTCTACCACGCCGAATACGAAGGTGAGGAAGATTGTGAGGTGCCAGGAGAATTAGCTAGACTGCTACAACAGGAAGAAAGGGATATTCTACCTCATGAGGAGTTGTTAGAGACAATCAACTTGGGTACTGAGGAAGACAGAAAAGAAGTTAGAGTGGGTGCCAACCTAGAGCCAAGTGTCAAAGAGCGCTTAATTCAGTTGTTAAATGAATATGTTGAGATCTTCCCCTGGTCATACGAAGACATGCCGAGACTTGATACAAATATTGTGGTACACCGTCTACCCACCAGAGAAGACTGTCCACCAGTTAAACAGAAAGTCCGCCGCATGAGGCCCGACATGTCTGAAAAGATCAAAGTAGAAGTTATAAAGCAGATCAATGCTGGTTTTCTTGCTGTTACTTCCTATCCACAATGGGTCGCTAACATTGTGCCCGTGCCTAAGAAGGATGGAAAAGTGAGAATGTGCGTGGATTACAGAGACTTAAACAGGGCCAGCCCTAAAGATGACTTTCCACTACCGCATATTGACATCTTGGTTGATAACATAGCTCATAACAAGGTATTTTCTTTCATGGACGGATTCTCAGGCTATAATAAGATCAAAATGGCCCATGAGGACATGGAGAAAACTACTTTTGTTACACAGTGGGGTATGTTCTACTACAAAGTGATGCCATTCGGACTGAAGAATGCTGGTGCAACCTATCAACGCGCCATGGTAGCTATGTTTCATGATATGATACATTATGAGATAGAGGTCTACGTAGACGACATGATAGCCCGATCACAAACATAAGAAGAACACCTCGACCATCTGCAAAAGCTGTTTGTCAGGTTGAAGGAGTACAAGCTCAGACTGAACCCTAACAAGTGTACATTTGGAGTAAGGTCCGGTAAACTCTTGGGTTTCATTGTCAGCAACAAAGGCATCGAGGTTGATCCTGCCAAAGTCAAAGCTATACAAGAAATCCCTGCCCCTTGCACTGAGAAGGAGGTCAGAGGTTTCTTGGGACGCCTAAACTACATTGCAAGGTTCATTTATCACCTAACATCTACCTGTGAACCAATCTTCAAGCTGTTGAATAAAGATTAGGTGGTTAAATGGAATGATGACTGTCAAGTTGCTTTCGATAAAATCAAGGAGTATTTGCTAGAACCTCCTATCTTAATGCCGCCCGTCGAAGGAAGGCCGCTAATCATGTATTTGACTGTCCTAGAGAATTCAATGGGATGCGTACTAGGCCAACATGACGAGTCTGGCCAAAAAGAGCATGCCATTATTACCTTAGCAAAAAGTTTACCAACTGTGAGACCCGATACTCACTGCTCGAGAAAACTTGCTGCGCTTTGGTATGGGTTGCTCGCCGGCTAAGGCAGTATATGTTGACTCATACCACTTTGCTGATATCTAAGATGGATCCGATCAAGTACATCGTTGAGAAGTCTGCCTTATCTGGAAGAATCGCTAGATGGCAGATGATCCTAACGGAATATGATATACAGTAAACGACCCAAAAATCTATAAAGGGGAGTGTGCTAGCCGATCATCTGGCCCATCAAGCTGTCGAAGATTACCAATCCATGAGGTTCGACTTCCCCTACGAGGACATTATGACATTGGATAACATTGAAGATTTCAGACCATATGAAGGACCTGAACAAGGATCCCGATGGACCATGTACTTTGATGGTGCCTCCAATGCACTTGGCAACGATATCAGTGTTGTAATTATCTCTCCAGAAGGTTGTTATACACCTTTCACTACCCGACTTTGCTTCAGCTGTACCAACAACATGGCCGAGTATGAAGCTTGTATCTTTGGTCTCAAGGCTGCAATAAACTTGGGAATCAAATCTTTGATTGTATTTGGGGACTCAGATTTGGTCATCATTCAGATCAAAGGAGAGTGGGATACTAAGCACCCAAACCTCATCCCTTACAAAGAACATGTCCTGACGTTATTACCACATTTTGAGCAGATTACCTTCGAGCACTTCCCGCGAGAAGAAAATCAGCTAGCGGATGCTCTAGCTACAATGTCATCCATGTTTAAACTTAACTGGGATAATGAGGCTCCCCAAATCACCATTGAACGGATGGACGAACCTGCATATTCTCACGAGATTAATACCGAAGAAGTAGTAGACCGACCTTGGTTTCATGAGGTCAAAAGGTATCTTGAGGCACAAGAATACCCTGAAGGAGCTTCAGTCAATGACAAAAAGTTCTTAAGGAGATTCTCAGCTAAGTTCTTCCTGATCAATGGTATCCTATATAAGCACAATCATGATTGCATTCTGCTCCGTTTTGTGGACAAGGTTGAAGTTGAGCAGATCATGGCTGAACTGCACAATGGTACCTTTGGCACTCACTCTTGCGGACATACGATGGCTAAGAAGATTCTACTGGCAGGCTATTGCTGGTCTACCATGGAAGTTGACTGCTATCAACATTACAGGACTTTTCACAAATGTCAAATCTATGCAGACAAGGTACATATACCTCCAGTTCCTCTCAATGTCTTAACAGCTCCTTGGCCATTCGCTATGTGGGGAATCAGCATGATTGGAGAGATCAAGCCTACAACATCCAATGGACACCGTATCATTCTGGTGGCCGTTGACTACTTCACCAAGTGGGTCAAAGCAGCTTCCTTTGCATCCGTTACAAAGAATGTTGTTGCCCGCTTCATCAAGCAGAACCTCATCTGTCGGTACAACATCCTCAAAAGGATCATCACCGACAATGGTACAAACCTGAACAACACTATGATCACCGCTTTGTGAGAGAAGTTCTAGATTCAACATCACAATTCATCTCCCTATCGGCCAAAGATGAACAGTGCTGTCGAAGCTGCGAACAAGAAAATCATTCAAAAGATGACAGTGACCTACAAGGACTGGCATGAGATGTTACCGTTTGCTCTGCACGGGTACCGTACCACGACACAAACATCAACTGGGGAAACACCCTATTCTTTGGTATACGGCATGGAAGTTGTTTTACCTACCGAGGTTCAGATTCCCTCCTTGAGAATCATGAAGGATGCTGGTTTGAGTGAAGACGATTGGATTCAGACCCAGCTTGATCAACTTAATTTGATTGATGAGAAGCGACTTACTGCTGTTTTCCATGGTCAGACGTATCAAAAATGGATGATCAAGGCTTTCAACAAGAAAGTTAGACGCCAGACATATCAAGTCGGGGATCTTGTAATCAAGCGGATCATCTTGCCGCAAAGTGATCCCAGGGGAAAATGGACTCCTACCTACGAACGACCATTTGTAATCAAGAATATCTTTTCTGGTGGGGCAATGATCTTAACCACCATGGACGGTGATGACCTGCCGCACCCTACGAACATAGACATAGTCAAAAGATACTACGCATAAATGACCCGACAAGTTGAAAACCCGAAAGGGCGACTTGGGCAAAAATGGGCATCCCGGTGAATAGAAAACCCGAAAGGGCGATTCAGGCAAAAATTAGGGATAAATAAAAAAATATGTACACCCGGCAAGTTGAAAACCCGAAACGGCGACTTGGGAAAAAAAGGGTTTCCCGGTGGACCGAAAACCTGAAAGGGAGGTCCAGGAAAAAGTTAGGGAATTAAAGCGTATGACTATTTCTCGTCGGATCACTTTAAGGACAATCTCTTCAAGGACAAGCTCCGGGCTTCTGATCAACTCAATCATCTTCGGACGAAGCAATGAATGGACAAGATATCCAGAGTTACGAAGGCTATAGCAGGATGGGAACCCCATGGAATTTTTACACATAGCCATCTTTCTTTGTATAAATTTTTCTCATTTTTTATGACAACATTCTCTTACTAGGATGTCTGTCTCCTTTGTACAAAATACTTACACAAAGTTAATACAAAGATACTTCAAAGTGCAGAAAACTATTTGCCTTTTCCTTCTTTTTTTACACTTGTGTTTTATTTGAAAACGTCCAATGATTTATTAATAAACATATGCATTTGAATATAATCATTGTTTACAAATAAACGAAATGAGAAAGAACAATTACTGACAGGTTGAAAGTATAGGAAAACGTCTTTAGGCTATTCCACAAGCAATCCTCTATTGTACATCATCTAGATCCCCAACGTAAATACATATCCCTAGCAGAATTAAATTTCAAAATCCCCACCAGAGTCAAAACTTTAAACTCCCAATCCCCAACGGAGTTATATTTCAAACACTTAATCCACCATCAGAGTTAAACCTCCAAACTCCCAATCCTCAGTGGAGCAAAAATTTGAACTACAGACCCTCAACGGAGATGAAACCTTCTTCCCTTGTCAAGTATAATTTCCAACTACCAACCCCCAGTGGAAACCATTCAGTTTTCCCCAGATTTCCCCAACAAGTTATCTTAAAGTCTGAGAATCAACCAGATAATAGTTAACTTTTGTCTTATCCCCAAACTAGGATAATTCCCTAGTAGAGTGGCATACGACCCAAACTCCTGAACTTTTTCCAAACAAGAATAAGCTTTTTCCCCCAGAGTCTTGAACTTACTTTCCAGCAGTATAGCTACTCCCCACAGAGTTTTTACTCCCCAACAGAATGAAGATTCTCATTCTTGATTCCCCAGTGAAGTTGCCAAAGTCTTCTTTTCTCCCTAGCATGAATTCGTCAGAATTTTTAATCCCCTGCAGATCGAAGATTTTTATTCTTGACTCCTCAGCATGAAGTCCCCAAGGATTCAAAATTCCCCAGAAGATTGAAGATTCCCATTCTTAGTTCCCTGCAGAAGCCATCAGAGTCTTCCTTATTCTCCAGCAGATCAAGGTTTTTCTTTTGTTTGATCTCCAATAAAGATCGTTAGAGATTTCCCTATTCCCCAGCCGAGTAAGGATTCCCATTGTGTAATCCCCAGCCGTAGTCATCAAAGCTCTCTGGATTCCCCAAGCAGGTTTCTCAAGCAGCACTAGGCATTATTTGCACAACAGAATGATTATCATATTCCAACTCCAAAGACTTGAAGGACCCCTATATCCCCGGAAAGTCGTGAAGGATTGTCACACCCCCACAGAAGTTGTCAAGGATTTATTTTCCCCAGTAGCAGTCGAAGATTTTATCATCCCCAGCAGTCACCAAAGATTTCTCATCCTCAGCAATCAAAGATTTTGAATCTCCAGCATCGGTCAAGGATTTATTTTCCCCGACAGCAGTCAAAGATTTCATTATCTCCAACTATCAAGGATTTATTTTCCTCAGTAATACTGCGAATCAGCTTACATGCGCATACATTACATTCATATATCATAAACATTGATAAAACACATTTATTGCATCATACATGTCATGCAACATAACTCTGTGTTTCAGCTAACATTTTACCCTTTTCAAGATAAGATTAAAAGCTATCTTTAACAAATATTCAAAGATTTCAGATACAGTCAAGATACGCTCCAGACACGGATGCCATTTTGTCACTCATTCAGACTTCAACATCAGATACAAATTAGGTACGCTCCAGACACGGAAGCCATTCTATTTCTCATTCAGATTCAACTATCAATTTCAAGTTCAAATACACTCTAGAGACGGAATTCATTCTGTCAGTTATTCAGATCCCAGTTACAGTTCAGATACACTCCAGACACGAAAGTCATTCTGCAACTCATACAGATCTCAGTTCAGATATAGCTCAAAGATGCTCCAAACACGGATGCTATTCTATTGCTTATTCAGATTCAGATTCAAAGCTCAGAGACAACTTAGAGATGCTCTAGACATAAATGCTATTCTATTGCTTATTCAGATTCAAAGTTTAGATACAGCTCAGAGATGCTCCAGACACAGATGATATTCTATTGCTTATTCAGATTCAAAGCTCGGATACATCTTAGAGATGCTCCAGAAACGGATGCTATTCTATTACTCATTCAGACTCCAACTACCAGTTACAACTCAGATACGCTCTAGACACGAACGCCATTCCATTTCTCATACAAATTCAATCTCCAGATACAATTCAGATACGTTCCAGACACGGATACCATTCTGATACTCATTCTTCTGACTTACGACATTCAATTCAAAAAACGTTCTTGGATGGCATATTTAAGCCCATCTCCAACAAGATTCTATCACATATCCAAATGGCATCTTTAAGCCCATTTCCTCAACTACATTTTGACGTGTGCAAATTTACGGGCACTCTAGTGTCCAATCATCTTTTACCTTCGAGTCACGAATGACAAACTCGCCAATCTAACTCTTCAGGTTCAAGAAGATTGAACAGGGGCAGCTGTTGTACCATAAAATTTTCCCTATCATTTTATCAATATTTTCCTCACAAGACTTCTTGGACTCCAGACCAGGATTAGGGTTTGCTCTACTCAAGACATCTCCTTGCACTATTGACCTGTAATTAGGGTTTGAGTTTGCACAAGGATTTTTGTACTTCTAATGCCTCATGTGTCTTTCATACTTCATGTTGGACCTATAAGATTGCCCATACCAAGTTTCAAGCCTTGAATCACTTTTTTGCCCAGTCAATTGGACAATTGACCTAAAAAATCAACTGTTGGGGAAAAAGTCAACTGTGGCCAATTTACATTCAAGCCTCATAATTTTTTATCCACACCAACATTATAAAATCATATGAACCATTTGATCAAGTTTGGACCACAACTCCTCAAGAAATTTGATCAGATCATCAAAAGCGCAAAATGGTCATTTTTAGGGGTTTGACTATAGAAGGGCAATTTCTGATTTTTCACCTAGCCAATGACAAATTGGGTTCAAGCATGGTTTCAAGGACTCAATGGCATCATCTTGACCTAATCACAAGGTTCAAAATATCTCAAATGCATTGGATTGACAAATGAATTTTCCAGTCAACTAATCAAAAATCAACTGTACACTGAAAAGTCAAACGTTGACTTTTTGGTCAAAATCAAGTGCCAAGGGTCATTTTTCATCAAGATGTGTCAAAACATGAAACTTTTTCACCAAGAAACCTAATTTTGGAAATTAGGGTTTAAAATGGAAAATTTTCATAACTTAGAAATTTTCTATGTTATGAAAATTTCTTATTTTTTCCCAAATTTTCCCAACTTTTTCACCATGATGCAATTGGATTCAAAGAAAACTTCAACCATGAAAGTTGTAGTCCTCCACAAAATCTACAACTTTTATGCACAAAGTTTTCCCAAAAGATGCTTGGATCTCAAGTTATGATTTTGTGAATAGGGGTCCATGAAACTTTTAACTTAGTGAAATTTTGCCCTAGTTTAGGCAGAATTTTGACCTATCTTCATGGAAACTTTTCATATAGGTCCAAGTGGAATCTAAAAACGCAATTCAAAGATGGATTTTAGAGCATGTTACAAGCTTTCCAAAATGTCCCATAACTCTCCAAGATCATTTATGGTTAGGGAGAATCGAAGAAAAGAAAATGGTCATTTCTCACTTTTGTCCAAGGCATTTTGCACCATCTTACAACTTGCAAATCAGTTTGAATCATGCTTGTACTTGCATTACAGGCTCTAATCCTCTTTACACTCCAAAATTGAATGCAAATACAATGGTCAATGGCATTGTTTTGATCTTTGAAACTTTGTACAAAGGTTTAATCCAAAAATGGCATAAAGGTAGCATTGCTACTTTGATAAAGTTAGCTTTTACAAACTTTGTTTATCTTGAGCCATGAACCCAACAAACTTCTGCAAACAAAGTCCAACAACTTGAGGCAAAGTACACCAATTGTGTTCAGGCCTTGAGCTAGCCTGTACAGGCTGTGAGCTTTGTCAACTCACTTTTGCTTCAAAAACAAGAAACCTTGCAAAAGTTCCACAACTTGTGCATCTGTTAAAATCAAGCTTTGTGACCATTTGAAACGGGTTCAGCATATTATACCAAGCCTAAAACACAAGCTCATAGCATCTCAAACACCCAAATACACCAAAAACCCCATTTCTGCCCAAAACAGGGCAAGCTCTGCAGAACTCAAGCCAAAACCAAATTGCCTCGTGCATTTTGTCTTGAACCACTTCAGACACATTCCTTATATCCCATTTGAACTATCCAAGCCCTTCTCAAGAAACTGTAACTTCATTTTCAAGCTTCACCATTTTCAATTTCTGAGTTTGCAGGTTGAGTTCTATAGGGAGATTCAAGCCATTTTAAAGCAAGCTGAGCATTGGGAAAGGTCAAGGGAACTTCAAGCAAGCTCAAAAGAACTTCATGCCTCACTCACAACTCCTACATTGCCATATTCGAACTTGATTGAACAAGGTAATTTCCAACTTTCTATCACCTTATTTAGACATAATTAGGCTTAGGTTTGTGAAGCAAAAATGTAGACCTTAAGTTGCTTGAACGGTACATATGCATAACTTCCATTTATATTAACTGAGCTAGGAGAATTTAGATGTTGAAGTTGCTGAAAAAACTAGGTCATAAATTAGGGGCACTAAAATTCTCTCTGGTCTTTGAGAGTTAGATCATGTTTTTTATATCATTAGGATCGTGTGATGATGAGCTATAACTTTCATTTTGCAAGATTTTGTTTTTAAGCACGTATGCAGGAGATACAGTTTTGAGCATAGGACGCGCGTTTTTTGTTCTAAGGACAGGGACGAAGTGGAAGTTTGGGCTAGGCCTGGATTTTCTGGCTATTTGCACCCCCTCTTTATTTTCTACACCCCCTTGGCCCATTTGTTTTATTTTTGTATATTTTTCATTTCTTTTATATTTTCTGACTTTTATTATTTTTTCTAAATATTAAAAACACCAAAAATATTTTCTTAATTTTTACATTTTTATTTTATTATTTTTGTCATTTTTTTGGGGCATAAAAATAGTTTACTAATAATATATACTTTATTTTTCTTAAATAAATTGAAAATAATATTAAAATACTGACATATTTTATTTTATTATATTATACATATAAAATAATATTTTCTCACATATTTTGTTTTTTTAAACATTTTTGTATATATATTTATTTATTTTCTTATACAGAAAAATGAATAAATAAATAATTAGAATATATATTTTCTTTTAAACAAAAAAAACTAGGGTTTCCACCCTTTCCAAAAAAAATAATCATTTTTTTCTCTTATTTTTAAGACATTAAAAAAATTTATTTTACATACATAAAATAAATATACAAAAAACATTTGTGCATATTTACATTTATTTATATTTAAATAATTGTCCATTTATTTATTGTATATAAATTCAATTGGGTTGTAATAGTAAATTAGGGTTTTATTTTGTGCAAATACCCCCTATTCAAACTGGTACCCCCCCCTTCCCATAATATTGTTGTAATAGTTAGATTTAATTTACGCAATTTATCGTATTATATCCATGATAGTAAGATTAGGGTTTTGTATGGAAAGACCAAAATCAAACAAATAGCATGACTAAACGCAAGACAAAAATGCATGAAAAATGACAACACAATGTACACAAGCATCTCTAGGGTTTCACCCACTTGTTGCCTTAAAAAAACATGGTCATGGTATGCATGCTATGTATCTTGGCAAAATCAAAGCAAAAACAAAAAGATCATAGTTCCTTGATGACGCTATCTTGGTTGCCTATACAAAAATGATCTAGACCCTCAAAAACTTGCTAAGATACTTGGCAATATTGTTATCATGGTCATACGATGACCCACGCCCGTCCCGTTTAACATCCAAAGATAGGTTTGTTTACCAAATACAATGGTAAAACAACAATGTCAAAGGGTTAAAAATGTGTAGGAAAGATCTTTGAGTAGGGTAGACAACTCCTAGTTACTTGATCAATTTGCAAACAATCCTTGCTATTTTCAAAAACACACACACACAATTTCAAAACATTTTCCAAACAAACTTTCAAACATTGAAACATTTTTCAAAAGACAAACACCTTTGTATACATTCAAACAAGAATCATTACAAAGGTTGCCTAAACAAAGGCCTCTTTTCAAAATACTTTCAAAACCACACACTAAAGCACCATTTCAAACAATTGAAAAGCAAAAGCAAGTGATCTAAAACAAGTAACTAAGAGCCCATGGAAAACCATGGATGAAAAGGGTGCTAGAACCTTCCCTTTTCATAATCTACCCCCCGAACCCAAAAACAATCTCAAAGGTCTTTCCTGTGCTTTTTTATCTTTCCTTTTGGATAAAATAAAAGTCGGTGGCGACTCTTGCTAAACCGAAACATTTGCGAACACAAACGCAAAACCTCAAGTCAGTTCTCCCATCGCATCACACCTGGATAGTAGGGTTACTTCAAAGTGATAGTGTAGATTAGTTGACCTGTTTGGTTTTGGGAACTGAGTTTCCATTAGTCGTCTGTAGACGTGATCTGTATAACTGTTGGATTTGTCGAAGCTAATCATTTTTTTCCTGAAAAGATAGCAGGGTTAGTTATATGCGATGCATGAAATGCAGGATGAGATGATGTTCTCAAAATAAATGAGATTATGTTGTATATGATATTTATGTGTATGTCATGATGTATGTTCATGAAATGCTATCGGGGTATGCCCGCGTCTGGGAAAATAAATCCCTGGCGGTTACTGGAGATTCGTAAATATTCTATCAGGAAGAGATGCTGCTTGAGAATAAACTATGCAGGGAACAAACTTAGGAAGTGAATTCTTGTAGCTGAAGTGATGAACTTTGTCAGGGATTGAGCCTCTGTATCTAGAGAAATAAACTCTGCTTGGGGGATAAATTTTACTGACTCGCCCGTGATTATGAACTTCAGTTGGGGTTGTTACGTCTTATTTCGAGAAAGCTGACATCAATGCTTTTGAATACTTTTGCTCTGTAGGGAGTGTAGGTACTGATGATTATGCTCCAAAGCTGACTTTATCCCGGTACCTGTTGGGCAGAGTAACTTTCAGGTTTGACACTTCTTGTTTTTGCCCCTGTTTCTGGAATTATGAGTAATTATCTTTTGTTTCTTATGTAAATATTTATAAGCAGCAATCATTTTCAAATGGATATATCGAAAATAAATCATTGGACATTCTTGCAAAACAAAAAAAAAAAAAAGAAAAAACAAACTCGAAGTTTCTTGTGAAAATATTTTGTATTGATTTTTGAAGTTGGCCTGTAATAGGCGTTTTTGTACAAGGAGGCTGACGCTCTAGTAAGAGAACACCTCCGAAAGATAGAAACTATACAATTTGTGTAAAAGAAAGAAAAAAACAGCTATGTGAAACAACCCCATTGGGTTCCAACTCTGCTATTGCCTTTATATCTTCAAGCGTCTCATCACTTTGCTACTTGGTCGAAGGTTGATCAAATTGATTGGTGCCGTCTGAGCCTGATAGTCAATATCGTAGTTTGGTCGCAAGATGATCCAAAAAGACATAGAGATATGCTTCATATCCCTAAATTTTTCCTGGACCTCCCTTTCGGGTTTTCAGTCCACCGGGATACCCTTTTTTCCCAAGCCGCCCTTTCGGGTTTTCGACTTGCCGGGTGTACAATTTTTTTTCATTTTCATCCCTTACGTTTTCCCGAACCCCATTGGTTTGTCGGGAAGCCCTTATTTTTGCCTAGGCCAGTCAACCTAGCAGGTCCTTTAATTAGGTGTAGTATCTTTTCACTATGTCCGCATTGACGGGGTGAGGGAGGTCGTCACCATTCATGGTGGTTAGAATCTTAGCTCCACCCAAGAAAATGTTCTTAACCATAAATGGTCCCTCATACGTGGGGGTCCATTTGCCCTTGGATCACCTTGCGGCAGTATGATGGGTTTGATCACTAGATCCCTGACTTGATATTCTTGACGCCTGACTTTCTTGTTAAAAGCCTTGATCATTCGCTTTTGGTACGTCTGACCAAGGCATATAGTAGTAAGCCTCTTTTCATCGATTACGCTTAACTGATCAAGTCGGGTTCGGATCCAGTCGTCCTCGTTCAAACCTGCATGCTTCATAATCCTGAGAGAAGGTATCTGGACTTCGATGGGTAGGACTGCCTCCATGCCATATACCAGAGATTAAGGTGTTACCCCTGTCGACGTCCGGGCTGAGGTACAATACCCATGAAGAGGAAATGGTAGCATCTCATGCCAGTCTTTATATGTCACTGTCATCTTCTGTACAATCTTCTTGATGTTCTTATTAGATGCTTCAACAACGCCATTCATCTTCGGCCGGTAGGGAGAAGAGTTATGATGATGTATCTTGAACTGTTTATAGAGCTCAGTGATCATTGTGTTATTGAGATTCGTACCATTGTCAGTAATAATTCTCTCTGGCACACCATATCGACATATCAGATTGTGTCAGATAAACCGCGCCACGACGTTCTTGGTTAATGTAGCAAAAGAGGCTGCCTCAACCCACTTCGTGAAGTAATCACTGGCTACTAGGATGAAGCAATGTCCATTAGAAGCGGTGGACCTGATTTCTCCAATCATGTCGATACCCCACATTGTAAAGGGCCACGGAGCTATCAAGACGTTTAAGGGGACCGGAGACACATGCACCTTATCAGCGTATATTTGGCACTTGTGACAAGTTCGAGAGTGCTGATAACAATCGGCTTCCATAGTGAACCAGTAGTATCCTGCCCGTAGGATCTTCTTAGCCATGGTATGTCCACTCGAATGGGTTTCGAAGGTGCCTTCATGTAGATCTGTCATGATCCTCTCTGCTTCACTCCTGTCTACACATCGTAGTAGTGTGGAGTCATGGTTGTGTTTATAGAGGATTCCATTACTGAGGAAGAATTTTGCAGCGAACCTTCTTAGAAACTTCTTATTATTGACAGATGCACCTTCGGGATACTCTTGAGCCTCGAGATACCTTTTGACTTCGTGAAACCAGGGATTGTCTGCCACTTCTTTGGTGTCAATTTCATAGTAGTGTGCTGGTTCATCCAACCTCTCAATGGTGATTTAAGGAGCTTCATTGTCCCACCTAACCTTGAATATAGAAGACATGGTAGCTAGCGCATCCGCTAACTGGTTCTCCTCTCGTGGAAAGTGTCCAAAGGTTACCTCCTCAAAGTGTGGGATCAATGTCACTATGTACTATTTGTATGGGATGAGATTCGGATGCTTCGTATTCCAATCGCCTTTGATATGACTTATCACCAAAGCGGATACCCCGAATACACTCAAGAACTTGATCCTTAAGTCGATATCAGCTCAAAGACCCATGATACATGCTTCATACTCTGCCATGTTGTTGGTGCAGTGGAAACATAATCGGGCAGTGAACGGAGTATGACAACCCTCGAGAGATATGATTACAACACCAATGTCGTTGCCCAGTGCATTTGAGGATCCATCAAAATTCATAGACCATCGGGATCCCTCCTCAGGTCCTTCATCCGGTCCAGGTTCTTCGTAATCAGTCACCAGCATAATATTCTCATCCAGGAACTCAAAATTCATGGACTGGTAGTCATCCATGGCCTGATGAGCCAAATGATCAGCCAATACACTCCCTTTTATTGCTTTTTAGGTTGTATATTGTATGTCTTATTTAATTAAGATCATTTGCCACCTTGCTATCCTTCCGGAGAGAGCGGGCTTCTCGAAAATGTACTTGATTGGATCCATCTTTGATATCAACAAGGTAGTGTGAGTCAGCATATACTGTCTCAGACGGCGAGCAGCCCATGCCAAAGCGCAACAAGTTTTCTCGAGCAATGAGTATCATGTCTCACAGTCGGTAAACATTTTGCTAAGGTAGTATATTGCATGCTCTTTTCGACCAGACTCGTCATGCTTCCCCAACACACACCCTTTTGAATTGTCTAGCACCGTCAAGTATAATATCAAAGGTCTTCGTTCAACTAGAGGCATCAAAATCAGTGGTTCTTGAAGGTATTCCTTGATTCTTTCAAAAGCGGTCTGGCATTCATCATTCCACTTTACCACTTGATCTTTCTTCAGAAGCTTGAAGATTGGCTCACAAGTACCAGTCATATGTGAAATGAACCTGGCGATATAATTCAGGCTTCCCAAGAAACCCTTAACTTCCTTCTCTGTACGGGGAGCTGGCATTTCTTGTATAGCTTTTACCTTTGCAGGATTTACTTGGATGCCCTTGTCGCTGACAATGAAACCCAGAATTTTACCAGACCTTACCCCAAAGGTGCACTTGTTCGGATTCAACCTCAGCTTATACATATTTAACCTGTCGAACAACTTTTGGAGATGATCAAGGTGCTCTTCCTCAGTCCGAGACCTGGCTATCATGTCATCAACATAGACTTCGATCTCGTGGTGAATCATATCATGGAACAAAGGGACCATGGCACACTGATAAGTTGCCCCAGCATTCTTCAACCCAAATGGCATCACCTTGTAGCAGAAGGTGCCCCACTGTGTAATGAAGGTTGTCTTCTCCATGTCTTCATGAGCAATCTTGATCTGGTTGTAGCCAGAGAAATCATCCATGAAGGAGAAGATTTTGTGTTGCGCGGTGTTTTTGACCAGAACATCAATGTGAGGAAGTGGGAAGTCATCCTTGGGGCTTTCCCTTTTCAAATCTCGGTAATCTACACATATCCGTACCTTACCGTCCTTCTTAGGTACCGGAACGACGTTGGCAACCCACTGTGGATAAGAAGTGACAGCCAAGAATCCTGCGTCGAACTGTTTCATGACCTCTACCTTGATCTTCTATGACATTTCGGGATGCATACGGCGGACCTTCTGTTTAATCGAAGGACAGACTTCTTTAGTCGGCAGGCGATGTACCATAGTATTAGTGTCCAAACTAAGCATGTCTTCATAGGACCAGGAGAAGATCTCAACATAGTCGTGCAACATCTGTATCAACCTCTGTTTGACGTTAAGCTCCAGTTTTGCACATATTTTAACCTCTTTTCTGTCTTCCACAGTACCCAAATTCACTGTCTCAACCGGCTCCTCATGAGGCTGTATCTCCCTTTCTTCCTGATGTAATAGTCTAGCAAGTTCTCCAGGCACCTCACAATCATCCTCACCTTCGTCTTCGGCTTGGTTGATCGGATTTTTGAAGTCATAATTGGCAATAGCAGAGCTGTTATCAATGGGATCCAAAGTGGATATGGATATGCATTATGATACGTGATTGTGTGTAAGAGAATAGCTGTTTTGATAAAGTGAAAACAGAAAAGAAAAACAAAGAGCGTAAAATTTCTATGCAAGAACCGTCCAATGCTTTATTAATTATATCTGAAATGACAAATAATATCCCTCACAAGCAAATCCAATGTGCCTCGGGCAAGGCACAAGGCCATAAAGTTTTAAATTGTTTATTACCAATCTCAAAACAAGTAAGACAATTACTGCGGAATAAAAGAAACTGGTATAAACTCCCTGGCTGTCCAGTTGCTCGGTCCATCGTTGGTAGTAGGGTAGATCCAGCTGTCAATGTCTGAGTTTTCCTTGTTGTCTTCAATGGCATTAATTCCTCGATTATTGATGTGTAGGGGAGGTCTTCCAGCCCTTGCGCGTCGAACAACCCTTTGAGCCCCTATAGTAAAGCCCAAACCAAAATTGTCAGTTTTGTGAGTGAAATCAGGGAGCTGACCCCAATTGGTACACCCACCTTCTTCAACCATGGCCCTGGCGTCCTTGAGAGAAGCCATCTTCAGAGGAGGTTTGCTGCTGGTAGTAGTTTCAGTCGATGCCAAGATCTGATGGTCCTATTCGAAGTTCTGACAAGGAGTTTCTATGAATTCCCCGTCCATCTCTACGTAGAAGAAGGAATTGAGGTGGCTCACCATATACTCCTCTTCACCCCGCACAGTGACAATTTCCCCTTTTACCGAATACTTCAGCATTTGGTGGAGTGTGGAAATTACAACGCCAGCCTCGTGGATCCAAGGACGACCCAACAAACAAGAATACAACGGCCTGATGTCCATCACATAGAAGGTGGACCCAAAAGTCTGAGAACCCACTTTGACAGGGATGTCTACCTCCCCATGCACCATTCTCTTCGACCCATCAAAAGCCCTTACCATAATGTTACTAGGCTTTAGAGTCAAACCCTCGCAATCCAACTGGTCCAACACCTTCTTCGGAAGAACATTCAGTGAAGACCCAATATCTACCAATAAATGAGCCATAGTGGTGCCCCTGCATTCAATCGAGACATGCAAAGCATCATTATGTTTTCTTCCCTTTGGTGTCAAGTCTGCATATGAAAAACCCAGCCCATTATCTGCAGTCAGGCTGGCCACGCAATCCTTAAATTGATCAACTGAAGTCTCTTGCGGCACATGCAAAGTTTTGAGGAATGCAATCAAAGCCTTCGCATGGGCCTCAGAGCACAACAACAGGGATAACATGGATATGTTTGAGGAGGTCTGCCCCAGCTGCTCGACCACATTGTAGTCGCTCTTCTTAATTATTTTCAATATTTATTCTACCTCTTGGTTAGAGGCTTCCACAATAATTTTTCTAGGCGCCTTTGTTCGGGCAGGCTCACCTATAACTTCTTTGCTGCGGGTATCAGACGATTCGCCGACAGGGATAATAACTAGAGTAAGAACAGGAGCAGTAGTTGATGTACCAGCAGGAACATCAGATGGAATGACCATAGGCTTGTTGACAGTCATAGGGGAAATCTCGGGAGAGAAGACCCTTCCACTTCGGGTAACTTTTCTGGTTCCGACAATATTACCAATATCAGGATCAGCCTATTCATCTTTCAAATCTTGTTTAATGCCATGATAGTACACATCAGCACCATAATGCCAGGGGACAACATTTTCCGAGTCATACGGGACAAGACCAGGAACACTGATTATCAACGGAGCAATTCTTGGAGCAGATGTAATCATAACAGGTCTTCTCGAGGAGACCTTGGAAGGATTGGCGGAAATGGTTATAATGGCAATGTCTTCAGATGGAACAACGGGAACCAAAGTTTTCTCGGACAAAATTTCTTTGCTGTCCATCAGGCGATGAACACCTAACTTCAGCAAACGACAACCAGAAGGTAGAAATGAACACATGTGCAACCTTTACCACAACCCAGAAATAAATCGGCCAACAGCAAATTCTTCTTCACAGTCATAAGAGGAGTAGAAACTTCATCCACCAAGGTCACAAACAAGTCGGTATCAATAGCATTAATTCCACGACCGTGATTAGGCATGTGAGCAGTTATGACATTGGGCTTCTCCGGAGCATCGAACTCAATTTCCTTGGCTTCAATCTGATCATGTACCTTATTTCTTAGAGCCCAACAATCATTGGTATCGTGGCCAGGACTCTCAGAATGATAGGCACACCGAGCATTTGGATTATATCGGGGAGATGTGGTATTTGGATTCTTGGGAGCCTCTTTCAAGGTTGCCAAGTTGGATCTCAGCAGATGAGGTAGAACTTCAGCCAATGTCATATTGATTCGGGTAAACTTCCGTTGTGGTCTTTCCACCCTTTGTTGATTGTTGCATTGTGGAGCAACTGCAGGCCTAGGTATCATTACGGCCCTTACTGTCTGACGATGTTCAGCCCTGTTTTGGCCCCTCGGGCTATAGATGGCACTGGCTTCCTTCTTACCAGCAAAAGGCTTCCTTACCGAACTCGAAGAGGCATACTTTTGTATCTTTCCTCTCTGAATCCCAGCTTATACACTTTCTCCAGTTAGAATCAGCTCAGTGAAACCAGCTGACGAGCTACCGATCAAATGATTAAAGAATGGACCATATAACGTCCCTAGAAACATATCCACCAACTCCCTATTAGACAATGGGGGTTGAACTCTTCCATCCAAGTCTCTCCATTTCTGTGCATAGTCTTTAAAGCCTTCACTTGCCCCCATGGACATACTCTGGAGTTGAGTACGAGTAGGAGCAAGGTCGGTGTTGTATTGATACTAATAGAAAGCGGCAACCAGGTCTTCCCAATTTCGGACATTGGCTCCCTCCAGTTGGTAGAACCATTCAAGCTGAGTCCCTGACAGACTATCTTGAAAGAAATGAACCCACAAATTTCTAAGAGCAGAGATGGAGTTTTGGGCAAGACACCCCATCATACTTAGCAAAAATTGGAGCTTTGAAATTCGGCGGGATGACCACTCCCGACACCAATCCTAATTCTTCGAAATCCAACCCAGGTATCCTCTAAACTTCTATGGCACTCAAACGATCTTCCAACTGCTTGTATCTATCCTCAGTAGGAGGATACTGATCATCATCGTAGTCGGTATCATTGTCAGAGACAGCAGGACTGGGATCCTTCTCCCTTGTCTCCTTTTCTTGATTATTCCCTTCTTTGGATGAAGAGGTCATATCGACTTGTCGCTTCAACCGCTCTCCAAACCTTCTGCCCATATTCAGAATACTGGCAGCCTTCTTCTTTTTCTTTTTCTCTTTCAGGATGAGGGCTTTCAAATCCTCCTGCCCTTTTTCCAGACTGATGAACATTTGTTGGAACTTGGCGTTCTGTTCCTAAAGGTCCTTGATACTTTGTTCGGAAGATATTTCTGCTGAAATAAACAGCGAAGAAGATGAGAAACCTATAATGGTACCTGTACATGCAATGCTATGAATGGGATGCGCATGAAATAATTTCAAAGACTTTGGGAAATTTAAATTTGCAAACCAAAATAAAACAATGATTTTATTAGCTGAATTCTAAGTTCAAATTCCTTTTAGGCGTTACAATTAAACAAATCTAAAACTAGAAAAGAAATCAAAATTCCCATGGATGCTTCCTCTTCGTGCCGAGATAGACAGTTAGTCCTTTTTCCTCATGGAGCTGCTTTGTGAGCTCTAAAACCTTCCTCTCCTGAGCATAGGACTGATCCCTATAAGTATCCCGCTCCTTCTTCAACTGAATCCAAGACCTCTGAAATTCTCCAAGATCAGCGGGCATATAAGCATAGAGAACCGTGTATGGAATACCCCCTTCAGTAGTGGGTTCCATAATCACAGGTAAAACGGCCACATAGGGCATCATAAGCTTCTGGGCGCGAGCTCGTACCCATTGGAGGTAAGGATCCATAGGAATGGAAGCCTTTGGCCCTAAAGCCCTGGCGCCAGATCGGTTTACCATGCCCCGAGCTCGTATGAACCTCCGGCGATACTCTTGAACGTCATCCTCATAGTTGAATACAATTCCCTCAATAAGTAACTCGTGAGGACCATCTCTTCGAGCGTAACCAAATTGTCACAGAGCTAAACAAGGATTGTAGGTTATACCCCCTCTGATGCCAAGTAACGGAACATTAGGGTACTCCCCGCAACGGTCAATAATAGCAGTGTTTTCCATAGCTCGGGAACACTAGAGAATATCCATATGAGCGAGTGACATTATCCTTTGTGACCAACCCAAACCTTCTTCATTCTTGAGTATGGACTTAGGGAGGTGAGAAATAAACCACATCGACAGCAATGTAATGCAACACATAAGAACCCCTCTTCTCTTCATGGTACGAGTATGAAGAGTGTGCAAAATATCCCCGAGCAAGGTAGGCACAGGGTTGTGAGAAAGGAAGATCTTGATAGCATTCACATCTATGAATGAGTCTGGATTAGGGAATAGAACTAACCCATAGGTTAGAAGAGCCAAGACCTCCTCAAAAGCCTGAAAATCCATATCATCCCAAAAAAGCTGGGCCTTGTCTATCCGGAACTTGGCTAGAAAACCCTTGACTCCGCTTCTTTTTTCCCAATTGGATACCACGTCGGCCCGTTTCAGATGCAAGGCTGAGGCAATGACTCCTGGCTTAGGAACTTCTTCCAGACCTGTGAAAGGCAACTGTTCAAGAATGGGTATATCAAACAGCTGGGAGAATTCTTCCATGGTAGGCACCAACTAATAGTCTGGAAAGGTGAAGCAGTGGTGCTTGGGATCAAAGAACTGAAAGAGTACACTCATCATCTTTTCATCAAAGTTTGAAGTAACCAGGTTGAGAAGTCGACCATGTCTCTTTGTGAATGCAGAAGTTTCAGAAACCCTTGATACTAGCTCTTTGAGTTGGGAAGGTATCTTCACAAAGCTGATTCGGATAGTGTTTCTACGAATGGAAACCATGATCTGCAAAACAAAACAAAGATAAATTAACTTGGTCTTTGAAATGGTTAGTGCAATAAGAATGGATACTATGTTATGATGCATGATGTCATGATAAACCACAGGTATAGAAAACACAGATAAATCACACCAAGTCCTTAGGTTTAAGGCCTGCATGAGGTTAAAGGTCATACCTTCTTGAAGTTTAGTTGGTTACAAACCTGTCTTAAAAAGTAACTGGGTTCTAAGGGATCTCAATTTCACTGACAATCCTTTACCGGGCATTGTCTCAGCTCAAACAATCTTTTCTTGCGGCCGAAATATCCCAAAAGTCTAATCTCAATGAGTGTAGCATTGAGTATCAACCAATCCTCAGCACTACACCGAGGTCGTCTATCTCACTACTTTATAATTCCCATGTTTGTTCAACTAAGGTTCTAAGGTCCGTTAGTGCTTCACGACACCACGCGGCAGCCCCGTATTCTCCTCGTTTCCCCATGAAGAATACCAGTACCAATCAAAGTGCCACACCAACACAGCCATCGCTTAAACCATATCAGTCAACACCGTACAGTCTCCGCGATCTATTGTTGTTTACCTAATAAGTGCTCTAGATCCGGGTGTAGGATATATAGTAACCCAAGTAATAACCCTTTAAAAATAAAGCAAACAAACAAGAAAGCAATTTTGAAATGACCTAGATCCTAAGGTATACCCCACTTTATTTTATATCCCCAGCAGAGTCGCCAGTTCTGTGATACTTCGGCAGAACCGACTATTAATACTGGTTTGCGTTTTGCGTTTTTTGTTTGCAAAATGTCGTGGTAAGCAAGAGTCGCCACGGACTTTTATTTCATCCAATCAAGAAAAGGAAAAAGAACAGAAAAAACCTTTTTCGAGAATATTTGAGTATGGGGGTAGATTATAGAAAGGAAAGGTGTTAGCACCCTTTCTATCCATGGTTTTCCATGGGCTCTTAGGTACTTGCTCATTTTAAAATTTCTTGTGTGTGTGATTGTTTTGAAAAAAAGTTTTACTTCGTGTTAACCCTTGTTTCTGTCCTCAAGGATGTGACGAAGGTGTTTTTGTAATTTTTTTTTAAAGGTGTTGGTGCGAAAAGTGTATTTGTTTGAGCAAGTACTTACAAGTTAATCTACCTACTCGAAAAAAACTGTTCGTTTTCCTTTAGACAGTGTTATCCCATTATTAAGGAATAGGTAGCACTGTCGTTGGAGTTTTAAGGGACGTTCGAAGGGACAAATACGGTCACAAAAGCAATGTTAGGTGGTGTTAGTAATCATCCTAAAGCATTAAAGATCTGTTTCCGAGGCAACATCCGAATTGGTCATTTGAGATCTTTCGGGGCTAGAGGACAACCACTAACAAACCCTATACTTCATGACCGCTTAACCGAAAACAACCGAAGTGGAGTAAACCTTAGGAGTGAGCATATGCGAGTGAATTTTTTCACTTAATTTGTCTTTGCACATTTAGGTTATCTACTATTTTAATTTTCAAATATTCTTTCCATACAATCATATTAACATACATCTAACAGTTAATAATTGTGGAAATTTAAAGTGCGGAAATAGAAATCCTAACTATTACATGGCTTTCGCAGATATAGAATTATTTAACTGAAAATAAAAATGCAGAAATTAAAACCCTAATTAAAACCTATTACAAAATCGAAACAGTTATATAAATAATAATCAAAAAGGTAATTAAAACGCACGCAACGGATTAAATGCGAAGAACGATTAGAAAACCTAAAAAAAATCTAATTTGAGAAAAGAATATTTAAGTTATTTTTGAAGGAAAAATTAATTATTTACAAAAAATTAAATCCTAATTTCTAATTGGTTTTTAATTATGAAAAAGGAGTTAAATTAACCCAATTTGAATTAAATTAATTAATTAAATAAAATAAAATATTTTTTATGAAAAATATGATTTTCAATGTTTTTTGTGATTTGTTGATTTAATGAAAAAATAATAATTTTGATGTTATTTTTGTGAAAAAAGAAATAATTAGTGAATAATAAATAAAATAAAAGAAAAAGGTTGAGCCTGTTATTGCTAAATGGGGGATGTGTTGTGAAATGTCTAGGCCCAAGAGTGCTGAGCCCAACCAACGCGTGAGATCCAGTGCTAGCCCTCTTTGATGGTACACCATGGTCCTTCAGTGATAGGTGTTAGATCTAACTGATCATGGATCATGTGGCTGGCTGTTGATGGTACATGGTGAATGTTGGAGATGGTGATGTACAGGATCTGGCAAAGGAAAATAAAATAAGGGAATTTTCTGGGACCTGGGATCGAACCCAGGTCCTCCCACTCAAATCATGTACGCCTTGGCCAACTGAGCTGCGTGAATTCTTTGTTAATTAAATAACAACAATCAATAATATATGTTAAAACATGAGTTAGTGGATAAAACAAAAAAACGCGCGCGAGTTTAAATGGCCCAGTGGTTAGCTGCCACATTATTGTCTTCTTCCTCCTCCGTCATGTTAGGCCTGTAACTTTTACCTATGGCCAAGCTTCCATGGCTATAACCCTGTGACTTTCAAAAATTACGTACAAGCAACATAAATAAGATTCAAGACCATTGATCGATTGGGTTTGACCTTCTGATCACAATGGTATCCTTCATTAGGGCCAATTGTTCCTGCATTTGAAAGCCCCAAAACAACAAGGCAAACCCTAGCTATGGCAAATGTTCATACAAGCGTTAAAACCTCAATTAAATGGTCCAGACATGATGCAAACATGACAACAAACACAAATATATCATTGAAACACGTTCATGATGCAAGAATCATAGCAATGAAATCTAAAAAAGAATGCAAACCGCATGACGTCTAGAGGGCGATTCTGGGCGTGTGGAGTCGTGCAACCGATTGGGTTAGCTTCTGGGAAGGTCCAGGAATCGTTTGGCAATGCTAGAATGGCTTGAATTAGCCTCCAAGCTTGAAACCGAGTCACAAAGTTTTGTCAATTTTTTTGAGTTTTGTTCTTTCTTTCTCACGACTGCCACCACCTCCTTTTGCCTTGGCTGCGTTATGTATATGTACTGGAGTGTATTATGTCAACAAAAAACAACTTGTATCTTTAAATTTATGGAGATTTAATTTGGTTTTCATGTGGTATGATCTCCTTCCAAATTTGGCCTAACCATGCCATTCTTGTTCCAATTATCTTTGATTCGATTTGATCTTGATAGGCTAGCATAATTAGATTGTGATTCTGTCCAAAAATCCAATCAAAATAAATCTTGGCTATTATTTACCATTTATTTGATTTAACTCAATTTTTAATAAATAAAAAAAATGAAGAAAATAACATGTGAGTGAATATTTGGGTCGTCGACCATGTCATGAGTGAGGTGCAAGCATAAAAGGTTAGTCCCATTTGGCAAAAAATTCATTTTTGAGCACATTTGACTTTTGGCAATTTTGCAAAAAAGGTCAACTTTGACAAGGCATATCTCCTCCAATTTTAACCCTAGAGAGGTGTTCTTGGACTTTTTAGAAAGCCTAGTATGTCCCCTAACCAACCTTTTTTTGTCTCATCTCAATTGAGTCTTCCATGTTCATGTAAGAAGCTTTGACCCACAAAGTGTTTTTGTTGACTTTTCAAAAGGACCTATAATTTGGAAATCCATATCTTTTTGTGAGTGCATATGTTTAACATGAGGACTGAAGATTAATTGTAAGGAATTGCATTCTCTTCAAAATGAGCCTTTGATGGAAAATTTCTGATAAAGTATGAAGAAGTTATTCTTGGTCAAAGTTTGGTTGATTTTTCCTGAGAAATCCTAATTTAGCAACTTTTGAGTTTTGAGGAATTTGGGGTATTCCTTGAGGAATCATAATAAACCCATGATCAAATGATGGATATAACTTCAAAATGTTGATGTTGACCAAAAATCTTGAAGTTTGACTGTATGTGGGCCACAGTTGACTTCTGACCTAGTACAGTCGATTCTACAACCACTGAGAGTTGACTGAGCAAACTTCTTGTGCAATTCTTGAAATTTGACATGGAGGGTCTTGAGAACATATTAGAACCATGGAGAGCATATGAAGTCTTTAAAGTTCACCCATCTTGATGAAAATGGAAACCCTAGTTTAAGATACATTGCCTTAGGAGAGAGTTTGTCTGGTCAACTCTTGGGCAACCTTGCGCAAATTGAGGATCTCTAGAAATATGTTTTGACTTTATTTTTTCTTTTCTGATTTTTATATTTAATTGTTTTAAATTTCAAAAAATTATAGAAAATTCATTTTAAGTACAAAAAATCTGAAAAAATTATGAAAAATATTTTTGATTTTTCTCTTTGTGATTTTTTATTTTTCGCAATTTTATTTTGTGTTTTGATATTTTTTATAAATTTTCACTTTATTTGTATTGTTTTAAATGTTTAAAAATACTTTTATGCATTTTTAAATTATGAAAAAATTATGGAATGATCCAATGATATTGTGACAAATATTGGTGACCTCATTTATTTTTTATTTCTGAATTTGGTATTTTTATATCATTTTTGGTTTATTTTACTCATTTATTTTAATTTTAAAAATAGTTTCTGAGTTTAAAAAAATTACCAAAAATTTTATAAAATTATTTGAATCCTTTTCTGATTTTTCTATGGTTTTACGTTTTATTTCTTGATTAATTTGAATATAGTTGATATTTTTCTCTTTTATTTCTATTTTAAAACATTTTAAAAACTTTTTTCAATGTATACATTAAATGCAATATTATTTTGTGATTATTTTCTGGATGATCTTGGGTTGAATTTTTGATCATGAACTTTATTAACATCATTGGATCCATGGAGTTGAGTCTAACTCCACAAAAATGGATGAATGATTTTAATAATAGTTTATTAAAATTTAATTCAAATGTGGTTTGTATATTCTTTCCCACCCCTCTTCATCTTGTCCCTTTCTTATTGCACTAAGTGTTATTGGAGCATGATCTATATATCATGTCTCAAAACAAATGGTGCATAGATTACTATTGACCCACCTCAAAATAGGTGTGACTTCTATATAAGTCCACTTACAATTGCTTAACATAGCGCTAAATTTTGTCCCGATTTGAATAAATGATCATTTGTGGCCCAAACCTATGTTTGCAAGCCCAATTATGTCAATTTGATCTCTTTGATCCAATAACCTTGAGATTTATTGTATGAAGGCTTTGGTTCTAACAATCCTCTAATGGATCTACAACACCTTTGGTCAACGCGGATCACTTAAACATCATTCATCATTAAATGGTACTTTTGAGGATTCCAAATGGATGATATACATGACATAAAGAAAATGCAATTCATTGTGCGTAGGCTTTGGTTCTACCAATCCTCTAATGAGTTCCAAATGCAAGTTTCAAGATATTCATCCAACTAACCACTAATATTTAAGTTGTTTTTACTTTATGCTTTTATTTTTATGCTTTATGTACCATTTACTTTAAGCATTACATTTCATGCCATTTTTATTTTGCTCACTTGAGCATTTATATTCTTGTTATTTTTATCTTGCTCACTTGAACTTTTCTTTTCTTTTTAAAAGACACCTAATAATCAACATGAAACATAAAAAGCTTTAATGATACTTGGACTATTTGGTTACTATCCTTGGCATTATGGAGTATTGGACTTCTTGGACTTAGGATTAGAAACCTTGGCTTATGTTAGAGACCTTGTGACCTTAATTGATATTTTTTCTAGAGTTCTTGAGGTTTACCTCAATACATTGGGTTCTTTATTTTTTTTATGTGCAGATTATTGTGATTACATACTTTGTTTGTAATCTGGAATTCACATGTATACAACCGTTACTCTGCCCAATTTTTGTGAAGACTTAATACATTTGAAGTTTGATTTTCTCAAGATGTTTAGAATCTTTGCTTGCTTGGTTTCAATTCAAAGAATGGGAATTTTATCTTGACTCATAATGTCAAGTATCAACTTCTTGTTGGTTAGATGGCTCTTATCCCTAACTTTTTGTGAAAAGACTAAAAGTCAATCAATCTCATTTCAAACCATTTTGCCACTTTGGCTTTTTATTTTAAAACTTTTCTCAAAATATTAGACTCTTGTAAATCCTTGTAGTGATGCAAACAACTATACTTCTATAATATGTAGTGAAGAGAGATATTTTCCACTTGGGTGTTGAGTGAGGTGTGATACGGTGGCAGAACCGACTGTTAATACTAGTTTGCGTTTTTTGTTCGCAAATGTCGCGGTAAGCAAGAGTCGCCACCGACCTTTATTTCATCCAACAAAGGAAAAGGAAAAAGAACATAAAAACCTTTTTTGAGATGTTTCTGAGTACGTGGGGTAGATTATAGAAAGGGAAGGTGTTAGCACCTTTTCTATCCGTGGTTTTCCACGGGCTCTTAGGTACTTGCTCATTTTGAAATTGCTTGTGTGTGCTTTTTTTGAAATGTTTTGTTTTACTTTATTTTAACCCTTGTTTATGTCCTCAAGAGTGTTATGAAGTTGTTTTTGAAAACTTTGTTTGGGAAAGTGTTGGTGTGAAAAAAAATTTGTTTGTTTGAGCAAGTACCTAGGAACTAATCTACCTACTCGAAAAAAAGTATGTTCATTTTCCTTTTAGACAATGCTATCCCATTATTGAGAAATAGGTAGCATCATCGTTGGAGTTTTTTAGGAACATTCGAAGGGACAAATACGATCACAAAAGCAATGTTAGGAAATGTTAGTAATCATCCTAAAGCCTTAAATTACTTTTTTCGAGGTAACTTCCGAATGGGTCATTTTAGAACTTTCGGGGCTACAGGACAACCACTAACAAACCCTATACTTCATGACCGTTTAACAAAGGTAACCGAAGTGGAGTAAACCCTAGGAGTGAGCATGTGCGAGTGTAATTTTTAGTTAATTTATCTTTGCACATTTAGTGTTTTCTACTGTATTAATTTTCAGTTTGTCTTTCCATACAATCCTATTAGCATACATCTAAGCAGTTTATAGTTTGCGGAAATTAAAGCGAGAAAATTAAAGTCCTAGCTATTACATGGCTTTTGTAGATACATAATTATTTTGGCTGAAAATAAAATGCGGAATTGAAACCTAATTACTATTACAAACTCGGAGCAGTTACAATAATAATAAAATAGGAAACTAAAAATAATGCGCGTCGCGAATTAAATGCGAGAATAATTAGAAAAACCTAAAAAATCTAATTGAAAAATATTTAGGTTATTTTTTGAGAAAAATTAGGTTATGTACAAATTAACCCTAATTCTAATTGATTTAGATTTTGAAAAAAGGATTAAATTTCCCTAAATAATTAAACTAATTAATTAAGGAAATAAAATATTTTTATGAAAAAAATTATTTTTTATGTTTTTGTGATTTTTGATTTAATAAAAAAAACTGTTTTTTGTGTTATTTTTGTAAATAATTAATAAATAATTAAAAAAGAAAATAAAGAGAAAATAATTAAAGAATTGGGCATGTGTTATAAGCTGAATGGGGGGTGTGATGTTAAATTTGTAAAGCCCATTCCTTGCTCAACCTAGTCCCACGTGAGATCCAGCATTGTGCCAGCCTAGGGGGTGCACCATCGTATTTCTTTGGTGGGGCGCTGGATTTGGATTATGAATGATCCATTGGCTGGATTTTGGGCTGCATGGTGAATGCCTTGATGCGTGGAGTATGGAACATGTTGTCAAATATTAAGAAAATAAAGAAAACGCTGGGACCTGGGATCGAACCCAGGTCTTCCTACTCACACATACGCGCGCTTAACCAACTGAGCTACATGTCTTATTTGTCAATATAATAACAACAATATATATTATATAAAACAAAATAGATAAAACAGAAAAAGTAAAAAACGTGCGTTTTAATCAAACAGGCCAATGGTGGTCAACCATGTTAGCTTCTTATTTCCCTGTCCGCCGTTTTAGGTATGGTACCTTTACCTATGGACAGTTTCCATGGCTATAGCACTGCAAGTTTCAAAAATTCACAACAAGCATGATAAATCAATTATGAGTACATAGATCAATTCGTCTTAATCTCACAAGCATCATGGTACCCCTTTCTTGGGCCAATTTAACCTATAAAGAAAAACCCTAAAACGGCAAAGCAAACCCTAGCAATGAAAATTATGAGTACATGCACTGAAATATCAATTAAACCATTCAAACATGTTGCAAATATGTCAATGAACACAAACATATCATTAGAACATGTTTATGATGCAAGAATCATTGTAATCAAATTTGAGAAAGAAAGAAAATCGTGTGAGGTCTAGGGGGCGATTCTGGGCTTGTGAATGCCTGCAATTGATCGTGTTAGCTTATGGGAAGTTCTAGGAGACGATTGGGAGTGTTAAAATGCTTTGAATTGATCTCTAGGTTAGAAAATGAATCACCACTTTCTTGCCAATTATTGATTTTTGTTCTTTCTTTCTCATGAATGTAATCCTTGTTTTTTTGGCTTGAGTATGTTCAATATATGTAGTGGAACGAATTAGGGCAACAAAAACACTCTGTATCTTTGATAATCATGGAGGTTTGATTTGATTTTTCTCTTGTATCATATCTTTCCAAAACAATCATAATCATTCCAATTCTTGCTTCAATCATCCCTTGCACGATTTGATATGCTAGGCCAGCTTAATTGGATTTGATTCCTACAAAAAATCAAATCAAAACCAATCTTTTTATATATTTTTTCAATTTATTTGATTTAATTTAACTTTAAAATAATAAAAAATCAAAATAAAATAAATAAATAAGAAAATAATGTGTGGATGCTGATTTGAGTCGTGGACCATGTCACAAACAAGATACAATCATTAAATGCTAGGCCCATTTGACAAAAATGCCATTTTGAGCACATTTGACTTTTGGCAATTTTGCAAAAATGGTCAACTTTGACAAGGCATATCTCTTCCAATTTTAACCCTAGATAGGTGTTCTTGGACTTTTTAGAAACCTTATGATGTCCCCTAAACAAACCTTTTGTTTTCATCGCAATTGGGTCTTCCATGTTCATGTAAGAAGCTTTGACCCAAAAGGTGTTTTTGTTGACTTTTAAAAAGGACCTATAATGTAAAAATTCATATCTTTTGATGAGTGGATAATTTGAACTTGAGGGCTGAAGATGAATTGTAGGGAATTACATCCTCTTCAAAATCCGCCTCGGATGGAAAATTTATGATAAAGTATGAAGAAGTTAGGCTTGGTCAAAGTTTGGTTGACTTTTCCTAAGAAACCCTAATTTAACAACTTTTGGGTTTTGATGAATTTGGGGGCATTCCTTGAATAATCATGATCAACCCTTGATCAAATGATGGATATCAATTCAAAATGTTGATGTTGACCAAAAATTTTGAAGTTTGAATGTGTGTGGGCCACAATTGACTTTTGACCTAGTACATTTGATTTTCAAGCATCTGAGCAGTTGATTGAGCAAACTTATTGTACAAGGCATGAAACTTGACATGGATGATCTTGAGAACAAATTGGGACCATGGAAGGCATTTGGTACCTTTGGACTTCAACCATCCTGATGAAAATGGAAACCCTAGTTTGAGGTATATTGCCTTAGGAGAGAGTTTGTTTGGTCAACTCTTGGGCATCCTTGAGTAGGTTGAGGACCTCAATGGGCATGTGTTGAGTAAAATGAGAGGGAAAATTTTGGGGTACAATAATTTCCCCTGTTCAATCTTCTTAGACCTGAGGATGTAGATTGACTTGTCTGCCTTTCGTAATCTGAAGGTGGAAGATGATTGAACACTATAGTGCCCAAAAATTTGCACTCGTCTGAGATGGTGCTGGACTGAGTAGGTAGTATCGGGAATGGGCTTAGATATGCCATTTGGAGGATATGACGGAAAGTCACCGGAGATGGGCTTAAAGATGTCATTCGGAAGATATGACGGAGAATCGTCGGAGATGGGCTTAAAGATACCATCTATTCCTTTGATGAGAATTCTTGTTCCTATCGTTGAGGAGGAATCTACTGAGGAATGATGGTCTCTATCTTGGGAGAAACGGAATTTTAGGAACTTCAGTTATCCGTTACTCTACTGGGGAATCATCTCTTAGTCGAGGAGATGAAAATGAACTACTATCTGGTCGTGCTCCAGGCCTTATAGTGATTTGCTGAGGATAATAAGATTGACTGCTATCTGGTCGTGCTCCAGGTTTTATAGTAATTTACTGGGGAGATGAGATTAAACTTGCTATCTAGTCGTGCTCCAGGCTTTGCATTCTCAAAAACTGTTATCTTGCCGTGCTCCAGGCTTTATAAGGAATTAAGTGGTTATCTTGTCGCATCCGGGTTTTAACTTGAATTTAAGGCATACTAACATCCGGTTGTTTCCAGGCTTCAATAGTAATTGGCTGAGTAAACTGCTATCTGGTCGAATTCCAAGCTTCACAGTACCTTATTTTGTTATCTGGTCGTGCTCCAGGTTTCACAGTGTCTTTTTCCGTTATCTGGTCGTGCTCTAGACTTCACAACGTCTCATACCGTTATCTGGTCATGCTCCAGGCTTCACGATGTCTTATAAAATTATCTGGTCGTGTCCCGGGCTTCAGTAATTTGGAGAAATTAAGATATCATCCAGTCAATTTCCGGGCTTCATGGCTTGAATTTGAGATATACCACTATCGGGTCGACTCTAGGCTTCGTAATGTTTTATAGAAATTAAGATATTATCCGGTCGATTTCCATGCTTCATAGCTTGAATTTGAGATATACCACTATCTGGTCGACTCCAGTCTTCATAGTATGATGTATTGTTGGTTGACTATTATCCGGTTGTTTTCCGGGCGTCATAGCTTTTTTAACTGGAATAAAAATCTTAGTATCGATTTGATTAAACCAGGGAAAGGTCTCGAGTTGTCCTCAACTGGGAGAGAAATCTTAGTATCAATTTGACTAAACCCGAGAGAGGTCTCGGATTAACTTTGACTGGCATAGAAATCAGGGGAATCTTAGCGGCGATTCAGCTGACCCAGACGAAATTCTTAGAACATCTTCAACTAGAATAGAAACCTTAGTATCAGTTTGACTGAAACAGAGAAAATATTGAAAAGTGTTGGAATATCTTCAACTGGAATAGAAACATTTGTGTTGGTTTGACTAAACCAGAGAGAACTTGTGATAACTTGATTGCATCTTTCCCTGAAAGGTAAAGAGTTAGTCGTATGTAATGTCATGATGTATGAAATGTATTGAGTAATGATATTCTTAAAATAAATGAGATTGTGTTGTATAATATGTATGCACATGCCATGATGTATGGATATGCAATGCTATTATGATATTCTCTAGTTGGGGAAAATAAATCATGGACTGCTGCTGGAGAGTATAAGGAGTATAGTTCTTCGTTTCCGCTGGGGATAGTGACCGAAGATGATTAGCTGGGGATTTACATCCATTCTGCTTGAGAACATTCTGCTATAGGAGAATCTGTCTGAGAATAATACTGCGGGGGAATGACTCTGTGGGGAAGAGAGATACTTTGTTGGAAGATCTGCTGATTTGGGGAAATAAACTTAGCTGGGGATGAAATTCCATTGTTGGAGAGAAGCGCTCTGTTGGATATTGAGCTTCCTCTGTCAGATAAATAAACTCTTCTCGAGAGATGGATTTATAAACTGCTCATGGTTATAAAACTCAGTTGGGGAATCCAGATATCAGCTTTCTGAAGGAACCTGCTAGGGAAGGAATTCCTTCTTGGGGATACGGAGGTCGGACCTTGGTTGTCTCGACTCTGTGGGGAATATAGGTATACCTGACTTGTATATGATAGTGACTTCGCTTCCAACTGTCTCTTCCCCTTGTACCATGATGGACGGGTTAACTGTCGGTATTTAGGTTTTGTACCAGTTTCTTTGAGTTCTTAGTAACTGTCTTTCTGTTTTATATGTAGATATTTTTGAACAGTAATCATATTCAAATGCATATGTCAAGAATAAAACATTGGACTTCTTTTTTGCAAAACAAAACAGAAAACGGAAAAAACAAACACAGAGTTTTGTACTCAAAAGACGGTTTGTATTGATTTGAAATTTTCCTATAACAGGCGTTTTGTTACAAGGAGGCTGACGCTCTAGTAGGAGAGCACCGCTGTAAAAAGGGAAATTATTACAGAAATTGTGTACAAAAAGAAAACAGTTATGTGTAGTGATCCCATTGGGTTTCAATTATGCTATTTCCCCTATGTCTTCGAGCATCTCATCACTTTGCTGCTTGTTAGAAGCTGACTGGATTGATCGGTACCGTTTGAGCTTGATATCTGATTAATGAGGTCTGATCGCAAGGTGATCCAATGGGATATAGTGATACGCTTTAATCCGTAATTTTTTCCTGGACCGCCCTTTCGGTTTTTCAGTCCACCGGGATACCCTTTTTTCCCAAGCTGCCCTTTTAGGTTTTCGACTTGCTGGGTGTACATATTTTTTCATATTTTATCCCTAATTTTTGCCCAAACCCTTTTGGTTCGCCGGGATGCCCTTATTTTTTCCTATGTATGTCAACCTAGCGGGTCTTTATTATGCGTAGTATCTTTTCACTATGTCTGCATTGACAGGGTGTGGAAGGTCATCACCATCCATGGTGGTCAGAATCATGGCTCCACCCGAAAATATGTTCTTAATTACAAATGGTCCCTCTTAGGTGGGAGTCCATTTGCCCGTGGGATCACCTTGCGGCAGTATGATGCACTTGATTACCAGATCCCCTACTTTATACACTTGTTGTCTGACTTTCTTATTGAAGTCCTTGATCATCCGTTTCTAATACATTTGACCATGGCAAACAGCAGTAAGTCTTTTCTCGTCGATTAAGTTCAATTGAAAAAGTCGAGTATGGATCCAATCTTCGCTCAAATCTGCATCCTTCATAATCCATAGAGAAGGGATCTGGACCTCCATGGGTAGGACAACCTCCATGCCATATACCAGAGAATAGGATGTTGCCCCTATCGATGTATGTGCTGAAGTACGGTACCCATGAAGAGCAAACGGTAGCATCTCGTGTTAGTATTTGTATGTCACCATCATCTTCTGTATGATCTTTTTAATATTCTTATTAGCAGCTTCAACAACCCCATTCATCTTCGGCCGGTAAGGAGAAGAGTTGTGATGCTGAATCTTGAACTATTTACAGAGTTCAGTGATCATCGAGTTGTTGAGATTAGTACCATTATCTGTGATGATTCTCTCAGGGATACCATAACGACAAGCTAAGTTATGCTTGATGAACTGTGCCACCACATTCTTGGTAACCGTAGCAAAGGAGGCAGCCTCAACCCACTTCGTGAAGTAATCAATGGCCACTAGGATAAAGTGATGCCCATTGGATGCGGTAGGTCTGATCTCGCCGATCATGTCAATGCCCCACATTACAAAGGTCCAGGGAGCTGTCAAGACGTTCAAGGGAACTGGAGGTACATGCACCTTATCAGCATAGATTTGGCATTTGTGACAGGTTCGAGAATGCTAATAAAAGTTGGCTTCCATAGTGGACCAGTAGTATCCTGCCCATAGGATCTTCTTCGCCATGGTATATCCACTGGAATGAGTGCCAAAGGTGCCTTCGTGTAGGTCTTCCATGATCCTCTCTGTTCCACTCTTGTCTACACACCGTATTAAGGTAGAGTCATGATTGCGCTTATAGAGGATTCCATTGCTGAGGAAGAACTTTGCAGCAAACCTTCTCAGAAATTTGTTATTATTGGCAGATGCCTCTTCGGGGTATTCTTGAGCCTCGAGATACCTTTTCACCTCATGAAACCAAGTTTTGTCGGCTACCTCCTCAGTATCGATCTCGCAGCAGTATGTCAGTTCATCCAACCTCTCAATAGTGATTCAGGGAGCTTCATTGTTCCACCTGACCTTGAACATTGACGACATAGTAGCTAGCGCATCCGCTAACTGATTCTCTTCTCGTGGGAAATGTTCAAAGGTGATCTCTTTAAAATACGACAACAATGTCAGTACATGTTCTCTATAAGGGATAAGGTTCGGGTGTTTCGTATTCCACTCGCCTTTGATTCGACTTATCACCAAAGCGGAATCCCTGAATACACTAAATAACTTGATCCTTAGGTCAATAGAAGCTCTAAGACCCATGATACACGCTTCATACTCTGCCATGATGTTGGTACAGTTGAAACATAATTGGGTAGTGAACGGAGTATGACAGCCCTCGGGAGATATGATTACAGCGCCAATGCCGTTACCCAGTGCATTTGAGGCTCCATTAAAAAACATAGACCATCGAGATCCTTCCTCAGGTCCTTCCTCTAATCCAGGTTTCTCATAGTCGGTTACTAACATGATATTCTCATCCGGGAACTCAAAATTTATGGATTGGTAGTCATCCACGGCTTGATGTGCCAAATGATCAGCTAACACACTTCCCTTGATTGCTTTTTGGGTTGTGTATTGGATGTCGTACTCGGTTAAGATCATTTTCCATCTTGCTATTCTTCTGGAGAGAGCGGGCTTCTCGAAATTATACTTGATCAGATCCATCTTAGATATCAATAAAGTAGTGTGGGTCAACATATACTATCTCTATCGGCGAGCAGCCCATGCCAAAGCGCAACAAGTTTTCTCGAGCACTGAGTATCGTGTTTCACAGTCGGTAAACTTTTTGCTAAGGTAGTATATTGAGTGCTCTTTTCGACCAGACTCGTCATGTTGCCCCAACACACACCCCATTTAATTATCTAGCACTATTAAGTACATTATCAAAGGTCTTCCTTCAGTCGGAGGCATCAGAATAGGAAGTTCTTGGAGGTATTGCTTGATTCTGTTAAAGGCGACCTGGCATTTGTCATTCCACTTTACCACTTGATCTTTCTTCAGA
Organism: Vicia faba; assembly: GCA_948472305.1. Lineage (NCBI taxonomy): Eukaryota > Viridiplantae > Streptophyta > Magnoliopsida > Fabales > Fabaceae > Vicia > Vicia faba. The sequence continues at coordinate 76,916 of CATIWC010001197.1, read as the reverse complement.
AGCTTGAAGATTTGATCACAAGTAGATGTCAGATGTGAAATGAATCGGGCAATGTAATTTAGGCGTCCCAAGAAACCTCTAACTTCCTTCTCAGTACGGGGAGACGACATCTCTTGTATGGCCTTCACCTTTGCAGGGTCTACTTAAATACCTTTGTCACTGACGATGAATCCTAGAAGCTTACCAGACCTTACCCCAAAGGTGCACTTGTTCGGATTTAACCTCAGCTTGTACGTCTTCAACCTATCAAACAACTTTTGTAGATGATCAAGATGTTCTTCCTTAGTTTGAGACCTGACTATCATGTCATCAACGTAAACCTCTATCTCATGGTGAATCATGTCATGGAACAGAGCTACCATAGCTCGTTGATAAGTTTCCCCAGCATTCTTCAACCCAAACGGCATCACCTTGTAGCAGAAAGTTCCCCACTGTGTTACAAAGGTTGTCTTCTCCATGTCTTCATGTTCCATCTTGATCTGATTGTAGCCACAGAAACCGTCCATGAAGGAAAAGACTTTGTGTTGTGCGGTGTTGTCAACCAGAACATCGATGTGCGGAAGCGATAATTCATCCTTGGGGCTTACCCTGTTCAGGTCTTTGTAATCCATACACATTCGTACTTACCATCTTTCTTAGGTACTGGAACCACATTAGCAACCCACTGCGGATATGAGGTGACAACTAAGAACCCTGCGTTGAAATGCTTCATAACCTTTGCTTTAATCTTCTCTGACATCTCAGGGCGCATACGACAGACATTTTACTTTAACGGAGGACAATCTTCTTTAGTCGGCAGACGATGAACCACTATATCAATGTCTAGTCCCGGTGTAACGCCCGTAATTTAATTAACTATTTAATTAAATTATTTTTAGAATATTTTTGAAGAAGTGTTATTAAATTGGATTTATTTTATTAAGTGGAGAAAAAATAATATATTTGAGGTATTATATTATTATGTGGTGAAATAATGTTAGAAGCTAATATTATTTAATGTGGGCCTATATTGTGTGAGTGGAAGTAATAAGGGGGTGTAGGTTTGGAACCCAATAAGAATAATATAATAATATTAGGTTATTTTATTATTTGTTGTTAGAATAGAAGAAAGAACAGTAGAAGGAAAAATAAGGATTGTAAAGAACGTGAAGCTGTTGGAAAAAGTGGAAAGACGGCAAGAACAAAGATTCAACCCGGAAATTGTAGAGCGACCTTCAATCCAAGGTAAGGGTGGGGTTCTGGCTTTATAATTGGGTTCATGATGTTTGATATATGGGGTTAGAGGTGATTGCTGTTTGTTCTTGAATTGAATGCATTATGAATGATGTATGATGAAGATTTGATGAATTTTTGATGAATTTTTGATGAATAATAATGTTATTATGTTGTTTGATCAATGGAGTAATAGAGTATAACGTTAAGTGATGAATTATTATGTTTATGATGAGCTTTGTAGGACTGTAATTAGATTCCCGTAGTGAATTACTGTCGAAGGATGTGTCGACCCCAAGCTGGATGTGTCGATACGTGAAGGATGTTGGACTCAGGATGAGTCGATGCATGCAGGGCTTGCGTCGATACATGGGCGATGTTCGACTCAGTTTTAAATTGCTGTAACTTGAGTTGTAGGATGCTATTTGAGATGTCGTTCGAAGCATTGATTAGCTAACGCGATGAACTTTATTCTAGATGATTTAAATGATGATGAAGAGGTGTAATCCTAGTAACCAATATAAGATTTAGGATTAATTCCCGTGATTGACCGTTATGCTGGATTTTGGACAGAATGATGAATGTGATATGTTTAGAGCTTGCTGTTAGGATATGACAGTAGTATTAGTGACAATAATGATGTACAGTAGCAGAATAACAATAGGGATTACTGTAGTATTGATATACAACTGAGTTAATAGTTAGATGTGGTCATTAAAGTTGTGTTTGATAATTATGATGAACCAATGACGTTTGATAAATAAGTGATGTTTAATAAATTATTTTGAGATGTTTATGAGATGTTGTTGTAGCGGTAGAAATGTTCAAGACTAAGCCATTGGATTGACTAGACTTTGTACAAATCAAAATAAAAATCGCCATTGTGCTTTGTTGTTTCCAAAGGAATGGGAAAAGAGCGAATAACCCAAAAAAGGGGGAAAGATTCAAGGTAAGGGGGTTGGTTATTCAAAGGGAAGGTATTAGCACCCTAAACATCTACGGTACTCCGCAGGAACTTCTTTGAAAAAATCTGTATATTTTGGCTATAAAAATGTGTTATATATAAAATGGATGGTGGAGGTGAGAAAATAAATATTTTTATGATTTTTGCACCCGCCGCGGTTGCGAACCTTTAGTGTCTACGTACCATCTTTCGTGCAATAGGGGATCAGGTTACACGTAGTTCCTCTTTTAAAAATTTGAAACACAAGTGTGTTGATTAATTTTATGAGATAAGACATCATCGTCATTGTCCGTGTGGAAAACATACTTACTACCCACAATTATGAGAAAGGAGAATTTGCATCATCTCAAAGTGGAGGATATGACTTGGATTTTAGAATCAACAATGCCTCACTCAACACCCAAGTGGAAAATATCTCTCTTTACTACATATTGTAGAAGTATAGTTGTTTGCATCACTACAAGGATTGACAAGAGTCTAATCTTTTAAGAAAAGTTTTAAAAATAAAAAGCCATAGTGGCAAAAATGGTTTGAAATGAGATTGATTTACTTTTAGTCTTCTCACAAAAATGTCAAGGTATTATTAAATTGATTGAAATTTATTTAGGAAAATGTTTTGAAAATGCATGGACCTAAGTCCAAGTTTATTATGAAAGTGTTTCAAGTTTAGAAATAAGAAGAGTTTTTAAAAGGAGGGAGAAGATTTTTAAAATTAAAGAAGATGGGAGGAGATGAAGAGACTATCCTAAAGCATAAGATAAAAGCTAAGAATAAGAACCATCTAACCAACAAGAAGCCAATACTTGACATTATGAGCCAATATATAATTCCCATTCTTCGGATTGAAACCAAGAAAGCAAAGATACTAGACGTCTTGAGAGAACTGAACTTCAAGTGTATTAAGTCTTCGCAAAAATTGGGCAGAGTAACGGTTGTATACGGGTGAATTCCATATTACAAACAAAGTATGTAATAACAATAACCTGCACACAAAACAAACAAATAACCCAATGTCTTGAGGTAAACCTCAAGATCTCCAAACAAAATATCAAATAAAGTCACAAAGTCTCCAAGATAGGCCAAGGTCTCTAATCCTAAGTCTAATAAGTCCAATACTCCATAATGCCAAGGATAGTAACCAAATAGTCCAAGTGCCATTAAATATTTTTATGTTTCATGTTGATTATTAGGTGTCTTTAAAAGGAAAAGAAAAGCTCAAGTGAGCAAAAAAAAATGACATAAAAGTAAATGCTCAAGTGAGCAAAATAAAAAATGGCATGAAATGTAAATTCTTAAATTAAATGGTACATAAAGCATAAAAAATAAAAGCATAAAGTAAAGTCAATTGTTAGAAATTAGTGGTTAGTTGGATGACCATATTGAAACTTGCATTTGGAACTCATTAGAGGATTGGTAGAACCATATCCTCCACACAACAAGTTGCATTTGCTTTTTGTCAAGTATATCATCCATTTTGGAATCCAAAAAAGTAACATTTAATGATCAACAATGTTTAAGTGATCCGCCTTGACCAAAGGTGTTGTAGATCAATTAGAGGATTGGTAGAACCAAAGCCTCCACACAATGAATCTCAAGGTTATTGGATCAAAGAGATCAAGTTAACATACTTGGGCTTGCAATCATAAGTTTGGACCACGAATGATCATTTATTCGAATCGGGACAAAATTTAGCCCTATGTTAAGCGCAATCGTAAGTGGACTTATGTAGAAGTCGTACCTATTTTGAGGCCGGTCAATAGAAATTTATGTACTTCATGTTTGGATAAATGATATAGAGATCACCATCCCTTAACATGTAGCACAATTAAAAAAGAAATGGATGAGATGAAGAGGGAGGGGAATGATAAGCTAATTTGGATCACCATCTCAAAATTCTTTCATCTTTAAATTCAACCACTCCTCTAGATGGATTAAAGCACTAAATATATCATTAATCCAAAGCACCAAAAATGAATTAAATAATTCACTCTCAGGTAGATTTGAATTGATGAACATTTATCCAACTTCATCTACATCACAAAGTCCATTGAGTTTAAAGACAAATTGGACATTTAAAATTGCACTCCAAGTTATCCATCAAAGAGAGTGAGCAGAAAAATATTTGAGTCGAAACAGCCCCAAAATAAGGCAGAAAAAGTATTTTTGGCACTGTTATAATCGGTTGTGCTTCGACAGCAACCTATTACTTCAGTGCACTTTTTATTCAAATCAATTTTCTGTGACAAACAATTGCAATGTTACAACAATTGATTGCAACCTGTTAAAAATCATTCGAAAACAGCATCTCAAGGATCAAATTTTTGTTCCAACTTTTCATCAAACACCTTATGGTCATGGATACAATTGAGCATGAAAATTCCATAAAATTATGAGAAAATAGCACTAATAGAATCATAAAAATAGTGCTCAATGAATCAAAACCAGAAATCCACAAGAGATCACATTGTGAAAGAGGATGATCCAACTTACCAAAGGTAGAATTAGAGAATTATCAAACAACTTCCAGAATTTGTTTCAATCCAACAACAAGAATCAATTACCAAAGTTGAGATGTAGAGAATTGATGAATAAAAAGTGTTTGGATGAAGGTTTAGCTCAAATATTAGTAAGCTTCAATTCAAATCTTACGAACTTTTTGAAAATGGAGCTTTGAGTGAATTTGGTAGATGGAGAGAATTGAGAGATTTTTTAGCAAAGTGATTTTGGCTGTCCAAAGCTTGTGATTTGAATGAAATGAGGTCTCTATTTATAGAGTTTTAGGATTGGGATTAGTGGTAATTTGGCAATTGATTCTTGGAGCCAAAAAGATGACAGCTTTGAAATTGCTGGCTTTTTTTCAAAAATCACGTGTATTTTGATGCTATGAGTCGATACATGGGTTGTATGCGTCGACACATTCTAGTTGTATAACATAGCATGTGTCCATACATGCCTCTATGGGTCGACACATTCTGCTATTCGACACATTAAAAAATCAAATAATCTGAATGACTCGACACATAGCACGTATGTGTCGACACATGCTAGTTATACAAACAGGATGAGTCGATACATAACATGCATGTGTCGACACATGATAGTTATGCACAATAGGCTAAGTCGATACATACCTTTATGGGTCGATGCATGCTGTATTTCGCCACAATACATAATCAATAAACTTTCATGAGTTCGACACAAGCCTTCATGGATTGACACAAGCTGCCTTTCGACACAATACAGAATCAGTCAACTTGCATGAGTTCGACACAAGCCTCTATGGATTGATACAAGCTGCCTTTCGACACAATACAGAATCAGTCAACTTGCATGAGTTCGACACAAGCCTCTATGGATTGATACAAGCTGCCTTTCGACACAATATAGAATCAATCAACTTGCATGAGTTCGACACAAGCCTCTGTGGATTGATACAAGCCGCCTTTCGACACAATACAGAATCAATCAACTTTCATGAGTTCGACACAAGCCTTTATAGATTGATATAAGCTGCCTTTCAACACAATACAGAATCAGTTAACTTGCATGAGTTCGACACAAGCCTCTATGGATTGATACAAGCTACCTTTCGACACAATACAAAATCAATCAATTTGCATGAGTTCGACACAAGCCTCTGTGGATTGATACAAGCTACCTTTCGACACAATACAGGATCAATCAACTTGGAAAACCTTATTTGTTGGATGTTTCGACTTGGTACCTACAAAACAAAATTCTGTAAAGACAAAGACAATTTTTTTTTTGTATTTTGGTTAGAGGTTAATTATCAACACATATACAAAATTCACAACTAAGATGCTTGGAGATTCCTCAAGAGAAAACTTAAAGATAAGAGATAGAACCAACCCTAATGTGATTTTGTTATGATCAAGTTGACATGATATGATAGGGGAATCTTAGGGGCAAAAATTGGGGTACAACAGCTGTAATTGAGATGTTTTGAGATGTTTATGAGATGTTATTATTTTGAGATGATTGAGATGTTGTTGTTATGACATGTTTATGAGATGTTGTTATTCTGAGATGTTTATGAGATGTTGTGTTTTGAGATGATTGAGATGTTGATATTACATTCATGAAGAGTCGCATACATTGCAATTTTGAGATGGAGCTTATGCTCGTTGAGATGGCCTGGATTGGAAAATTTTGAGATGAAGGCTATGCCTTGTTGATGCCTCTATTAATTGGCAGATTTTTTAGATGGGAGTTCTGCTCCAATGGTACCACATGCATTTGCATAGTTTTGAGTCGCATCATATGAATGAATAATGAGATGTATTTGATGTTGATGAATGAGTATATATGTTGTAATTGTGATTGATTATGAGATGAGAAGTGGTGATATTATTGATCTAATTTAATATATTAATTATCATGCGCTTTATTATATTGTTAGATATCTCACCCCTTCTGTTTGAATGTTGCCCTTATGTTGGTAACGTGCAGGTAATCGTGAGTGAAGGTTGTATACCTTCAATAGATCGAGTCGGTGTCATTACTCTGATATGTAACACTCGGGGGGATGAACGCTTGCTGATTTTTGGTTGCTGATTTTTAGTTGTTGAACCTTAAATTATTTATTTACTAAATATGAGATGTTTCGAAGTTGTTGTTTATTTTAAAGATGTTATTGAAGAATTCTGTTGCGTAGTTGTTTGATTATTTTATTAAAGATGCTATGTTGATGGTTCATCCGATGTTTTATTATAAGTGTTATATATCCATGATGAATGCAATGAATTTGTTAGAAGAATTTGTGACGTCCCGATTCGTTTGTATGATTGAAATTTTATAACTCTGATTTATTTTGCATAATTGCTTGGGGTAGAATTGGGGTGTTACACCCGGCATGTCTTCATATGACCAGGAAAAGATTTCAACATACTCATGCAACATCTGTACCAACTGTTGTTTGACACTAAGCTCCAGATTTGCACCTATCTAAACCTCTTTTCTTTCTTCCTTTGTACCCGAGTTCACTGTCTCAACCGACTCTTCATGAGGCTGTATAGCCCTTTCTTCCTACTGTAATAGTCTAGCAAGTTCTCCGGGTACCTCACAATCTTCCTCACCTCCGTCCTCGGCTTGGTTGATCGGATTTTCAAAGTCATAATGAGCAGTAGCAGAACTGTTGTCAATGGGATCTATAGTGGATATGGATCTGCATTTGGATACGTGAGTGTGTGTAAGAGCATAGTTGTATAGACAAAATAAAATAAAAGAAAGACAGAGAGCCAAAATTTGTATGCAAACGTCCAATGCTTTATTGATGTCATATGAAAATGAAACATGATAACCCTCACAAATAGAACCATTGTGCCCCGGGTAAGACACATGGCTATAGAGTTTATATTGTTTTTAAATTACACATCCGAAAAATCAGAAAGACAATTACTCATAAACAAAACTAACCGGTACAAAGTCCTTGGCAGTCCAGTTACTGAGTCTGCCGTTGGTAGTCGGGAAGATCCAGCTGTCAATGTCGGAATCACCATCACTGTCTTCAAGCGCATTGACCCCAGGATTACTGATGCGCAGGGGAGGTCCTCCAGTCCGAGCGCGACGAAAAGCCTTTTGAGCACCTGTAGTAAAGCCCAAACCAGAATTTGTCAGACTTGTAATGAATAACCGAGAGCTGACCCCAAATGGTAGACCCACCTTCTTCAACCACTGCTCGTGCATCCTTGAGAGAAGCCATCTTCTAGGGAGATTTGGTGACCTTTGGAGGGTTGTCGGTAGTTTCTGTTGTAGCCATAACCTGAGGTACCTCTTCAAAGTTTTGGCAAGGAGTCTCAATGAACTCTCCATCCATTTCCACGTACCTGAAGGAGTTGAAATGACTGATCATATACTCCTCTTCACCATGCACAGTGACAATCTTTCCTCTTACTGGGTACTTCAACATTTGTTGGAGGGTAGAAGTAACATCCCCAGCCCCATGTATCCAAGGGCGTCCCAACAAGCAAGAATATGATGGTTTTATATCCATTATGTAGAAAGTGGAGTCGAAGGTCTGGGAACCAACTTTGATAGGGACATCCACTTCCCCGTGCACCATCCTCTTCGAACCATCGAAAGCTCTCACTACTATATTGCGAAGTTTCAAAGTCAAGCCTTCATAGTCCAATGTGTCCAAATCTTTTTTAGGTAGCACATTCAACAAGGAGCCAATATCTACCAAAACATGGGCCAGAGTCGTGCCCCTGCATTCAACGGAAATATGAAGAGCATCATTATGCTTCCTCCACTTTGGTGTCAGATCCGCGTCAGAAAAACCCAAACCATTATCGGCATTCAGACTAGCAACACAATCTTCAAACTGATCAGCAAATGTCTCTTGTGGCACGTGAGCCATCTTCAGAAACTTAACCAAAGCCTTCTCATAGGCCTCGGAAAACAACAACAAAGCCAACATAGAAATTTTGGATGGGGTCTGCCCCGGCTGCTCGACCATGTTGTAGTCGCTCTTCTTTATTATCTTCAAAATGTCTTCCATTTCTTTTTTGGAAGCTTCTGGTATGGTTACTAAATTGTCCTTTGTCAAGACAAGCTCAATCAGTATGTCCTTGCCTCGAGTCTCAAACGAATCAGTGATGGGAGGGTCAACAGGAGTGATTACTGGAATTGAAGTAGTAGTCTTGGATGGAAACACAACAGGAATGATCACAGGTCCGGTAACAGTCTTCGGGGGAGAAATTTCAGGGGATAACACTCTTCTACTTCTTGTTATTTTACTGGTTCCGACAATATTGACGTTGTCGGAATCAGCATTTTCAGCAATCTTGTCTTCAATGGCTAGCACATCCTGCTTTAAGCCGTGGTAATAGACGTCGGCCCCATAGTTCCAAGGAAAAGCTTTGTCTGAGGAGTATGGGATTGACCCTGGCATGGTTATGGTCAACGGAGTCACCTTCAGAACTGATGTAATCCTGACGGGTCTCTTAGCGGTGGCCCTAGAAGGATTGGCGGAAATGGTTATGATAACAACGTCTTCACAGGAAATAGTCGGAACAAGAGTCTTGTCAAACAGAATCTCTTGGTCATCCATCAGGCGCTGAACACCTGCCTTCAACAAAGGGCAACCAATCGGTAGAAATGAACAAAAGTGGAAACCTTTACCACAACCCGAAAATAAATCGGCCTTCAACAAATTCCCCTTAATAGTCATGAGTGGGGTCACCAAATCTTCCACAGAAGTCACAAACACATCTTCTTCAACGACATTAACACCCCGACCATGTATCGACATATGGGCAGTGATAATGTTGGGAGTCTCTGGGGGACCAAATTCAATCTCCTTAGCATCAATCAGATCCTGCACTTTGTTCTTTAAAGCCCAGCAGTCATTGGTATCATGGCCTGGACTTTCTGACTGGTAAGCACAACGGGAATTCGGTTTATAGTATGGAGAGGTGGTGTTCGGATTCTTTAGAGCTTCCCTCAGAGTAACCAAATTGGACTTCATCAACTGAGGTAAAACCTGGGACAAAGTCATGTTGATCTGAGTGAACTGTCTAGCTGGTCTTTCTGCTCTTGGCTGACTGTTTCTTTGCTGAGCAGGTGCAGGTTTGAGAATCATAACAGCCCTTACCGCCAGACGACACTCATTTCGATTCTAATTCTTTTGGTTATAGACGACACTGACTTCCTTTTTACCTACAAACGGCTTCCTTACAGCACTAGAAGAGGCATCCTTCTGAATATTTCCACTTCGGATTCCAGCTTCCACCATTTCTCCTGTTAAGATCAGTTCAGTAAAACCCGATGATGAACTTCCAATCAGATGGTTGAAGAATGGCCCAGTCAAAGTTCCTAGAAACATATCCACGAGCTTCCTGTCAGCCAAGAGAGGTTGAACTCTTCTAGGCAAATCTCTCCACTTCTGAGCATAATCCTTGAAACCCTCATTCGAACCCATAGACAAATTTTGGATTTGTGTACGGGTGGGAGTGGGGTCTGCATTATACTGATATTGCTTATAAAATGTAGCAACAAGGTCTTCCCAGTTACGAACATTGGCTCTTTCCAGCTGATAGAACCAATCCAGTTGTGTTATAGACAGACTGTCTTGGAAGAAGTGAACCCACAAGTCTTTGTCAGCAGTATGAGGTTGTATCTTCCTCACATAGGAAAGGAGATGCATTTTAGGACAAGAGACCCCATCATACTTAGAATATACCGGTGCCTTGAATTTTGGGGGGATGACAACCCCGGAGATCAGACCCAACTCTTCAAAATCCAGCCCAGGAATCTTTTGGATTTCCATAGCACTCAAACACTCCTCTAACTGCTTATACTTTTCATTAGCTAGAGGGTACTGCTCCTTATTATAATCAGTTTCATTGCCAGACACTTTAGGACTTGGGTCCTCTTCTCTGGCTTCGCCCTCTTGATTCTCTCCCTCTTTAGATGAAAAAGCTAAATCAATAACCCGTCTTGGCGGCCCTCTGAACCTTCTGCTCATATGTGCCACACCGACTATCCTGTTGGTCTTCTTAGTGTTCTTCTTAACAATCAGAGCCTTCAGCTCTTCATGTCCTTTCGCCAGAGCCACAATCATTTGCTGGAACTGCATGTTCTGAGTCTGAACATCTTTCACAGTTTGTTCAAGAGCCATTGCTAAAATAAACAGCGGAGGAGATGAGAAACCTAGTATAAATCCTGTTATGCAATGATATGTATGATATGTATGCAATGTTTTCAAGGGTTCTTAAAGGCTCAATTTTGCTTAAACAAAAAGGAACAAACGCGAATTGTATTAGTAAACTTGAATGGTTACAAAGAATGTATTTTGAGAGTACAATTAAGCAAAGTAAAACAAAAAGAAGACTAGGTTTCCCATGAGCGCATCCTCTTTGGCGCGATGTAGGTGTTGATATTCCTCTCTTCATTCTTCAAGGTAGAGCTGGGTAGGTTCGAAATAAACCACCTAGCCAATAGAGGAGTGCAACATTGGAGGGTCCCCCTTCTTTTTAGATTGCGAGCATGCAGAGAGTGTAGAATATCCCCGAGTAATATAGGTACTGGATTTCGAGACAGAAAAACCTGGATTGTGCTCACATCTACGAGTTGATCCATATTAGGGAACAATACCATCCTGTAGACAAGGAGCGCCGAAACCTCTTCAAAAGCTTGTAGATCTAGGGTATCCCAAAAATAGTAAGCCTTCTCGAACAGAAATTTAAGCGGAAGTCCTTGAACACTCCCTCTGGTTTCCCAATTTGTCAATATGTCAGACCGTTGTAAAGATAGAACTTTAGCAATTTCTTCAGGTTTGGGATGTCTTTCCGTACCGCTGAAAGGTAGCTGATCAAGAATGGGTATCCCTAATAACTGAGAAAATTCATCCATAGTAGGCGCTAACTGGTAATCCGGGAATGTGAAACAGTGATGCAGAGGATAGAAGAACTGAAACAACACTTTCAACATTTCTTCGTCAGGTTTTGAAGTGACCAAGTTGAGCAACCGACCATGCTTTTCAGTGAAAGGAGAGCTTTCGGGAATCCTTACTGCCAAGTCCCTTAATTGGGGAGATACTTTCACTAGGTTAATCTGAATAGTGTTCCTGCAGGCGGATGCCATATCCTACAAAATAGAGCAAATATGAGCCCTAGAAACCCCTGAAACGGTTAGTATGATATGCTATGGTATGATGTTTATGATGTCATGATAAATCACAGGTATAGAAAACACAGACAAATCAAACCAAGTCCTTAGGTTTAAGGCCTGCTTGAGTTTTAAGGTCATACCCTCTTGAAGCTGGATTGGTAAAGAGATCTCAATATCACTGATCTTTCCCCCAAGCCTTGTTCAATTGACGATTGACTCGTAATCAAACAAAACTCTGAAGTCAAATCTCAATGAGTGTAGCATCGAGTATCTGTCGACCTTGGGCATACACCAAAGCCGGCCATCTCGCTACATCCTACTGGCCAAGTTGTGCAATTAAAGGTTCTAAGGTCAGTTGATGCTTTATGACACCACGCGGCGGCCTCGTACATCTCCCTGATTGACTCAAGGGTTACGGGTACCAACCAAAGTGACACATCAATGTAGCTACTGCGTCAACCGTGTCGGTATACCCCAACACAACTCCCTCACAGTTTATTGCTACTTACCAAAAAGGTGTTTCCCGATTCAGGTGTTGGATCAAATAACCCAAACAGTTCCCATAAATATAGAGCAAGCAAGAAAATCAAGAGAAAGTAATTAAATATGACCTAGATCCTAAGGTTTACCCCACTTTATATTTTATTCCCCAGCAGAGTCGCCAGTTCTGTGATACGGTGGCAGAACCGACTGTTAATAATGGTTTACGTTTTTTGTTCGCAAGTGTCACGGTAAGCAAGAGTTGCCACCGACTTTTATTTCATCCAACAAAGGAAAAGGAAAAAGAACAGAAAAACCTTTTTCGTGATGTTTCTGAGTACGGGGGTAGATTATAGAAAGGGAAGGTGTTAACACCCTTTCTATTAGTGGTTTTCCACGGGCTCTTAGGTACTTGCTCATTTTGAAATTGCTTGTGTGTGCTTGTTTTGAAAAGTTTTGTTTTACTTAATTTTAACCCTAGTTTCTATCCTCAAGAGTGTTATTAAGTTGTTTTTTGAAAACTTTGTTTGGGAAAGTGTTGGTGTGAAAAAGTTTTTATTTGTTTGAGCAAGTACATAGGAACTAATCTACCTACACGAAAAACAGTCTGTTCTTTTTCCTTTTAGACAATGCTATCCCATTATTGATAAATAGGTAGCATTTTCGTTGGAGTTTTTTAGGGACATTCGAAGGGACAAATACGATCACAAAAGCAATGTTAGGAAATGTTAGTAATCATCCTAAAGCCTTAAAGATCTTTTTCCGAGGCAACATCCGAATGGGTCATTTTAGATCTTTCGGTGCTAGAGGACAGCCACTAACAAACCCTATACTTCATGATCGTTTACCGAAGGCAATCAGAGTGGAGTAAACTTTAGGAGTGAGCATGTGCAAGTGTAATTTTTAGTTAATTTATCTTTGCACATTTTGGGTTTTCTATTGTATTAATTTTCCGTTTGTCTTTCCATACAATCCTATTAACATACATCTAAGCAGTTTATAGTTTGCGGAAATTAAAGCGAGAAAGTTAAAGTCCTAGCTATTACAGGGCTTCTGCAGATACATAATTATTTTGGCTGAAAATAAAATGCGGAATTGAAACCCTAATTACAAACTCGGAGCAGTTACAATAATAATAAAAAAGGAAATTAAAAAAAATGTGCGCGGCGAATTAAATGCGAGAATAATTAGAAAAACCTAAAAAATCTAATTGAAAAATATTTAGGTTATTTTTTGAGAAAAATTAGTTTATGTACAAATTGACACTGATTCTAATTGATTTATATTATGAAAAAAGGATTGAATTGCCCTAAATAATTAAACAAATTAATTAAGGAAATAAAATATTTTTATAAAAAAAATGATTTTTGATGTTTTTGTGATTTTTGATTTAATAAAAAAACCGATTTTTGTGTTATTTTTGTAAAAGAAAATAATTAAAAAATAAAATAAAGAGAAAAGAATTAAAGAATTGGGCCTGTGTTATAAGCTGAATGGGGGCTGTGATGTTGAATTTGTAAGGTCCATTCCTTGCTCAGCCCTGTCCCACGTGAGATCCAGCATTGTGCCAGCCTGGGGGGTGCACCATAGTCTTTCTTCGATGGGGCGCTGGATTTGGATTATGAACGATCCATTGGCTGGATTTTGGGTTGCATGGTGGATGCCTTGATGCGTGGAGTGAACCCAGGTCCTCCCACTCACACATGCGTGCGCTTAACCAACTAAGCTACATGTCTTATTTGTCAATATAATAACAAATATATATATTTTATAAAACAAAATAGATAAAACAGAAAAAAGAAAAAAAAAACGCGCGTTTTATTCAAACGGGCCAATGGTGGTCATCCACGTTAGCTTCTTCTTCCCATGTCCGTCGTTTTAGGTATGGTACCTTTACCTACGGACATCTTCAATGGCTATAACACTGTAAGTTTCAAAAATTCACAGCAAACATGATAAATCAATTGTGATTACATAGATCAATTCTTCTTGATCTCACGAGCATCATGGTACCCATTTCTTGGGCCAATTTAACCTATATAGAAAAACCCTAAAACGGCAAAGCAAACCCAAGCAATGGCAATTATGAGTACAGGCACTGAAACATCAATTAAATCATTAAAACATGTTGCAAATATGTTAATGAACACAAATATATCATTAGAACATGTTTATGATGCAAGAATCATTGTAATCGAATTTGAAAAAGAAAGCAAACTGTGTGAGGTCTAGGGGGAAATTCTGGGCTTGGGAATGCCTGCAATTGATCATGTTAGCTTATGGGAAGGACCAGGAAACGATTGGGAGTGTTAAAATGCTTTGAATTGATCTTTAGGTTAGAAAACGAATCACCACTTTCTTTACAATTTTTTAGTTTTGTTCTTCCTTTCTCACGACTGTAATCCTTGTTTTTTTGGCTTGAGTATGTTCAGTATATGTAGTGGAACGAATTAGGGCAACAAAAACACTTTGTATCTTTGATAATCATGGAGGTTTGATTTGATTTTTCTCTTGTATCATATCTTTCCAAAACAAGCATTATCATGACAATTATTGCTTCAATCTTCCCTTGCACGATTTGATATGCTAGGCTAGCCTAATTGGATTTGATTCCTACAAAAAATCAGATCAAAACCAATCTTTTTATATTTTTTGCAATTTATTTGATTTAATTTAACTTTTAAATAATAAAAAAACAAAATAAAATAAATAAATAAGCAAATAAAGTGTGGATGCTTATTTGAGTCGTGGACCATGTCACAAACAAGATACAATCATGAAATGCTAGGCCCATTTGACAAAAAATGCACTTTTGAGCATATTTGACTTTTGGCAATTTTGCAAAAATGGTCAACTTTGACAAGGCATATCTCTTCCAATTTCAACCCTAGAGAGTTGTTCTTGGACTTTTTAGAAATCTTAGGATATCCCCTAAACAACCCTTTTTGTTTCATCTCAATTGGGTCTTCCATGTTCATGTAAGAAGCTTTGACCCAAAAGGTGTTTTTGTTGACTTTTCAAAAGGACCTATAATGTAAAAATTCATATCTTTTGATGAGTGCATATTTTTAACTTGAGGGATGAAGATGAATTGTAGGGAATTTCATCCTCTTCATAATGAGCCTTGGATGGAAAATTTCTGATAAAGTATGAAGAAGTTAGGCTAGGTCAAAGTTTGGTTGACTTTTCCTAAGAAACCCTAATTTAGCAACTTTTGGGTTTTGATGAATTTGGGGGAATTACTTGAGGAATCATGATAAAACCTTGATCAAATGATGTATATCACCTCAAAATTTTGATGTTGACAAAAAATCTTGAAGTTTGAATGTATGTGAGCCACAGTTGACTTTTGACCTAGTACAATTAATTTTCAGGCATCTGAGCAGTTGATTGAGCAAACTTCTTATGCAAGGAATGAAGCTTGACATGGATGATCTTGAGAACATATTGGGACCATGGAAGGAATTTGGGACCTTTGGACTTCAACCATACTGATGAAAATGGAAACCCTAGTTTGAGGTACATTGCCTTAGGAGAGAGTTTGTCTGGTCAACTCTTGGGCCTCCTTGAGCAGGTTGAGGACCTCAATGGGCATGTGTTGTGTAAAATGAGAGGGCAAATTTTGGGGTACAAAATGAGGCATTATTGATTTTAAAATCCAAGCCACATCCTACACTTTGAGATGATGCAAATTCTCCTTTCTCATGATTGTGGGTAGTAAGTTTGTTTTCCACACGGACAATGACGATGATGTCTTATCTCATAAAATTAACCAACACACTTGTGCTTTAAATTATTAAAAGGTGAACCACGTGTACCCTGATCCCCTAATGCATTAAAGGTGGTACATAGGCACTAAAGGTTCGCAATCGCGGCGGGTGCAAAAATCATTAAAAAAATCTACTTCTTTTATTAAGTACGAAGTGCGCCTAAGAGGGGGGGGGGGGTGAATTAGGTACTTTAAAAATTTCTGGTTTTAGTGATGACAGATATTATTTTTCTTGTTTATGGTGAATTTATGAAAGAGTAAAGTTCAGAAAAATAAAGAGACACAAGCCATATATCATGGTTCCCCTCACAGTCCGAGAGTACTCCAGTCCCCTTTCAACATGAAAAAGATTTCCTTATTGTGGCAAACTTAAACAAGAACTATCCAAAACCAAGAACAATCCTCTTGGACCAATAACAATCCTATTGGATTTTCACTATGTCAACAATGATAACAATCCTCTCAAAGTGACTTTACTTGTATCCAACAATCCTGAAAAAAAGATTTATAAAACAACTTAAACTTATTTCCAACAATCTTGAAAAATAAGCAAGTATATAGCAATATTTAATTTGAGTGAGTTTGAGTAGAAATGATCACTTTGAGTGATTTAATCAATGAATTGATCTTCTCTTTAAATTATAATAGTATACAATGACTCAAGATATATAATGCTCAAAGTTTTCTAGTTAACAATATGTGAAAATGTGCAGAAAACTTGTGTATGAAAATGTATAACAACTTGAGTTTGATTTTTGAAAATTCAGAGAAAATGATGGGAAGAGGTGTTTAAAATGATTTTGAAAATGATTATTTATATGTTAATAGCACCCTTTTGAAATAGCATAAAGTTCTGTAAATGAATCATGAACAATTTCCAAGATTGAGTGAAAGGTTTCCATGAATTGGTGTTATGAACAGGCATGAGTAAAGCTGCTGTTTTTTCAAAATCGTGCAACATAAAATCTATTGCACCCTTTGTGTAAATCAATTGCACGGGGTTTCAAAAGATAGAAATTCAAATATTTTGAGTGTGCAATCGATTGAACAAGTGTGTAAATTGATTTCACTTGAAGTCAATAGCTAAAATTGATTGAGAGCAATCGATTGTACAAACATGCAAATCGATTGCACTTAGAAACAGTAGCACATATTTTGAAAAAATTGAAGCATGCAATCAATTGCACTAATATTCAAATTGATTTCACTCAAGTGAAAATTGATTTTTAGCTTAGAAAAAACTTGAGTAAGGATTTGGACAATATAAAATATTTCTTTTGACCATTGAGCATCTATGTATTAAGTTCAAAGTAAGTATTATCATTATACCTTGAAATTTTGCTAAGTGCTTGAACCAAAGACTTTATCCACAGATGCTTTTAGCTTGATCAATAATCTTTGCCTTCTTTGTCAATCATGGTTTGTATTCATAAAAAAAAAGTGCATTTGAGAAGCTTGATTTTACACTTTTCTCACTTCAACTATCTATTTTTCATACAACATTTTATAGCCAAAAATATATAGATTTTTTCAAAGAGGTTCCTGCGGTGTACCGTACATGTTTAGGGTGCTAATACCTTCCCTTTGAATAAACAACCCACTTACCTTGAATCTTTCCCCCTCTTTATTGGGTTACTCGCTCTTTTCCCATTACTTTGGAAACAATAAAGCGCGGTGGTGATTTTTAAGTTGATCTGTATAAGTCTAGTCAATCCAATGGCTTAGTCTTAAACATTTCTACCGCTACAGAAAAAAAAGGTGACTTCATTGGGGAAAGATTAACCTCTTGCTGGTCCATCCCTAAGTGGGTTGAGCCTATCTTTGTTAATATCTGTATATGTGCTATTGTTGTTTATATGTTGTATATATGTTTTCCTGGACTTTCCTGGTTTTCAAGAAGCTTGGTGATTACTTATAAATCCTATACCCGGGCTTGGGAAAACATTAAGATAGGACGAACGATATAGTCATGTTAACTTTGAGGGAGTAATCCCAAAAAAGGAGGCATGAGATCCCCCACTCAATGGAGGCCCCTTTGACTGTAGTGTCGTTTACCAAGTAATCGGGAAGACGTGCTTCTTTCGACCTGGGAGCCTGCTAAAGCTAAGGACCGTAGAATACCTAACCCATCTTGTCCTTTTAGGTGTATTGAGGAGCTATGACGGAGTAATCCAGAAATAGTTGTCACACGATACTACACTCGGATGAGTTTTTCTTGATAATATTACTAATTATCGAGTTAATCGGGAAGTTGGTAATATCCGAAGGAAGGATGTAGACTCTAGGAACCTCTAGAACCTTGTTCGGCAGGTGATAACTTTTAGACCATACCTTATTGGTAGTACCTTTGACCTCATGCTCGTGACGTTGAACCTATGAACCCTATATTTGTGATCTTCTGTGTGATTGTTGCATCATGCATCCATGCACTCATAAACATCTTTTGAAGAAATTTTATTTCAAGGGACTTAAAAGTTGACCATTTGTGAATATCTCAGGTACCTTTTTAACCATGGATTATGGAAAAAGAAAGATCGGAAAATATGGTTTCAAAGATCCCAAGATAGATGAGTTGAACAGTCTAATTCCCGAGATTGAGTGTTATGTAGATTTTCAAAAGAAGTATGGATCCATCATTCCTCTCATGAAGCTTAGGATGAAGGAGGGTATTCTCTCGACCTTGGTCACGTTCTATGATCCGATGTATCATTGCTTTACTTTCCCGGACTATCAGTTGATGCCTACACTAGAGTAGTATTCTTATCTGTTGGATTTACCTGTTATCGATCGTGTTCCTTTTACTAGTTTGGAGGGTGAGCCAAAACCACACGAGATTGCTGCTTTAATCCATCTGGGGAAGTTTGAGGTTGAAGCGCATTTGACTACTAAAGGAGGGATTAGAGGATCACAAGCTCAGTTCTTATTGGAGAAAGCTCGTTACTTTGCTAGGATGAAGAGTACAGTCGCTTTTGAGGCCATCTTTGCTCTACTTGCTTACGGGTTGTTCTTATTTCCTAATGTGGACAAGTTTGTTGAAGTTAACGCTATCAGGATCTTCATGGTTGGAGACCCAGTTCCTACACTGTTGGGTGATGCTTATTACTCTATTCATCTTCAAAATTCTTATCATGGGGGGATGATTGTCTGTTGCACGTCTCTATTGTACGGGTGGTTTATTTCTCATATGCCTCAGTCCGATGCTTTTTGGGATGTCAGGAAGGAACCCCGTTGGGCTCCTAAGATCATGGCACTTACTCACTCGGATATTGATTGGTATCATCGAGCTTACCAGGATGTAGAGATTGTCGACAGTTGTGGTAGTTTCCCCAATGTACCTCTTCTTGGTACAAAGGGAGGAATTAACTATAACCATGTTCTTCCACGGATTGAAAATATACTTCTGGAGTTTCGATACATGAAACACATTGTGCAAATTAGCAAGATTTGGCGGTAACGCCACTCGGTAAGAAACTTTCCCAACTCTATCCGATATCTGATACGGACCAATAAAACAAAGAGTGAGCTTCTTAGACTTCAGAGCTCGCCCAACACCAGTCACAGGTGTGACTCTAAAAAACACATGATCACCAGCTTGGAATTCCAAATCTTTCCTCCTCTTGTCATGGTAACTTTTCTATCTACTTTGAGAAACCTTCATCTTCTCTCGGATAAACTTCACTTTCTCAGTAGTCTCTCGAACAATCTCAGGTCCAAGTACCACACTTTCACCAGATTCATGCCAATACAAAGGAGTCCTACAACTTCGACCATACAACGCTCCAAAATGTGCCATTCTAATACTCGAATGGTAACTGTTATTTTAAGTGAACTCAATCAATGGAATATAAGTATCCCACAAACCTCCCTGCTCGGGAACACATGCTCTCAACAAATCCTTCAATGAATGAATCATCTTCTCGGTATGACAATCCTTCTGAGGATGATATGCCATACTCAACCTCAACTTAGATCCCAACGCCTCTTGCAAACTTTTCCAGAACTCAGAAGTAAACCTTAGATCTCTATCCGACACAATTCACAAAGGAACACCATGCAACTTCACAATTACTCTGACGTAAATCTATGCCAACTTCGAAATCTGATATGTGATGTTAATAGGTATAAAATGTGCCAGCTTCGTAAGCCTATCAACAATCACCCATATCGAATCATGTACTCTCAAGGTACTAGGTAATCCCGTTACAAATTCCATCGAAATGCTATCCCATTTCCATTATGGAATCTCTAACGGTTGCATCAACCCTGCAGGCTTCTAATGCTCAATCTTTGACTTCTGACGAGTCAAACAAGCATACACAAATTGTGCCACATCACGCTTCATACCAGGCCACCAAAATAAACCATTCAAATCTTGGTACATTTTAGTAGCTCCTGGATGAATACTCAAACTGCTTCTATGACTTTCCTCAAGAATCACTTTCTTAATCTCTTCATTATCAGGAATGCAAATACGATCTCGGAATCTCAACACACCTTGCGAATCTATCTTGAAATCATCATTCTCAGATCGATCGATTCCCATCATCATATCCACCAACGTCACATCTAACTTTTTAGCCTTACTGATACTATTGAGAAAGTCATTATTAATCTTTAACATTCCCAACATAACACTCTGCGGTTTCACTTCACAAGCCAAACTCAAATCTCGGATTTGCTCAATCAACTCCAACTCTTTAACCATCATTGTCGACATATGCAAAGTATTTCAGCTTAAAGCATCAGCCACAACATTAGCTTTTCCCTGATGATAATTCAAACCGAAATCATAATCCTTCAACAATTCTAACCACCTAAACTGCCTCATATTCAACTCTTTCGGATCAAAAATATACTTCAAACTCTTATGGTCACTAAACACTTCGAATCTAGAACCATAAAGATAATGCCTCCAGATTTTCAATACAAAGACAACTGCATCCAATTCTAAATCATGCGTAGGATAATTCTTTTCATGAGACCTCAATTGCCTCGATGCATAAGCAACCACCTTACTATTCTTCATGAGTACACCATCTAACCCCATCAGACAAGCATCACAACACACAACAAAAGGTTCTCCCAGATTAGGCAATGTCAAAAACGGAGCCGACGTCAACCTCTTCTTCAACTCGGTAAAACTTTCTTTACATCGACTATCCCACACAAAGGCTTTACCCTTACAAGTCAACTTGGTCAATGGAAGTGCCAACTTAGAAAAACCTTTGATAAAGCATCTATAGTAACCAGCTAATACCAAGAAACGTTTTATCTTGGTAACCTACTTTGGAGTTTCCCATTGTAATACAGCATCAACTTTAGAGGGATCCACGATAATGCCACTGCCAGAAATGACATGACCAAGGAAACTAACCTCATGCAACCAAAATTCTCACTTGGACAACTTCTTCTCTTTAAAAACTTGCAGTACAACTCTTTGGTTCTCTTCATGTTCTTCTTCCGATTTAGAGTAAATCAGAATGTCATCAATGAATACGACAAAAAGCCGATCCAAATAAGTATGAAAGATACGATTCATGTACTCCATGAATACTCCCAGCGCATTAGTACTACCGAAAGGCATCATCGAATACTCGTAGTGTCCATACTAAGTTTTGAATGCGATCTTCTAAATATCATCTTCTTTCACTCTAATTTGGTGATATCCTGACCTCAAATCAATCTTAGAAAACACACTTGCACCCACCAATTGATCCATAAAGTCATCAATTCTAGGAAGCGGATACTTGTTCTTAATCATCACTTTATTCAACTATCTATAATCGACACAATGTATCATACTTCCATCTTTCTTCTTTACTTATAACACATGCACTCCCCAAGGTGATACAATTGGTCTTACAAACTTTTTCTCAAGCAACTCTTCTAACTGCTTCTTCAATTCAGATAACCCAGATGCAGACATCCTGTACGGTGCCATAGAAATAGGTCTGGTACCAGGTACAAGATCAATCATAAACTCAACTTCTCTTTCTGGCGGTACGTCAGGAATTTCATCAGGAAATAGTACAGGAAATTCTCGCACCACATGCAACTAATCAATCCTAACTTGGTTCTTAATAGATAGCGAGGCCATCAACGATAACATCTGTGCTTCGTCTTGCATCTATTGTTGCAATTTTTTACCAGTCAACAAACCAACTTCTTCCTCTTCAGGGGTAGAAAACCTCAAAGATTTGTTATAGCAATTGATATAAACATAGTTATACTCTAACCAGTTCATACCCAAGATCACATCTAACCCTCTTAACGGAAAACAAATCGAATCTACAGCAAAGTCTTTATCAAAGATCGATAAAGGGAAATTCAAACACACACGAGAAGTAGTCACTGATCCCTTATCTGGAATGTCGACGACCATTTCTCCATTCATAGGAGACAACACAAGACCCAATCTTTCAACATAATCAGCAGAAATAAAACAATATGTAGCACTAGTATCAATAATAGTAATTAAAGGAGTACTATTAATGAAATATGTACCTCTGATGAGTCTGTCTTCACTAGCTGACGCAGTCCCAGCCAAAGAAAACACCCTACCACCAGTTTGTGCCTTCTTTGGTTTCGGACAATGACTACCAATATGTCCTTCTTCCCCACAGTTGAAAAAAATCATATCTCTATTCTTGCAGTCAGATATCGCACGCCCAATCATACCACAATGGAAACACCTCTTTCCATCAGCAGTAGTACACACATTACTCTTGTGACCAGGTTGCCCATATTTGAAACATACAACTCTAGAAGGAGCATCTCCCCCACTTGTCCTCTGACCATGAGAAACTCTTTGTTTACCCTTACCAGCATCGTAAGGCTTGCCACGGTTCTGTTCATTCTTGCCTCTCTTATCATTAAAAATCTTGTGATGAGCATTGGTATCTTCTTCAAAGATCCTGCAACTATCAACCAAATCAAAAAATACACGAATCTTTTGATATCCAACAACCTTCTTAATTTCCGAGCGCAACCCATTTTCAAACCTGATGCACTTAGAAAATTCAACACCTTAACCATCAAAATGTGGATAGAACTTAGCTAGCTCAATGAACTTAGTAGCATACTCAGTGGAAGATTTGTTCTCTTTCTTCAACTCAACGAACTCAATCGCTTTCTTTGGAGCCTTATCTTCAGTGGGTCCAAACGAGAGCTATTCAGTTGAAGATGTCGTATTCCCGGGAAGCACCTATGTCTGATTTGTTTGTGAAGACCACTCCTCCATTATTAGACGATATAGAAGAGCTACAACTTGCTTTGGTCAGGATGCAACAGGAAAAGGATGCTTAGAAGAATAAGTGCCAAATTTTAATGATTTCCTATTGAGCAGACTTAAAGGAGAAAGACGACTTGATTGAGATTCTTGAGAGTTTGGCTGTAGAGACCATGGAGAGGCAAGGGGATTTATTTTCTCCTAAGCATCAGTCAGGTTCTAGTTGCTCACTTCATGATTCAGGATATTAGAAGGAGGATGCCACCAGATATGCGGAAGAAAAGAAGAGGTTGAAGGCTCAGATTTCCAGGCTTACAGGGAAGCGCCAGCGTATAGAGTGATCTCCATCAGCTTTACTTCTTAGGGTTTTAGACTTTATTTACATCTTGTACTTGGGATTATTGAAACTTGTAATATATTTTGAAGTTATTATAATAAAAAATTTCGGTATTTCAAATGTGTTATTACTTTGATATTTACAATATGTCTATAAATATTTAAGTCCCTTGAAATATTAATAATAAAATAAATCATGTGCATTGCATATCATGCACCATATTGCACATATTTCTTGCATTTGTTATGCATATCCAGGTGTCTTACCAAGCTTCTTTACTTTGTTCAGCAAACTATCTCACAACTACACACTCGAGCTAATTTCAGAAGTAAGATTGACAATTTAGAGAAAGAGAATCGCGAGCTGCGCGAGGAAGTTTCTGCTTTGAAGGCCGGCATGGACAATCTCACTGCTTTGATTGAATCTTTGGTGGCTGCTCAAAATCAGCCACAAGTGTTCAACCTCAACAAACAAGGGTGACTACTGAAGCTCCAACTGTTCATGTGTCTGTTACTCCAGCTGTTTTTCAGAATTGCATGCCTCAAGGTTATCCATGGGGAATGCCAAAGAACCGTGTGCCTGAAGGTTTCAATCTTGGTCCTCAAGATACTCCAGTTGTTCAGACTAATGTTACTCCCGCAACTCATGTGGTGCATGTTGCTCCTGCTGCACCTCCTTCAGTGAATATGGTTCCATTTGCTAACGATGACATGTGTCGCCCTTTTCCTCCACCAAGTGAAGGCTTGGGTCTCTATGATAGAATGGATGATTTTCAAGACCAGTTTGACAAGATGCAGAGGGAGATGAAGGCCCTCAGGGGAAAGGAATTGTTCAGACAGAATGTGAATGATTTATGCTTGGTCCCAAATGTCAAGATACCTGCAAATTTTAAGGTCCCAGAATTTGAGAAATAGAATGGAAACACTTGTCCTCGTGCTTATCTTGTGATGTATGTAAGAAGAATGTCTACCCATACTAATGATCAGCGTCTGCTGATTCACTTTTTCAGGATAATTTGACTGGTGCTGCGCTGGAGTGGTATATGAGTTTAGACAACGTCAATATCCATACTTTCAATGACTTGGGAGAAGCATTTATCAGACAATACAAATATAATGTGGATATGGCACTTGACTGTGATCAACTCAGGGCCATGGTCCAGAAGGACAGGGAATCATTCAAAGAATATAAACAGAGATGGCGTGAGGTAGCCGCCCAAGTGATTCCTCCCATGGAAGAGAAGGAGATGACTAAGATTTTCTTAAAGACTCTGGGTGCTTTCTACTATGAGAGGATGGTAGCGAATGTGCCATGTGACTTTACTGAAATGGTGGGCATGGGTATCCGCTTAGAAGAGGCTGTAAGAGAGGGTCGTTTAATGAAGGGTGAAAGTTCTGGAAATACGAAGAAGCCATCTTATGGGTTTTCCAAAAAGAAGGAAGGAGGTACAATTGATGTTATGCAAGAGAGGAGGGTTAATCCTCCTAGAAGAAATTATCAGCATCCCCAGAAGAGTCGCCATTTTTTTCTGTAGTGGTATAAATGTTTAAGACTAAGCCATTGGATTGACTAGACTTATACATATCAAATTAAAAATCGCCACCGCACTTTATTGTTTCCACAGGAATGAGAAAATAACAAGTAACCCAAAAAAGAGGGGGAAAGATTCAAGATAAGGGGGTTGGTTATGCAAAGGGAAGGTATTAGCACCCTAAACATCTACGGTACTCTGCAGGAACCTCTTTAAAAAAATCTGTATATTTTTTGCTA
This sequence comes from Vicia faba, assembly GCA_948472305.1. Lineage (NCBI taxonomy): Eukaryota > Viridiplantae > Streptophyta > Magnoliopsida > Fabales > Fabaceae > Vicia > Vicia faba. Next base: position 51,523 of record CATIWC010001197.1, on the reverse strand, counting down.
TAAAATGTTGTATGAAAAATAGATAGTGGAAGTGAGAAAAGAAGTATATTTTTTATGATTTTTGCACCCGCCGCGGTTGCGAACCTTTAGTGCCTACATACCACCTTTCGTGCAATAGGGGAATAGGGTACACGTAGTTCACCTTTTAAAAATTTAAAACACAAGTGTGTTGGTTAATTTTATAAGATAAGACATCATCGTCATTGTCCGTGTGGAAAACATACTTACTACCCACAATTATGAGAAAAGATAATTTGCATCATCTCAAAGTGGAGGATATGGCTTGGATTTTAAAATCAACAATGCCTCATGATAACACACAAATATATGATATTTTTAGCTTGATTTACATAAATTATTTCCCTTATTTTATTTTAATTGTATTATTTTATATAGGTATTACGCGGGTATTCACTTATTTTGCAGATAATTGTTAAGTTAAAGACTTTGGAAGAAATGAAGAAAAAGGGTGCAAAAATAGCAAAAGGGCCAAAGAATAAAAGAAGAAGAAAGTATAAGCCCATCACAAGGTGTGAGCACGTGGCCCACTAGCATAAGGACCTTGATGATTGTCTAGGCACGTTGTCGGTCGTCACGGGCATAATGGACCAAGTGACCAACGTCACTTGGACTTGACGAACGTCACAGACCCACCTTTTCCTTCTTTGACCACGTAGTCTTCAAATCCAACAGAAAAGGAAAGTTCAAACACCAATACAACGGCCATCCTATTTTTAAGCTCCACCCAGTCAACACATGAAGGATGTAACCAACTCCGTGGTCTTATTTTTTCTCAAACGAACTCGAAGTGTTCCTATATTTTCTCAAACCTACGTTCCACACAAAGTACTATAAATAGAACCCTGGACACAACAAAGCAAGGGGTCACCTTTTATACTTTGAGAATTCATTTTCCTTAAGCATTTTTTCTTTGAGCTTTTTCTTTTCCTGCAATTTTCTATTTCCTCAAGCATTTGTTTTCTGTACGATTTTCTCTATTCATGATCGAAGCAAAGCCTACCAGCTTGTGGAGGAGTGCTTCTAGTCAAGAGTTAGAAGTAATTGTACCCATATCCAGAATTATTATCCCCAACTTTATTTTTATGAATTGTTATTGCTTTTAATTAATATAATCATATTTATTTTGTTTTGTCTTTGGAATTATTCTGTGATTTAGTCTGATATTATGCTAGGCTAGAATTCGTATAGCCGTATGTAAGGTCACATAAGCAAGGGATCGAGTGACTCAGTTGGGTAATTTTTACTACAAAAACTTTTTCTGATCTAAGTTACTATTTTTAATCGATAAATTGTTTTGTTACGAAAGTAAAGAACGGATAGAGGTTAGGGTCAACAAAGCGGAAGTTTGAGATCTTTCAACTGGACAGTAGTAATTAGGAATTGGCTTAAAATACAGCGGAAGCACTTTAAAGTAAATTGAGATTTTATTTCATTTTCAAAAAGTGTTTTTAACTCCCGCGGGATGGCGGAAGCGTACGTTAGGACTTAACTGCATAGCCTAGATCAATAAAACGACAGTGTGAGACGAGGGCTTTTAAACTAAATAGATTTTACTGAAAGTTGTTTTGAAAATGCAAAGACACCTAACAGGTTGCTAGTTCCCTAGGTCCGACCATTATATACTGGTAGTTCCGCTTACTGATAATTTAAATTAAACTTAATTTAGTATTTAGTTTCCCTACAACCCAATCAAATGTTAATTAGCTTTAGATTTGCAAAGTAATAATAGAAGACGGTAGTTCGATTCATCAGTCTCTATGGTTCAATATCTTTTAAAACTACACGATAAGACTGTGCACTTGTAGTCTAAATCATTAGATACCTTAGTCTAATCCGATCAAGTTTTTGGTGCCGTTGTCAGGGACTCATTTAAGTCGATATCGCTACTCTTTTGTTACGCAATAGAGACTAGATCAAAACCTCTCTATTTATTTTCTATTTCTTTTCCTATTGTATGCCAAACACTCGTTCGCAAGGCGATCCTTTATACATACAAATCAATGATATCGAGCGGTATCTCAGACTTAGATGCCGCATTCAAGAGTATCATCTCTTGCATAATCCCCCACCTCGTGAATTACTCAAATCTCCTGTTCCTCAACCAACCAAAGAAATGGCCGCACAACCTGCTCCACATCCGCTCAAATCCTATGTTATTCCTTTGCAAGATGAACAACATAATAACATTGTTGCTCCTCCAATTGAGGCTAACAACTTTGAACTGAAACCTTCTTTGTTGTCTGCTGTACAACAGAACCAGTTTTCTAGTGGGTCAATGGAAGACCCCAATCTTCATTTATCAATATTTCTACAGTACGCAGATACGATTAAGAACAATGAGGTCAGTCAAGAGGCAATAAGACTTCGTCCTTTCCCTTTTTCTCTAAGAGACAGAGCCCGAGCTTGGATCCAATCTCTACCCGCAAACTCTGTTACCACATGGGATGAGCTGAAGAAAGTTTTTCTTGCAAGGTATTTCCTGCCAAGTAAAACAGTTATGTTAAGATCTCAAATAAGTGATTTTCGACAAAAGGACAACGAGTCCCTTTTCGATGCTTGGAATCGATACAAGGATCTGATGAGACTCTGCCCACATCATGGATTGGAAGAATGGTTAGTTATCCATACCTTCTATAATGGTCTCCTTTACAATACAAGATTAAGGATAGACGCTGCCGCAGGAGGCGCACTTATGGATAAATCTTAAACCGCTGCTTATGCTATCATAGAAAGTATGGCTCAAAACCCTTATCAGTGGGGAAGTGAAAGAGGACAAGTAGACAAAGCTACTGCAGAGAAAACACCGACGAAAGGAGGCATGCACGAGATAAGCGTTCTAGACAGCGTCCATGCTAAGGTAGACACCCTCACCCTTAAGATAAATAACTTGACCGCAATACCTCCAGCCACCGTGGCTGCTATAACTCCAAATTGTGAGATATGCGGAGTGCCTGGACATGCAGTTACCGATTGTAAGATCTTGGCAGGAACTCCAACCGACCAAGTAAGCTATGCCCAAGGAAAACCTTACTCGAACACATACAACCCTGGATGGAAAAATCATCCAAATTTCTCGTATAAAAACCCCAATGCGTTGTATGCTCCAAACCAAACATCTGCTGTGCCACCTGGATATCAGAAACCTCTTGCAAACGCTCCTAATGTTCCTAGAAAATCAAACTTAGAATTGATGATGGAAAACTTCATAGCTACCCAAGCGCAGACAAACAAAGACGTCCAAAATTAAAACATACACACTAACGAGCAGATAAAACAATTAGCGAATAAAATAGATGCTTTGGCCACCCACAATAAAATGTTAGAAACCCAAATCTCTCAAGTGGCTCAACAACAAGCATCTACAGCTGCACCGGCTGATACATTTCCTGGTCAACCACAACCTAACCCGAAAGGGAATGCTCATGCCATCATATTAAGAAGTGGAATTGAGTTAGATGGACCAACTGACCCAAGACTTACAAATCCAGCTTTGTACCAAAGATCCGAAAAACCAGCTGAGAAGGAGAAAGAACCCGAGAAAAAGGAAGAGGATAAAGAAGATAAAGGAGGAGAGGCTGAAGAAAAAGAAAAACCTTATGTGCCTCCACCGCCTTATAAACCCCAAATCCCATTTCCTGGAAGACTAGCTAAACCTAAGAACGTACGGCAATTTAAAAAATTCGTTGAACTTCTGAAACAACTTAATATAACAATCCCTTTCACAGAAGCCATAACTCAAATGCCCTCTTATGCCAAATTCCTCAAGGAAATCATATCTAACAAGAAAAAGCTAGAAGATAACGAAACAATCACACTTACTGCCGAGTGTAGCGCAATTATCCAAAACAAGATTCCTCCTAAGCTGAAAGATCCTGGAAGCTTCTCTATACCCTGTCATATAGGAAAGTTTGTCATAGACAAAGCCCTGTGTGATTTAGGAGCTAGTATTAGCGTTATGCCTTTGTCCATATGCAACAGACTTGAAATGGGAGAACTAAGACCAACAAAGATGCCCGTTCAATTGGCAGACCGCTCTGTGAAATACCCAGTAGGAATCTTAGAGAACGTTCCCGTACGAATAGGTCAGTTCTACATCCCTGCAGATTTCATAATCATGGACATTAGAGAAGACGAAATTACACCTATCATTTTAGGAAGACCATTCTTAGCTACCGCTGGAGCCATCATAGATGTAAAGAAAGGCAAACTAACTTTTGAAGTAGGTGAAGAGAAAGTCGAATTTATTCTGACGCAGTTCCTACAAGTGCCTACCATAGGTGACACATGTTATCTGGTAGACATCATGGACGAATGTTTGAGGGAAATTAAACGGGAACCGATACCTTGTTCTGAAACCATGAAGATTCCCACACCTCTAATATTCGAAGATAACAAATGGTGTTCCGAATACCGAGACGATAATCTAAGAGAATGCTTAGCTCTAACACCTGGCCACATGCCTTGTCCGAGAAAACCAGCCTTGGATCTTAAGCCATTACCTAAGACCCTTAGATATGAATTCCTCGACACCGAGCTTAAACGACCAGTAATTGTTAATGCAGACTTAGGACAATAAGAAACAGACAAATTATTACAAGTCTTAAGAAAATACCCATCTGCCTTGGGATATAACATTACGGATCTCAAAGGAATAAGTCCTTCTATTTGTATGCATCACATTATGTTGGAAAACGACTGCAAATCTTCTAGAGAACATCAACAAAGAATTAACCCAATATTGAGTACCGTAGTTAAAGACGAAGTAAAAAAACTTCTGAATGCATGAATCATATACCCATTCTCTGATAGTCAATGGGTAAGCCCAGTCCACTGTGTGTAGGATGAAGCGCTTACCACTGTGCTAAAAGAAATTGCTTGTAGCCAAGGTGCAACTTTATTTCCATATAGTACGAGAATTTTCAGGGGATGCACCTAAGTTACTAAGCGCCCATGGGTGGGATGTTAAGACCTTCGAATCCCTAAGGTTGACGCTGGATATTTTATTCCAACAATATCCCCTCCAGTGTCATCCGGGGGGATTCGAACCCATGACCATGCTCTGATACCACTTGTAGGATAAAGCGCTTACCATTGCGCTAAAAGAAATTGCTTGTAGCCAAGGTGCAACTTTATTTCCATATAGTACGAGCTTTTTCAGGGGCTGCACCTAGTTTACTAAGCGCCCATGGGCGGGATGTTAAGCCCTTTGAATCCCTAAGGTTGACGCTGGATATTTTATTCCAACACTGTGTACCAAAGAAAAGAGGTATAACAATCACGGCAAATAAAGCAGGCGAAGCTATAGAAGAACAAACCATAAGCGGAGATAGAATGTACATTGACTATAGGAAGCTAAACAAAGCCACTCGTAAAGACCATTTTCCTCTACCATTCATCGATCAAATGCTTGAGCGATTGGCTAAGCACTCTCATTACTGTTACCTAGACGGTTACTCGGCATTTCCGATGACCAAGAGAAAACAACATTCACATGTCCTTATGGAACTTTTGCCTACAGACGAATTCCATTTGGATTATGTAACGCTCCCGCCACATTTCAGAGATGCGTGATGGCAATTTTTGAGGATTTCATAGACAATATCATGGAGGTCTTTATGGATGACTTCTCTGTATGTGGAGAGAGTTTTGAAGATTGTCTAATAAATTTAGAGAATGTTTTGGAGAGATGCGTGAAAGTGAACCTCGTTCTGAGTTGGGAAAAATGTTACTTTATGGTCAAACAAGGAATTATGCTAGGACACGTCGTGTCTGAGAGGGGGATTGAAGTCGATAAATCAAAGATCGAAGTCATAGAAAACTTACAACCCCCTAAAACAATAAGAGAAATATGCAGTTTCTTAGGACACGCCGGTTTCTATCGATGATTCATAAAAGATTTCTCGCAAATTTCCAAACCTCTAACTACCCTCCTTATGAAAGACGTTGAATTCAATTTCGATGAAAAATGCCAAAGGGAATTTAACCAATTAAAAACAGCTCTTATATCTGCACCAGTCATGCAACCACCCGATTGGAGACTACCATTTGAAATCATGTGCGACGCCAATGATTATGCCGTAGGTGCAGTCTTGTGACAAAGAAGAGATAAGAAGCTTCATGCAATATACTATGCAAGTAGAACCCTGGACCCTGCACAGATGAATTACGCGACCACAGAAAAGGAACTTTTAGCTGTAGTTTTTGTGTTGGACAAATTTCGCTCATACCTCGTGGGCGCGAAAATAATCATTTATACAGACCATGCAGCTATTAGATACCTGATAACCAAGCAAGATTCAAAACCAAGACTATTGAGATGGATTCTACTTCAACAAGAGTTCGATTTAGAGATTAAAGACAAGAAAGGTACCGAGAACTTAGTATCCGACCATTTATCTCGAATGGAGAGGTTGAAACCAAAGGAGGTGCCCATTAACGATGACTTCCCGTATGAACGTCTGTTAGCTCAGATGGACTTAGGAGGTGCCAACATAGAAAACCCTGAATTAAATCCAAACCAATTACTTTTAGAACTTGACACACAAGCCGTTAGCCATGATTCACAAGAAAGCCAAGACGCAATAGATAATGATATGAACGAAATTGTGAACATTGTCCGAACAAATTAGACCTTACCATGGTATGCAGATATAGAAAATTACTTAGCCACTAAAATCCTACCCCCTGATCTGACCTATCAACAAAAGAAAAAATTCTTTCACGATCTGAAACATTACTTTTGGGATGAACCTTTACTATTCAAGAGAAGTGTCGACGGTATTTTCTGAAGATGCGTCCCAGAGAGCGAAATTGAAAACATTATTTCTCATTGTCATGATGCCACTTATGGAGGCCATGCAAGCACATCTAAGACATGCGCTAAAATTCTGCAGTCTGGTTTCTATTGGCCAAATCTATGGAAAGTTGTGCACATGGCCATTCTTAACTGCGATCGATGCCAACGCACTGGAAACATATCCAGACGCGATGAGATGCCTCAGACTGGCATTCTACAAGTCAAAGTATTTGATGTGTGGGGAATAGACTTCATGGGACCATTTCTGTCATCATTCGGAAATAAATACATACTCGTGGTTGTAGATTACGTTTCAAAATGGATCGAAGCAATAACTTCTCCAACAAACGACACTCGAGTAGTGACTAAACTCTTCAAGAATATTATCTTCCCAAAATTTGGTGTACCCAAAAAAGTCGTAAGCGACGGTGGCTCACACTTCATATCCAAAATATTCGATAAACTCCTAACCAAATATGGGGTGAAACACCGCGTAGCAACACCATACCACCCCCAAACAAGCGGGCAGGTGGAAGTCTCAAATCGAGAAATAAAACAAATATTAGAAAGAACTGTCACCATGTCAAGGAAGGACTGGTCGACCAAGTTACCTGAAGCACTATGGGCTTATAGGACAACATTCAAGACGCCAATCGGAACAACACCCTTTAAACTCGTCTATGGTAAGTCATGTCACCTTCCAGTGGAGATAGAACACAAAGCTTATTGGGCAATTAAAACCCAAAACCTAAGCTACACCGCAGTAGGTGAGAAAAGGATCTTCGACATAAATGAACTGGAAGAGCTAAGGTTAGACGCATATGAGAATGCGAGGATCTACAAAGAAAGGACGAAGAAGTGGAATGACAAATGAATCTCTAGGAAAGGAGTTCAATGAAGGAGATGTAGTTCTCTTATTCAACTCCCGTTTAAAACTCTTTCCCGGGAAACTCCATTCAAGATGGTCTAGACCCTTCGAAGTGACCAAAGTCTTTCCAAGTGGAGCCATTGAGATCAAAGGAAAGTCCACAAACCCATTCATAGTAAATGGCCAACATTTAAAACATTATTACAACATTGAAAACAAAGACTACACTGCGAGTTTAACGCTTATAGAGATACCACCTGAAATAGGAGACTAATTCACGTCTGAAACGATGTCGAGCTAACGACATTAAACAAGCCCTGTGTGGGAGGCAACCCACATGTTTTTCATTTATTATTTAATTTCTTTTAAAATATCTTTATTTTTTTATTCTGATTATTATTACGATTCCTAGATTATTATCGTTTCATATTTTATTTGTTTTCTTTTCTTTATTTACTAATTTTAGTACCGAATCACAAGCACTAACTACCTAGACTAACTTATGGATATTATCACCTTCGCTACTGGGGCCCAACAGAGGCGTTATGAGATACTAGCTCAGCGCAAGATGAATTTGACGACTTATGTGCATGATCCCACATTAACAGTTTTAGGTATTAGGGAGAGTGTTGATTTTTTGTTTAACCAGATAGGTTAGGAAGGATTCCTTGCCCATAAGTACCCACCTATCGAAACCTTACCCTAGAGTTCCTGAGCTCACTCCATTATAAACCTACCCGAGGATTAGGGCGTAGTAGAGGACAAATGTCCTTCAGACTATTCGGGTTTATCCACCATTTTATCGTTCGTCATCTTGCTGAGTTGCTAGGATTTCCTAGATCCATAGATGCTTACATGGAGACCCAGCAAGACGACTACCTTGATTTCGAGCTAAACCATTTTTGGAGGGATATAGCTGGCCAGTACCCTGAGGACCCTGACCGCCTGGATGTGACTGATATCCATAACCCAACCATTAGGTATTTCCACCACATCTTAGCTTTTACCCTGTTCGGAAAACCTATAAACTGTTGCTCAGTTTCTAGGGACGAGTTATTTATTATATACTGTGCTTTCCAGTCTAGACCCGTAGTTGGTGCATCATTTATGATCGCCAATATGTTTGCCATAGCCCAGTGTACCCATGGACCTATCTGTATCGGCGGGATAGTCACCATGATAGCCGAGGCATTATCCCTGAGATCATCATTATCACGTCTTACGCCATATGGAAGATACCATACCATGGACATACCATTTTGTTTTAACATTACTCTCATATACCCTACAGATTGTGTGCCACTAACTATTCATATAAATATATAAACCATGTAACAATATTTAAACTATATGAATAAATAAAAAATGCTTTAATTTTCACATCCAATAAGATAACATGCACGCGGTCAGACAACCACACGCGCCTTTGACCCCGACGCACGTCAGGAAGCATGTGACGAGCATCAGGAAGCATGTCCCTTTGACCCTGACGAATATCAGGAAACGCGTGACAACTGTCAGTCTCTATCTCTCACGATTCCTTCCCGTGACCGTTTGAACCATTAAACAAAAATTTGACCAAGAACCTCACCCATTCATTTTACTCCCACTACTTCATTATTCTTTAACACCCCACTAAAAACTCCCATTACTCCATTCATCCATAATGTATATAACCTCCCATATTCAAAATTTCTCATAAACCTCATTCATTTCCCACTCATAAAATCCATCTATTTAAACCCTTCTTCAATTATTTAGTTTTAACCACTACCACCCACCTTCCTTCAATTCCTTCATCACCATTACATTTTCTTCTTTGTCAAAAACACAATCATGGTCACCCGAAGGAATCCACCCCGTGGAAGAAACCCCCCAAACCAAGAAGAACCCGACATGAGCCATCTCGTGTTCCGGCAAGGGGAAATAGGCGAACTTCAAAGAGAATGATACATAAAATTTTATCGTCGAGGTTTGACATCCATGAGATTTATCCATAACAGCTGCTTGCAAGAATTGGGGTTACGAAACAATATGCAAGGCTTGCTCGACAAAATCAGGCCTGAGCTTTATAAGCACGTTGAACACACCAACCTAGGAGGCTCTAATGTTGGCATTATTGAGTTCCTACGCCTACCACACTTGCGACGATGCTGATGAACACCTAACTGGAGCCGCTCAATTTCGGATGTTCAACCGAGAATACACGCTTAGCCATGAAAATTTGAGCGAAATGTTTCGTTTTCCCCGTGGAAATGATGTGCGATATCGTATTCCCCCGGAGATAGATTGGAATGGAAGTGCATACGCACTATGGGAAAGAATAACCGGTGAGCCCAATGTTATTCCTGAAGCACGCTACGCCTCTCACATTCACAACCCAAATATTCGCTTCTTACACCGCATTATGGCCAACACGGTTTTTGGAAGGGCAAACAATAACAAAGTCAACACTAAGGAGTTGTATGCTCTTTACTGTGCCTTTTCACAAGATCTCCGTCCTAATCTCGTTACATTAATGATGGTCCATATTCAAAACCTTGTCACGAGAGATGGGACTACGCCTTTTTGTATTGGAGGCATTGTCACCACCATCGCAGTTCACCTGAACTGGGGGGAAAGGATTAAACTCCTACCTATGCTGCCAGAAGTCTATATGGACAATGATAACTGCAGAGCTGGTCGCCTGATCAAGGTAAGAGAAGCTGGAGGTTACTATCTGATGGTGAAGAATGCAAAAGTTCGTAGCGTCATCTTTCCAAATCACAGTCGTACAAATTTGGGCAATCTTGATAATTGGCTTTACAACCTGAATGCACCCGAACCTGGAGTAAATTAGCAAGGAAATCAAGGTGAGGCCAACAATGCCGTCGTTGATGAAATTGAAGAAGAATTAGAGCAGCAAGAGCCCCAACCACAACATGCCAACAATCCTGCCACCATTGATGCAATTTATGCCGCAATAATGCAGCAAAACCAACTGTCCACTCAACGCTACCAAAGCCTCGAGACGCGCCAAATTGAGATGTTGAATCTCATGCAACAAATGCAGAGAGACCAAAGTGACTATGCTCACAGGCACGATCAAAGTATGCTGGAATTCACCGCAGAAATGACATAAGATATGCGAGCTTTAACACTTTGTGTCAAAGACTTGCATAACGTTATTTCTCATGGTAATGGAGTCGAATCTTCCAGAAGCGGCGAGGAAGCACGTAGAAGAGCAAGGAAACGTGGCAGATTTCGAAGGCAAGAGGAGGAAGAATAATTGTCTAGTTTCCACTTCCCTTTTCCATCTTCTGTCAATACATTTAGGACAATGTATGATTCAAGTATGGGGGAGGAAGTATTTCCCTTTCCTAGTAATTTTTATTTTCTTTGTAATTTCCCTTCTGTCATTTCTAATTCAATACAATTTTTGTTATCAAGTTATCTATTGAAGCATTTGTGTTGTTTTTCCGATTCCCCTATCTTAGCCCTATCAATTTTTTTTAGAGTTTTATGCATAACTTGACTCACTTGACAAGTACATAGGCTGCAAGATCTTTAATAGTTAGTAATTTTGGCAAGATTAAGCAAAATTACTATCGTCTAGACATTCTAAAACCCCAGAGTATGATAGACTAGTTCAAGTACCTGTTATTCCAAAACCCTGAGTTTTAGTTTTTGTAGTAACCCTGAGTAGTTTATATTAGCAGTCAGCACCGTCTTAAACACAAACTACGCAGGAAGTCGATGAATATAGGTGGATGATCTAATTTATTATTTCAGAAAAATGTTACAAGCTTTAAGAAGATAGGTAATACACCAATTAAATTGGGCGATCCTTACCTGATCGTTTAATCCAAAGGATGTAAGCCTTACAAAGTAACATTAAAAATCCATTGTTAGATGGTTCAGGAGCGTCTGGTACTGAACTTGGTAGGGAAGATTACGATCTGATCCCCCGCATCTTGAAATTGGAAAGAAAAAGGTTGCCACATTATTGTGCCAGAAACATAAGTGCTAAAAAAGGGATCAAAACCACTAACCGGCTGTTCTGCTATGTGCGTGCAAGGATAAAGGGCTTAATGTGATTGCGCTAGAATGAAAGGGACGAAACGAGACAAATACTCGAGGTAGGCTATGATAGCATCTGTAACTAGTTTACGTAAAATGGGATTATCTAGTGTCATTACTGTAGTAATGGAGCATGAATCAAGCTTTCAATTTTCTGACAAAAACACAACGCGGCCCTATATGAGTTGATCCGAGTCATGTATGTGCATCTGACCATGTTTAGAAAAACATCGTACTGAGCATTTGCTTGAGGACAAACAAAGTTCAAGTATGGGGGATTTTGATAACACACAAATATATGATATTTTTAGCTTGATTTACAAAAATTATTTCCCTTATTTTATTTTAATTGTATTATTTTATATAGGTATTACGCGAGTATTCACTTATTTTGCAGATAAATGTTAAGTTAAAGACTTTGGAAGAAATGAAGAAAAAGGGTGCAAAAATAGAAAAAAGGGCCAAAGAATAAAAGAAGAAGAAAGTATAAGCCCATCACAAGGCGTGAGCACGTGTCCCACTAGCATAAGGACCTTGAAGATCGTCAAGGCACGATGCCGGTCGTCACGGGCATAATGGACCAAGTGACCAACAGGCCCACCTTCTCCTTCTTTGACCACGTAGTCTGCAAATCCAATGGAAGAGGAAAGTTCAAACACCAATCCAATGGCCATCCTATTTTTAAGCTCCACTTAGTCAACACATGAAGAATGTAACCAACTCCGTGGTCCTATTTTTTCTCAAACAAATTCAAATTGTTCCTATATTTTCTCAAACCTACGTATCGCACAAAGTACTATAAATAGATCCCTGGACACAACAAAGAAGGGGGTCACCTTTTATATTTTGAGAATTCATTTTCCTTAAGCATTTTTTCTTTGAGCATTTTTTTCCTGCAATTTTCTATTTCCTCTAGCATTTGTTTTCTGTACGATTATCTCTATTCCTGATCGAAGCAAAGCCTACCAGCTTGTGGAGGAGTGCTTCTAGTCAAGAGTTAGAAGTAATTGTACCCATATCCAGAATTATTATCCTCAGGTTTATTTTTATGAATTTTTATTGCTTTTAATTAATATAATCATGTTTATTTTGTTTTGTCTTTGGAATTGTTTTGTGATTTGGTCTGATATTATGCTAGGCTAGAATTCTTATACCGGTATGTAAGGTCACATAACCAAGGGATCGAGTGACTCAGTTGGGTAATTTTTACTACAAAACCTTTTTCTCGTCTAAGTTACTATTTTTAATCGATAAATTGTTTTGCTACGAAAGTAAAGAACGAATAGAGGTTAGGGTCAACAAAGCGGAAGTTTGAGATCTTTCAACTGGACAATAGTAATTAGGCATTGGCTTAAAATATAGAGGAAGCACTTCAAATTTAATTAAGATTCTATTTCGTTTTTAAAAAGTGTTTTTAACTCCAGCGGGATGGAGGAAGCGTATGTTAGACTTAACTGCATAGCCTAGATCAATAAAATGACAGTGTGAGACGAGGGCTTTTAAACTAAATAGATTTGACTGAAAGTTGTTTTGAAAATGCAAAGACACCCAACGGGTTGCTAGTTCCCGAGGTCCGACCATTACATACTGGTAGTTCCGCTTACTGATAATTTAAATTAAACTTAATTTTTAGTATTTAGTTTCCCTACAACCCAATAAAACATTAATTAGCTTTAGATTTGCAAAGTAACAATAGAAGACGATAGTTAGATTCATCAGTCTCTATGGTTCGATATCTTTTAAAACTACACGATAAGACTTTGCACTTGCAGTATGAATCATTAGATACCTCAGTCTAATGCGATCACCTCACTAAAAACCCAAGTAGAAAATATCTCACTTCACTACATATTGTAGAAATATAGTTGTTTGCATCACTACAAGGATTGACAAAAGTCCAATCTTTTGAGAAAAGTTTAAAAATAAAAATGTCAAAGTGGCAAAATAGTTTGAAATGAGATTAATTGACTTTTAGTCTTCTTACAAAAAATGTCAAGGTATTATTAAATTGATTAGAGTTTATTCATGAAAATGTTTTGAAAATGCATGAACCTAACTCCAAGTTTATTATGAAAATGGTTCAAGTTTCAAAACAAGAAGGGTTTTCAAAAGGAGGAAGAGATTTTTGAAATTAAAGAAGATGGGAGGATAAGAAGGGACTATCCTAAAGCATAAGGTAAAAGATAGAGATAAGAACCATCTAACCAACAAGAAGCCAATACTTGACATTATGAGACAAGATAGAATTCCCATTCATTGGATTGAAATCAAGCAAGCAAAGATACTCGACCTCTTGAGAGGACCAAACTTCAAATGTATTAAGTCTTCACAAAAATTGGGCAGAGTAACGGATGTATACGGGTGAATTCCCGATTACAAACAAAGTATGTAATCACAATAACTTTCACACAAAACAAACAAACAACCCTATGTCTTGAGGTAAACCTGAAGAACTCCAGACAAAATATCAATTAAGATCATAAAGTCTCCAATCATAGGCCAAAGTTTCTAATCCTAAGTCCAAGAAGTCCAATACTCCATAATGCCAAGGATAGTGACAAAATAGTCCAAGTATCATTAAAGCTTTTTATGGTTCATGTTAATTATTAGGTGTCTTAAAAAAGAAAAGAAAAGCTCAAGTGAGCAAGATAAAAATAACAAGAATATAAATGTTCAAGTGAGGAAAATAAAAATGGCATGAAATGTAATGCTTAAAGTAAATGGTACATAAAGCTTTAAAATAAAAGCATAAAGTAAAAACAACTTAAAAATTAGTGGTTACATGGATGACCATCTTGAAACTTGCATTTGGAACTCATTAGAGGATTGGTAGAACCAAAGCCTCCACAACATGAATTGCGTTTGCTTTATGTCAAGTATATCATCCATTTGGAATCCTTAAAAATACCATTTAATGATCAACAATGTTTAAGTGATCCACGTTGACCAAAAGTGTTGTAGATCCATTAGAGGATTGGTAGAACCAAAGCCTCCACACAATGAATCTCAAGGTTATTGGATCAAGGAGATCAAATTAACATACCTGGGCTTGCAAACATAGGTTTGGGCCACGAATGATCATTTATTCAAATTGGGACAAAATTTAGCGCTATGTTAAGCAATCGTAAATGGACTTATATAGAAGTCGCACATATTTTGATGTCGGTCAATAACAATCTATGCTCCATTTGTTTTGAGAAATGTTATAGAGATCATGCTCCAATAACACTTAATGCAATAAGAAAGGGACAAGATGAAGAGGGGTGGGAAAGAATATACAAACCACATTTGAATTAAATTTTAATCAAACTATTATTAAAATCATTCATCCATTTTTGTGGAGTTAGACTCAACTCCATGGATCCAATGATGTTAATAAAGTTCATGATCAAAAATTCGACCAAGATCAGCCAGAAAATAATCACAAAATAATATTGCATTTAATATATACATTAAAAATAGCTTTTTAAAATGTTTTAAAATAGAAATAAATGAGAAAAATATCAACTATATTCAAATTAATCAAGAAATAAAAAGTAAAACCATAGAAAAATCATAAAAGTATTCAAATATTTTTACAATATTATTGGTAATTTGTTTAAAGTCAAAAAACCATTTTTAAAATTAAAAGAAATGAGCAAAATAAACCAAAAATGATAAAAAATACCAAAGTCAGAAATAAAAAATAAATAAGGTCACCAATATTTGTTACAATATCATTGGATCATTTAATAATTTTTTCAGAATTTAAAAATGCATAAAAGTATTTTTAAACATTTAAAACAATTCAAATAAAGTGAAAATTTATAAAAAAAATCAAAACACAAAATAAAATTGTGAAAAAATAAAAATCAGAAAGAGAAAAATCAAAAATATTTTTCATAATTTTTAAAGATTTTTTGGACTTAAAATGAATTTTCTATGATTTTTTTGAAATTTAAAACAATTAAATATAAAAATCAGAAAAGAAAAATAAAGTAAAAAATATGTGGACCATTGGATGAGAGTCAAACTACGTTAGTAATCAAATCCAAGGGATCTGGCGCGCTGTGCATATCATGGTCATTAGTGAATAAAGCATAGAATCAAATATAAAATCAGATTTAAAAAAAAAAACAAGTGGCACGCCATCAATGGTTGGAAGATGAAACGTTGGTCATCTCCAACCTCCAGCCAACATGAATTGCAGGTCTCTCAAACTGTAAAATCATAAGCTCAAACCTATGACATTCGCTTCGTCTCTTCAAGACGAAGACAACCACACCCTCGCTCCAAATTTATATAAACTGTAGCTCAAGCAATTTGGAATGAAAGTTTTGAAAAGGGATTTGAAATTTCATGGTCAAAATGTGTTTCCATATAAAAGCAAGTGTTGCGACTAGAACCAGGGAAATGAGAGCTTCATAATGATATCAAAGTTTTTATGAATTGATGGAGAAATCTACCTATTAAAGTTGAGTTGCAGAGCTCTTAAACTGGACTCCTATGGATCAATATAGGGCACGATTCTTGAAGGTAATTGTATCGTTAGATCCAGGGAAGATCAAGGAAGGTGAATTGATATAAAAATTGGATTGAAAAAGGCTTGAACACTAATTTCGAAGTTACTAAAAAATTGAGTTATAGAGAAAGTTTGGCAGGGTGATTCTGGCTATTCAAGCTTGAGGAAATGAATGAGGGATGACCCTCTATTTATAGGGAATCAAATGGAATGTTCAAGCATGTGAAATGATTAAGTTTGGAGGGAAATCATGTGAACCTGATACACGAGTAAGGTGTGATCTGTTTTGCATCAAAACTCATCCAATCCTTGCGTTTTAAGGCTCTAATCCACTTTGTCAAGTTGGTTAAACATGTTTAGACCATAAACGCGTGCTAATTTGATGTTTAGAAGCCAAAACATGAATTTCAAATTCTGACTTATGAAGAAACTCCAGTTTCAAGTTACCAATTTCAACTCAATGGCATACCCAGCTCAAGGGGTCTTAGGGCATGATTCTTGATGCTTTAGAAAGATGAGGTTACAATCTTTGCAATGGGAAAATAATGGATCAAATGGATGTTTGAGCTGAAAGTTGCAATGAGTCAAAGTTGGGGGACAATGATTGACTTTCCATACTTAGAAATATTTCAAGTTTTTCTTCAAAAGTGACCTATAATGTTTTGCATCTAAACATGGCCTTCCACTTGGAATTTTTTCTTGACCAAAAAAGATGGCATGAAATAGACCTCTTAAATGGCATTTTTAAACTTGAACCATTCAAAATCTCAAAAACTTGAGAAAGTTATGATTTGTTGAAGTTGGAAAAAAATCATGAAATGACCTATAATATTTTGTATCCTTAGAGTATTTTCCATCCATTTTCTCACTTTGCACATAAAAGAAGGAATAAAGTCCACATCTTTAAGATCATTGGGAAAAAGAGTGGGCTCAAGGTGATAAAAATTGACCAAGTTATGATCATCTGAAGTCACACATGGGAAATTGGGGGTTCATCTTGAGGACTTGTAATCTTTATTCATCATCAAGTTTCTTCCACATGAAAACATCTTGAAACTTTTAAAGTGTTTTGTTAATAATCCTTTGAATAGAAGTATGTATTTGGAATAACTCAAAAATACCAAAAGATGAGCAAGACATACTTCTTTGAAGTTCAAAACTCTATCTCCTAGATCAAGAAAATGCTTTGAGGAACTTTGACAATTTTGAACAACCTTCTTGTACCAACACTTTTGTTTTGTAAATATAAGTTGTTGAGGATGATAATGATAACTCATAGAAACCACAACCACTTCCATATCTTGATAATTGAGATAAATATGCACTTGTGACCAATGGGAACAAGGACTTGTTCAAACATGACAACTTCTTCAATCAACCCCTTGTATTTTTGAATCAATCTTGATAACTTTTAAATGTGGTGAACCAAGATATAACTTTCCTTGCCATTTCTTCCAACATAACTTTAATGATGAGATTTGAACTTCTCAAGCTTTATTGACAAGGGCATGGAAATAAACTCATGAACCCATGGATCAACTTGCTAAGCCACATTTCCTTTACCTACATTATTAACAAGTAAGAAAACCAACATTTCATTTTATTAATTAACAGGAAAGTCAAAACAAAACATGCATGATCAAAAAAGAAAAACAAGTCAAGGTGCTTAGTGATTCCTCAAAGAGCAAAGCTAGAGACAAGGAGGATAACCAAAAGCCCTAATGTGATATTGTTTTGATTGAATAAATATGGTATGATGAAGGGATCTTAGGGGGGAAAATTGGGATACAACAGCTGCCCTTATTTAAGTTTCTTCTAGCCGGAGATGCGAAGGTTAAAAATCTTCGTGTCGACGCGATCGAAGATGCTTAAATATAAAACAAACCCTATTTTTGACCCTAAGATGCCATGCAATGCTTATGAGTATGAAGGCATATGAACAACTTCAAAGGGACGCAAAACACCATTGAGGATGTAGCAAAGGAAATAAGGAATCAAAAGAGAAACCCGACCAGGAAAATAAATCACTGGTGGATCAAAAGACCCGACTCATAGAGGATGGTAAAAAGTTAAAGGATACACCAACGTTCACTGAGGGTAGCAAAAAGATAATAATCACCAACTTTCACTGAAGGTGACCTACCAACTTTCACTGAAGGTAGAGAGAAAATATATCATAGCACCACCGTTCACTGACGATGAACTACCAATGTTCACTGAAGGTAGCAAAAAGATAACAATCACCAACTTTCACTGAAGGTGACCTACCAACTTTCACTGAAGGTAGTGAGAAAATATATCATAGCATCTCCGTTCACTGACGATGAACTACCAACGTTCACGAAGGTAGCAAAAATATAACAATCACCAATTTTCACTGAAGGTGGCCTACCAACTTTCACTGAAGGTATAGAGAAAATATATCATAGCATCACTGTTCACTGGCGATTAACTACCAACGTTCACTGAGGGTAGCAAAAAGATAATAATCACCAACTTTCGCTGAAGGTGACCTACCAACTTATACTGAAGGTAGAAAGAAAAATATATCATAGCATCGTCGTTCACTAACGATGAACTACCAACGTTCACTGAGGGTAGCTAAAAGATAAAAAGTTTTCCCCAAAATTCTTGCATTTCACCTAGAACGGGTCTCAACTTCTTCTTTAACCGAGGCACTATGCCTGGAAAGGGTAATATATAAGCTGTCTCAATTAAAGAGACTACCACTTGTAAAGATTTCACAATGAACTGTCTCTACGATATTGAAAGACTTGTCATCCACTAGAGTAATTTGACAACGAACTGCAAAATATCCACTCATAGAGAAGATAGCAAAAAAAAGTAACGTCGACATTTATGGGGAAGTATAAGTTGCTCAAATAAAGAAACATGATACTTACTGTTATAGGAAGGATTGTAAAAATGACTCCCTGGAGAAAACAATATGGCTTCCTGGGGAAAACAATATGACTTCTTGGGGGAATGAAATATGACTTCCTGGTGAGTAGATAAAGTCTTCTCGTGCAAAATAAATGCGCATTCTCAAACCAAAGCTCGAAGCTTGCAGAAATCAAAGTAATAATATTGCTGAGGATCAAAGATTCACACAAGAAATAAACTGGAGTAAAACAGTCTACCAAAATACGTTCTTTGAGAAATAAACTCAAGAGGGAAACCCAAATCATCCAGACAAAGAGCTGTACAGGAAGGCTAAAGGAAAAATCTTCAACGAGGGATATCTAAGTGGGGAAATTGAAAGAATATAGACTTTCTTCTTAAGTCTGACACTCTATTGGAGAGAGGAAAACACAACTATGCAAAACAGGGTAATATGTCAACAAAATATTAAAGAATGTGAATGAGCAATGATTTGCTAAATTTAACTACGCATGATGTATGTATGAATGTATGAGTGTTATCATGTATATGCTGACAAAACAGGCATACAACACTGGGAATAACCAGGTAAAACCAAATTCGGGCACAAACAACACTCGGCTAAATCAAATCCAAGATGAACATTCCATAAGGAAATAAGCACCATATGAGGAAAAAAATCCTATTTCGCGGCTTAACTTCACTGGGGTGGAACATAATCCGGAAGTAAACAAATCATAGAGACAAAACAATACAAATACAAGGATACAACATCCTTCCCCATGCTTCACCAGGGAATAGAATTCAGACTTCAATGGGAAAACAAATGCTTTCACGGTCCGCACTTCTACTGGGGATTGCAATACTGATTTCAAATAAGGAAAACGGACACCATATCGGCAAAACATCAATTGAGGATTTCGAGCTGACTTCAATGGAGAAATATCATATAGACTTCACTAGGAGAGATAATGCCTCATCATCGAGATATCATCAGGGGACCTCGTGCTGACTTTATCGGGGAGGTCAACACCACATCGAAGAGAGGAAACCAAGATACCTTCTTCATTGGGGAACAAAAATACGTTCTTCAATATTGATAATAAGTATTGCACCAACTTCTCTGGGGAAAAAGTATGAAACCTCATGGGGATAACAGCTTGGAGAGTTAAGAAGTCAAACATTACAACAAGGAATCAATCTTATGGGGATTTTAAATCAAACCCAACATTTGGCGGGAGAAAACCCAAAAAGCTGACAAATGCCTCAACACTTCTTAAATGAAACATTGCCCTTGCCTGATTATCAGGGAATCAAACAAAATGTAAGTACAGACAAAAGGGAGATGCTTCATAAATGAGTCAAATCTCAGCATGCACGGATAGAAAAGACTTCTATCAAATAAGGGAGGCCTTCACTGGGGAATCTTGGATTGAGTCTTCATATCATGCAAACTTATTCTGACAAAAGATTCCCTGGGATAGCCTTCCTGTGGAATCAAGAAGTCAACATTATAGAAAAAGGTCAAACTTTTGGGGATTTTAAATCAAACCCAACACTGGGCAGGTGAAAACCCAAAAGTTGACAACTGTCTCAACACTTCTTAGAAAATATACTGCCCTGGTCTAGTTGCCTGGGAAATAAACACCAACAATAATGCCAATACTGCAGAAAGAGAGACATTTTGCAAATAGTTCCATCTCATCACACCAAGGGAACAAGACGTTTCTCATATGAGGGAAGATTTTACTGGGGAATCTTGGATAGAGGCCTCAGACCAAGTAAACCCAAAAAAAAAATTCAGAAAATGAACCAACGCTTGATTGGGAACACTGGGATCACAAACCCGATACTGCACCTTTTGCCAATTGGTATCGTCTTCAATATATAATAAACACGCGCATACCAGTGAAAATAACCTGAGAAAAACCTTCCCGGGGGAAACAAAACTTTCCAACATTACTGGAATTCGTCAATTCCTGGGATCACCACTTTTGTTTTCCTCTTGAATCATAAAATCTAAAGTAAAATTAAGTTGTAAATTCTTTTTGAAAAACAATTTTTTCATTTAATCTTTTTTCTTTGAAAATTATTATCAATAATAAATGGAGTATTTGTAAGCTGAATAAAAAAATAAGAACTATAAAGAATTGGGTAAAAGCTCAAATTTTATTGATAGAATGGTAGTCTGCAAATGGCGAGACTCCATGGATAATTACAAAGTTTGGAAAATGGTAATATGTAATGAAAAGATACATTGAGATACAACGACCACTATTCCCCATAACAACCTTGAAATCCTGAGCAGCAGCCCCTGTTGAAGTATGGTGAGGACCCAAGAAGATTGTTGCTTCAATGTTAAAATCTTGTCTGATGCAGTTACTTGCAAAGAAAGTTTCTAACTTTTTCCTAAGCTGCCCTTGAGGGTTTTCAACTTAGTGGGAAATTTTATTTTGTTTATGCCTCTAATTTTTGCCTAGACCGCCCTTTCGGGTTTTCAGCATATCGAGACACTCTTTTTTTCCTAAGCCGTCCTTTCGGGTTTTCAACTTAGCAAGTTGTTCTTTTATTTCTTTAGGCGAAGTATTTCTTGACTGCACCAGCATTCATGGGACGTGGGAACTCCTCGCCATCCATAGTTTCAAGAATTAATGCACCGCCAGAGAAGGATTTCTTGACAACATATGGGCCTTCAAAATTGGGAGTCCACTTGCCCCTAGAATCAGCATTAAAATAAATGATCTTCCTGAGAACGAGGTCGCCTTCCTGAAATCACGAGGTTTGACCTTCTTATCAAAAGCTTTCTTCATTCTCTTCTGATATAACTGCCCGTGACAGAAATCCGTCATTCTCTTCTCTTCGATCAAATTCAATTAGTCAAACATGTTCTGGACCCATTCAGCCTCTTCCAACTTGGTTTCCATTATCACGCGCAAAGAGGGAATCTCAACCTCGATTGGGAGCACAACTTCAATTCCATACACAAGGGAGAATGGGGTTGCTCTTGTTGAAGTGCGGACATATGTCAGATATTGATCTAAAGCAAAAGGGAGCATTTCATTCCAATCTTTATAAGTAACAACCATCTTCTGGATAATCTTCTTGATATTCTTATTAGCAGCTTCAACAACCCCATTCATCTTCAGCTTGTACGGAGATGAGTTGTGATGGACAATCTTGAATTCTTCACACAGTTCTGTCACCATCTTGTTGTTCAGATTCGAGCCATTGTTGGTGATAATTCTTCTCGCCACACCATACCGACATGTGAGATTATTCTTAATGAAGCGCACAACCACCTACTTAGTAACATTAGCATATGAAGCAGATTTCACCCATTTGGTGAAGTAATCATTTGCTACCAAGATAAAACGGTGTCCATTCGAAGATTTAGGTTCTATCATCCCAATAATGTCAATACCCCACATAGAGAAAGGCCACGGGGAAGAAATAAAATTGAGAAGTGTCGGAGGCATATGAATCTTGTCCGCGTAAATCTGGCATTTATGGCACTTCTTTGCAAATTTGTAACAGTCAGATTCCATTGTCAGCCAATAGTAACCAGCCCTTAGAATCTTTTTAGCCATCGAGTGTCCATTGGCATGAGTGCCAAATGAACCTTCATGAACCTCATGCATCAACATGTTTGTTTCGTGTCTATCCATGCATCTGATCAAGACCATGTCATAATTTCTCTTGTACAACACATTTTCACTGTGGAAGAAGCTTCCAGCCAATCTTCTCAATGTATTTCTATCTTTGTTCAAAGCACCAATCAGGTATTCCTGAGTCTGAAGAAAATGCTTGATATCATAATACCAAGGTTTCTCATATGCTACCTCTTCTGTTGTAAACACATGAGAGGGCTTATCCAGTCTCCGAACTATAATATGAGGAATATCATTCCAAGTATTCACTTGATACATAGAATCCAGAGTTTCCAGATCATCCGCCATTTGATTTTCGTCTCTGGGGATGTGATGGAATTCAACTTTATTAAAGAAGGGTAACAATCTTCTAGCATAATCTTCTAGTCAATCCAGAAGCCTGGAGAAGGATGTTGTATCCTTGTATCTGTAATGTTTTGTCGCTATGATTTTTTTACTTCCGAATTATGTTCCACCCCAGTGAAGTTAAGCCGCAAAATAGGATTATGTTTCCTCATATGGTGCTTATTTTCTTATGGAATATTCATATTGGATTTGATTTAGCCGAGTGTTGTTTGTGCCCGAGTTTGGTTTTTCCTGGTTATTCCCAGTGTTATATGCCTGTTTTGTCAGCATATACATGATAACACTCAAACATTCATACATACATCATGCATAGTTAAATTGATTAAATCATTGCTCATTCACATTCATTAATATTTTGTTGACATATTACCCGAATTTGCAGAGTTATGTTGTCCTCTCTCCAATAGAGTTTCGGTCTTAAGCAGAAAGTGTATATTCTTTCAATTTCCCCACTGAGTTATCCCTCTTGGAATATTTTTGCTTTAGACTTCCTGTACAGCTCTTTTTTTGGATGATTTGGGTTTCCCTCTTGAGTTTATTTCTCAAAGAACGTATTTTTGTAGACTGTTTTACTCCAGTTTATTTCTGGTGTGAATCTTTGATCCTGAGAAATATTATTACTTTGGATTTCTGCAAGCTTCGAGCTTTGGTTTGAGAATGTACACTTATTTTGCACGAGAAGACTTTATCTACTCACCAGGAAGTGATATTTAATTCCCCCAGAAAGTCATATTTCCTGGTCGGGTTTCTCTTTTGATTCCTTATTTCCTTTGCTGCATCCCCAGTGGTGTTTTGTGTCCCTTTGAAGTTGTTCATATGCATCAATACTCATAAGCATTGCATGGCATCTTAGGGCCAAAAATAGGGTTTGTTTTATATTTAAGTATCTTTGATCGCGTCGACACAAATATTTTTAACCTTCGTATCTCCGGATAGAAGAAACTTAAATAAGGGCAGCTGTTGAATCCCAGTTTTTGCCCCTAAGATCCCTTCATCATACCATATTGATTCAATCACAACAAGATCATATTAGGGCTTTTGGTTCTCCTCCCTATCTCTAGCTTTTCTCTTTCAGGAATCACCAAGCACCTTGACTTGTTATTCTTTTTTGATCATGCATGTTTTGTTTTGACTTTCCTTTTAATTAATAAAATGCAATGTTGGTTTGTCTAACTTGTTAACAATGTAGGTAAAGGCAATGTGGCTTAGCAAGTTGATCCATGGGTTCATGAGTTTATTTCCATGCCCTGGTCAATAAAGCCTGAGAAGTTCAAACCTCATCATTGAAGTTATGTTGGAAGAAATGGAATGGCAAGGCTTATCTGGGTTTACCATATTTCAAAGTTATCAAGATTGATTCAAAAATACAAGGGGTTGATTGAAGAAGTTATCATGTTTGGACAAGGCTTTGTTACCATTGTCACAAGTGCATATTTCTATCCATTATCAAGATATGGAAATGTTTGTGGTTGCTATGAGTTATCATTATCATCCTCAACAACTTCTATTTTCAAAACAAAAGTGTTGGTACAAGAAGGTTGTTCAAAATTGTCAAAGTTCCTCAAAGCATTTTCTTGATCTAGGAGCTAGGGTTTTTAACTTCAAAGAAGTATATCTTGCTCATATTTTGGTATTTTTTAGTGATTGAAAAGAAATCCTTCTCTTCAAAGTGTTACTAACAAATCACCTCAAAAGTTTCAAGGAGTTTTCATGTGGAAGAAGCCTGATGATAAAGAAAGATTACAAGTCCTCCAGATGAACCCCCAATTTCTCATGTGTGACTTCAAATGATCATAACTTGGTCAATTTATATAACCTTGAGCCCACTCTTTTTCCAAAATGATCTTTAGGGTGTGAAATTTATTCCTTCTTTTATGTGCAAAGTGAGAAAATGGATGGAAGATGCCCTAAGGATACAAAAGATTATAGGTCATTTCGTGATTTTTTGCCAACTTCAACAATTCATAACTCTCTCAATTTTTGGATATTTTGAATGGTTCAAGTTTCAAAATGTCATTAAAGAGGCCTATTTCATTCCATCTTTTTTGATCAATAACAAATTCAAAGTGGAAGGCCGTGTTTGGATGCAAAACTTTATAGGTCACTTTAGAAGAAAAACTTGAAATATTTCTAAGTATGGAAAGTCAGCCATTTTCCCCAAACTTTGACTCAT
Source organism: Vicia faba (assembly GCA_948472305.1). NCBI lineage: Eukaryota > Viridiplantae > Streptophyta > Magnoliopsida > Fabales > Fabaceae > Vicia > Vicia faba. The sequence goes on along the minus strand of CATIWC010001197.1, from coordinate 26,212 downwards.
TGCAACTTTCATCTCAAACATCTATTTAATTCTATTCTTTTCCCATTTCAAAGATTGTAACCCCGTCTTTCTAAAGCATTAAGAATCATGCCATAAGACCCCTTGAGTTGGGAATGCCATTGAGTTGAACTTGGTAACTTGAAACTGAAGTTTCTTCATAAGTCAGAATTTGAAATTCATGTTTTGGCTTCTAAACATCAAATTGAAACTGAAGTTTCTTCATAAGTCAGAATTTGAAATTCATGTTTAACCAACTTGTCAAAGTGGATTAGAGCCTTAAAACGCAAGGATTGGATGAGTTTTGATTCAAAACAAATCACACCTTACTCGTGTATCAGGTTCACATGATTTCCCTCCAAACTTCATCATTTCACACGCTTGAACATTCCATTTGATTCCCTATAAATAGAGGGTCATCCCTCATTCATTTCCTCAAGCTTGAATAGCCAGAATCACCCTGCCAAACTTGCTCCATAACTCAATTTTTTGTAACTTCGAAATCAGTGTTCAAGCCTTTTCAATCCAATTTTTCTATCAATTCACCTTCCTTGATCTTCCCTGAAGCTAAACATACAATTACCTTCAAGAATCGTGCCCTATATGATCCATAGAAGTCCGGTTTCAGAGCCCTGCAACTCAACTTCAATAGGTATATTTCTCCTTCAATTCTTCAAAACTTTGATATCAATGTGAAGCTGTCATTTCCCTGGTTCTAGTCGCAACACTTTCTTTTATCTGGAAACACATTTTGACCATGAAATTTCAAATCCCTTTTCAAAACTTTCCTTCCAAATTGCTTGAGCTACAATTTATATAAATTTGTCGCGAGGGTGTGGTTGTCTTCGTCTTAAAGAGACGATGCGAATGACATAGGTCTGAGCTTCTGATTTTATGATTTGAGAGACCTGTAATTCACGTTGGCTGGAGGTTGAAGATGACAAACGTTTCATCTTCCAACTAATGATGGCGTGCCACTTGTTTTTTTGAAATCTGATTTTATATTTGATTCTATGTTTTATTCACAAATGACCATGATATGCACAACGCGTCAGATCCCTTAGATTCGATTACTAACGCGTTTTGACTCTCATCCAATGGTCCACATATTTTTGACTTTATTTTTTCTTTTCTGATTTTTATATTTAATTATTTTAAATTTCAAAAAAATCATAGAAAATTTATTTTATGTCCAAAAAATCTGAAAAAATTATGAAAAATATTTTTGATTTTTCTCTTTCTGGTTTTTATTTTTTCACAATTTTATTTTTTATTTTGATATTTTATTATAAATTTTCACTTTATTTGAATTGTTTTAAATGTTTAAAAAATACTTTTATGCATTTTTAAATTTTGAAAGTTTATGTAATGATCCAATGATATTCTGACAAATATTGGTGACCTCATTTATTTTTTTATTTTTGACTTTGGTATTTTTTATCATTTTTGATTTATTTTACTCAATTCTTTTAATTTTAAAAATAGTTTATGTCTTTAAAAAAATTACCAAAATTTTTATAAAAATATTTGAATCCTTTTCTGATTTTTCTATGGTTTTACTTTTTATTTCTTGATTAATTTAAATATAGTAAATATTTTACTCTTTTATTTCTATTTTAAAACATTTTAAAAACCTTTTTTTAATGTATATATTAAATGCAATATTATTTTGTGATTATTTTCTGGCTGATCTTGGGTTGAATTTTTGATCATGAACTTTATTAACATCATTGGATCCGTGGAGTTGAGTCTAACTCCACAAAAATGGATGAATGATTTTAATAATATTTTGATTAAAATTTAATTCAAATGTGGTTTGTATATTCTTTCCCACCCTTCTTCATCTTGTTCCTTTCTTATTACACTAAGTGTTATTGGAGCATGATCTCTATATCATGTCTCAAAACAAATGGTGCATAGATTGCTATTGACCGACCTCAAAATAGGTGCGACTCATATATAAGTCCACTTACGATTACTTAACATAGCGCTAAATTTTGTCCCGATTCGAATAAATGATCATTCGTGGCCTAATCTTATGTTAGCAAGCCCAAGTATGTTAATTTGATCTCTTTGATCCAATAACCTTGAGATTCATTGTGTGGAGGTTTTGGTTCTACCAATCCTCTAATAGATCTACAACACTTTTAGTCAACGCAGATCACTTAAACATTGTTGATCATTAAATGGTACTTTTGAGGATTCCAAATGGATGATATACTTGACATAAAGCAAATTCAATTCATTGTGTGGAGGCTTTGGTTATACCAATCCTCTAATGAGTTCCAAATGCAAGTTTCAAGATGGTCATCCAACTAACCACTAATTTTTAAGTTTTTTTTACTTTATGCTTTTATTTTTATGCTTTATGTACCATTTACTTTAAGCATTACATTTCATACCATTTTTATTTTGCTCACTTGAGCATTTATATTTTTGTTATTTTTATCTTACTCACTTGAGTTTTTCTTTTCTTTTTATGACACCTTATAATCAACATGAACCATAAAAAGATTTAATGATACTTAGACTATTTGGTTACTATCCTTGGCATTATGGAGTATTGGACTTCTTGGACTTAGGATTAGAAACCTTGGCCTATGTTGGAGAACTTGTGACCTTAATTAATATTTTATCTGGAGTTCTTGAGGTTTACCTCAAGATATTGGGTTGTTTATTTGTTTTGTGTGCATGTTATTGTGATTATATACTTTGTTTGTAATCTAGAATTCACCTGTATATAACCGTTACTCTGCCCAATTTTTGTGAAGACTTAATACATTTGAAGTTTGATTCTCTCAAGAGGTCTAGTATCTTTGCTTTCCTGGTTTCAATCCAAAGAATGATAATTCTATCTTGACTCATAATGTCAAGTATTGGCATCTTGTTGGTTAGATGGTTTTTATCCTTAACTTTTACCATATGCTTTAGGATAGTCCATCCTTCTCCTCCCATCTTCTTTAATTTCAAAAATCTTCTTCCTCCTTTTGAAAACCCTTCTTGTTTTGTAACTTGAACCATTTTCATAACAAACTTGGACTTATCTCCATGCATTTTCAAAACATTTTCATAAATAAACTTCAATCAACTTAATAATACTTTGGCATTTTGTGTGAGAAGACTAAAAGTTAACCAATCTCATTTCAAACCATTTTGCCACTTTGGCTTTTTATTTTAAAACCTTTCTCAAAATATTAGACTCTTGTCAATCCTTGTAGTGATGCAAACAAATATACTTCTACAATATGTAGTGAAGAGAAATATTTTCCACTTGGGTGTTGAGTGAGGCATTATTGATTTTAAAATCCAAGCCATATCCTTCACTTTGAGATGATGCAAATTCTTCTTTCTCATGATTGTGGGTAGTAAGTATGTTTTCCACACGGACAATGATGATGATGTATTATCTCATAAAATTAACCAACACACGTAGTCACTATAGATTCGCAACTGCGGAGGGTGCAAAAATCATTAAAAAATATACTTCTTTTCTCACCTCCACTATCTATTTTTCATACAACATTTTATAGCCAAAAATATACAAATTTTTCAAAGAGGTTCATGCAGAGTACCGTAGATGTTTAAGGTGCTAATACCTTCTCTTTGCATAACCAATCCCCCTAACCTTGAATCTTTCCCCCTATTTTTTGGGTTACTCGCTATTTTCCCATTCCTTTGGAAACAATAAAGCGCGGTGGAGATTTTTAATTTGATCTGTATAAGTCTAGTCAATCAAATGGCTTAGTCTTAAGCATTTCTACCGCTACATAAAATAATGGCGACTTCACTAGGGAAAGATTAACCTCTTGTTGGTCCATCCCTAAGTGGTTTTAGCATATCTTTGTTAATATATGTATATGTTCTATTGTTGTTTATATGTTGTATATATGTTTTCCTGGATTTTCCTGGTTTTCAGGGTGCTTGGTGATTACATATAAGTCCTATACCAGGACTTGGGAAAACTTTAAGATAGGACGGGAGGTATAGTCATGTTAACTTTAAGGGAGTGATCCCAAAAAAGGAGGCATGAGATCCCTCACTCAGTGGAGGCCCCTTTGACTGTAGTGTCATTTACCGAGTAATCAGGAAGACGTGTTGCTTTCGACTTGAGAGCCTGCTGAAGCTGAGGACCGTAGAATACCAAACCCATCTTGGCATTTTAGGTGTAGTGCGAAATCTATGACGGAGTAATCGGGAAATAGTTATCACCTGATACTATGCTCGGACGAGGTATTCTTGAGAATATTACTAATTACCGAGTTAATTGAGAAGTTGGTAATATCCGAAGGAAGGATGTAGACTCTGGGAACCTCTTGAACCTTGTTTGGCATGTGATAACTTTTAGACCATACCTTACGGGTAGTACCTTTTACCTCATGCTCGTGACGTTGAACCTATGAACCCTATATTTGTGATCTTGTGTGTGATTGTTGCATCTTGCATCCATGCACTCATAAGCATCTTTTGAAGAAATTTTTTTTCAAGGTACTTGAAAGTTGACCATTTGTGAATATCTCAGGTACCTTTTTGACCATGGATTCTGGAAAAAGAAAGACCGGAAAATACAGTTTCAAAGATCCCAAGATAGATGAGTTGATCAGTCTAATTCCCGAGATTGAGTGTTCTGCAGATTTTTGGAAGAAGTATGGATCCATCATTCCTCTAATGAAGCTTAGGATGAAGGAGGGTATTCTCTCGACCTTGGTCTAGTTCTATGATCCGATGTATCATTTGATGCCTACACTATAGGAGAATTCTTATCTATTGGATTTACCTGTTACCGATCATGTTCCTTTTACTGGTTTAAAGGGTGAGCCAAAACCGCACGAGATTGCTGCTTTGATCCATCTAGGGAAGTCTAAGGTTGAAGCCCATTTGACTACTAAAGGAGGGATTAGAGGATTACCAGCTCAGTTCTTATTGGAGAAATCTCGTTACTTTTCCAGGATGAAGAGTACAGTCCCTTTTGAGGCCATCTTTGCTCTACTTGCTTACGGGTTGTTCTTATTTCCTAATGTGGACAAGTTTGTTGACGTTAATTCTATCAGGATCTTCATGGTTGGAAACCTAGTTCCTACATTTTTGGGTGATGCTTATTACTCTATTCATCTTCGAAATTCTTATCATGGGGGGATGATTTTCTGTTGTACGTCTTTGTTGTACGGGTGGTTTATTTCTCATATGCCTCAGTCTGATGCTTTCTGAGATGTCAGGAAGGAACCCCATTGGGCTCCTAAGATCATGGCTCTTACTCACTCGAATATTTATTTGTATCATCGAGCTTACCAAGATGTAGAGATTGTCGATAGTTGTGGTAGTTTCCCTAATGTACCTTTTCTTGGTACAAAGGGAGGAATTAACTATAACCCTGTTCTTACACGGATCGTAAATATACTTTATGAGTTGTGATACATGAAACACATCGTGCAAATTATCAAGATTTGGCGGTAACGCCACTCGGTAAGCAACTTTCCCAACTCTATTCGATATCTGATACAAACCAATAAAACAAGGACCGAGCTTCTTAGACTTCAGAGCTCGCCCAACACTAGTCACAAGTGTGACTCTCAAAAACGCATGATCACCAACTTGGAATTCCAAATCTTTCCTCCTCTTGTCATGGTAACTTTTTTGTCTACTTTGAGAAACCTTTATCTTATCTCGGATAAACTTCACTTTCTCAGTAGTCTCTCGAACAATCTCAAGTCCAAGTACCACACTTTCACCAGATTCATGCCAACACAGCAGAGTCCTACACCTACGACCATACAACGCTTCAAAAGGTGCCATTCCAATACTCAAATGGTAACTGTTATTGTAAGTGAACTCAATCAACGGAAGATAAGTATCCCACAAACCTCCCTGCTAAAGAACACATGCTCTCAACAAATCCTCCAATTATTGAATCGTCCTCTCGGTCTGACCATCCGTCTGAGGATGATATTCCGTACTCAACCTCAACTTAGATCCCAACGCCTCTTGCAAACTTTTCCAGAAATCAGAAGTAAACCTCAGATCTCTATCCAATACAATTCACAAAGGAACACTATGCAACTTCACAATTACTAAGACGTAAATCGCTGCCAACTTCAAAATAGAATATGTGATGTTAATAGGTATAAAATGTGACGACTTCATAAGCCTATCCACAATCACCCATATCGAATCATGTCCTCTCAAAGTACTAGGTAATCCCGTTACAAGGTCCATCGAAATGCTATCCCATTTCCATTCTGGAATCTCTAATGGTTGCATCAACCCTGCAGGCTTCTGATGCTCAATCTTTAACTTCTGACAAGTCCAACAAGCATACACAAATTGTGCCACATCACACTTAATACCAGGCCACCAAAACAAACCATTCAAATCTTGGTACATTTTAGTAGCTCCTGGATGAATACTCAAACTTCTTTTATGACTTTCCTCAATAATCACTTTCTTAATCTCTTCATTATCAGGAATGCAAATAAGATCTCGGAATCTCCACACACCTTGCGCATCTATCTTGAAATCATCATTCTCAGATCGACTGATTCCCATCATCATATCCACCAACTTCACATCTAACTTTTGAGCCTTACTGATATTGTTGAGAAAGTCATTATTAATCTTTAACATTCCCAACATAACACTGTGCGGTGTCACTTTACAAGCAAAACTTAAATCTCGGATTTGCTCAATCAACTCCAACTCTTTAACCATCATTGCCGACATATGCAAAGTCTTTCAGCTTAAAGCATCGGCCACAACATTAGCTTTTCTCGGATGATAATTCAAACTAAAATCACAATCCTTCAACAATTCTAACCACCTTCACTGCCTCATATTCAACTCTTTCTGATCAAAAAGATACTTCAAAATCTTATGGTCACTAAACACTTAGAATCTAGAACCATAAAGATAATGCCTCCAGATTTTCAACACAAAGACAACTGCAGACAATTCTAAATCATGCGTAGGATAATTCTTTTCATGGGTCCTCAATTGCCTCGACGCATAAGCAACCACCTTACTATTCTGCATAAGTACACCACCTAACCCCATCAGACAAGCATCACAATACACAACAAAAGGTTCTCCCGGATTAGGCAAAGTCAAAACCGGAGCCGACGTGAACCTCTTCTTCAACTCGGTAAAACTTTCTTCACATCGACTATCCCACACAAAAGGCTTTACCCTTACAAGTCAACTTGTTCAACGGAAGTGCCAACTTAGAAAAACCTTTGATAAACCGTCTATAGTAACTAGCTAATCACAATAAACATCTTATCTCGGTAACCGACTTCAGAGTTTCCCATTGTAATACAACATCAACTTTAGAGGGATCAACGGTAATGCCACTACCAGAAATGACATGACCAAGGAACGGTAATACAACATCAACCCAGTTGCAGACATCATGTATGGTGCCATAGAAACAGGTCTGGTACCAGGTACAAGATCAATCGCAAACTCAACTTCTATTTCTGGCGGTACGTCAGGAATTTCATCAGGAATAACTTCAGGAAATTATCGCACCACCTACAACTCATAAATCCTAACTTGGTTCTCAATAGATAGCGACTCCATCAACGAGAACATCTGCGCTTCGTCTTGCATCAATTGTCGCAACTGTTTACCAGTCAACAAACCAACTTCTTCCTCTTCAGGGGTAGAAAACCTCAAAAATTTGTTATAGCAATTGATATGAACATAGTTATACTCTAACCAGTTCATACCCAAGATCACATCTAACCCGCTTAACGTCAAACAAATCAAATCAACAATAAAGTCTTTGTCGAAGATCGACAAAGGGAAATTCAAACACACACGAGAATTAGTCAGCGATCCCTTAGCTGGAATCTCGACGACCATTTCTCCATTCATAGAAGACAACACAAGATCCAATCTTTCAACACAATCAGCATCAATAAAACAATGAGTAGCACCAGTATCAATAATAGTAATTAAAGGAGTACTATTAATGAAACATGTACCTCTGATGAGTTTTTCCTCAACAGCTGACGCAGTCCCGGCCAAAGAAAACACCCTACCACCAGTTTGTGCCTTCTTTGGTTTTGGATAATGACTACCAATGTGTCCTTCTTCCCCACAGTTGAAACATATCATATCTCTATGCTTGCCGTTAAATATCGCGTGCCCAATCTTACCACAACTGAAACACCTCTTTCCATCAGCAATAGTGCACAAATTACTCTTGTGACCAGGTTGCCCATATTTGAAACATACAACTCTAGCAGGAGCATCTCCCCCACTAGTCCTCTGACCATGAGCAACTCTTTGTTTACCCCTACCACCATCATAAGTCTTGCCACGATTCTGTTGATTCTTGCCTCTCTTATCATTAACAATCTTGTGATGAGCATTTTTATCCTCTTCAAAGGTTCTACAACTATCAACCAAATCAGAAAAGACACGAATCTTCTGATATTCAACAACCTTCTTGATTTCCGAGCGCAAACCATTCTCAAACTTGATGCACTTATAAAATTCATCACCTTCACCATCAAAATGTGGATAGAACTTAGTTAGCTCAATGAACTTAACAGCATACTCAGTGGCAAATTTGTTCTCTTGCTTCAACTCAAGGAACTCAATCTCTTTCTTACCCCGAACATATTCAGGATAATACTTCCTCAGAAACTCCCTGCGGAACACATCCCAAGTGATTTGCTCATCTGCAGCTTCCAACCTAGCACGCATCTCTAGCCACCAGTCATCATCCTTAACTGCTAGCATATGAGTTCCATATCGAACCTTCTGCACTGGAGTGCAATCCATCACACGGAAGATCCTCTCAATCTCCTTCAACCAATCTAGTGCTCCATCAGGATCATGCTTACCCTTGAACACCGGCGTATTCTCCCTTTGGAAAGTCGCCAAACTACGAGATCTAGCATTTTTGTCAGCATTAGGCTGATTCTTCATAGCATGAGCCATTGCTTGCAGAGCAGCAGCAATCGCAACATCGTTCCTTCCAACCATCTTATCCTATTACTTCCATACAAACAACAATTGAGAAAACTAATAATACTTGATTGTTAAACAAGTACGACTAGATAACTTGGCCGGACAGACCAACTTGCTCTGATACCACTAATGTAACACCCCAATTCTACCCCAAGTAATTAATCGGAAAATCATAGTATAAAAATTTCCAATATAATCAGGATGTCACATATTCAACAAAAACACATAAACTTGTCATGCTTTTAGAATAGATACATAACACTTAAAGAAGTGGAATGAACACAAATCAAGAATATAGTCTTCATAACATAAACCAAACTTTGTTTAACCACGCAACATATTCATAATAATTCTCTAAATAAGATATAGCATATTTTGAATCATGAAACAACATCAATACAATAAACTCCTCAAATAACTACATAAGGTTCAATAATTAAACAACAAAATAGACAAGCATTCATTTCCCTCCAAGTGCTACGTATCAGAGAAAATGACACCGAACTTGAACTAACAATGCTATCGGCTACTCATCTATGTTACCTGCACGTTACCAACAAAGGGCAACATTCAAACAGAAGGGGTGAGAATCAAACTATATAAATAGGGTTCTGATAAACAATATATTAGGTAAATAATAAAGAGAATCACCACTTCATACAACGATAACTCAACACTTCATAAATCATCAACACCATAATTCAACATATGCGACTCGAAACTATGTGAATGCATGTGGTGCCATTGGAGTAAAACTCCCAACATAAACATTTGCCAGTAATTCCGAGGCATAAGGAAAAGCCTTCAACTTAGAACATGCCAATCAATGCCAACATAGGTGAGCATTCGCTCCAACTTAAAACATGCCAATCCAGGCCAACTTTAATGTTATGCTATGCTATATGACGATATAAACAACCACAACTCGACAACGCAACAACAACAACAAAATAACAACGGTCAACATAACAACAAATCACACTGTTCAACATTGGCCAAAGGCTTACAACACAACATATCGACGAAAATCAATAACTTTTCATGGCAACAAAATTTCATTATATATTCACTAGGGTTCACACCATAAGGCTACCCATAGAAATAATTCATAATCACATTATCAATAGAGAATTCCACATATACACAATGATATCTCGCAACAACAGCATATTCATCGATCAACACAAAATAACACAACAATGGTCATAAGACCTATAATCAACAATGTCCATAAACCAGATGGAATAACTTAACCAACTGTACCACAAAACATACAAGAAATCATGTTAATGATGCATAAATCATGAGGTTCGACTATGGAAAAAATAAGCAAACCGTGAGTTTGTTCTTGACAGTTTCTGTAGCTTTAAGTCTTGGTCTTGATTGCAAAAGGTTCCTCACACTCCCAGCAACGTATTTGAATCACTATAATGCTTTGAATTGGCTTGGAATGTGGAAAACGGTTATCAAGTTTTTCTTGATTTTTTCAATGTTGCATATGGCTTTCTGCAGCAAATCTCACGTCCTCTTCATTAGGGTTAGGTTGTGTGCATATAATGGAATAGAATTAGGTCAAAGTTTGGGCCTTAATCCATGTGTATGGGAAAATTAGGTTTACACTTTCCACCATTGACAAACTTTCCATATTTGAAGCAAATCTAAGATTTTATGCACAAAAAAGCCCTAGCACGAATTGGTTAGCTGGCACATGATGTATGAAAGCTGTTTCAAATCATAAGATACTATTCCATTGATTTTTAGATTTTATTTGAATTATTATAGATTTAAAATGAATTAAATCAATAAAAATTAAATAAAATAGAAAAATAAATGTTTGATCTTGAAATTAATCATGGGACACGTGTGTGGCATGAAAAGGCTGAATCAAGTGGAAGAAAGTGGGCCCTTTTGTCAAAAATTGAAGTTTTAAGGATAGTTGACTTTTGCAAATTCATGAAAATTTCCCAACTTCTCCAATGCATATCTTGCTCAATTTTGATCATATGAACATGTTCTTGGACATTTTGGAAAGGTCTTGAAGTCCTCTAACCAATGCCTTTGGTCCCATGTCATTTGGCTTTACCAATCTCAAGTTATGGTCTTTGACTTAAAGTGCACTTTTGTTGACTTTTGAAATTGACCTATAATGTAGAAATTGATAACTTTTTGTGAGAGCATTTATTGGACTTGTAATGTGAAGATGAGTTGTATGAAATGTCATCCCCTTCAAAATGAGCATTGGATGGGATTTTTCTGATGAACCATGAAAAAGTTATGCCCTGGTCAAGATACAGTTGACTTTTTTGCTGTCCAAAAATAGTAAGTTTTGCATCCTTGATGATTTTTGAGCTATCCTTGTGGAATCATGATCAAGACTTGATCAAATGATGATTGTGAGCTCAAAATAAGATGTTGACCAAAAATTCTGACTTTTGACTGTAAAATGACCATTTTACCCCTGTAGTTGATTGTGAACCAAATAGGGCTTTTGACTGTGCAATTTGCCTCTGTGAGTCTTGAGACTTGGCATGTAGATGATTGAGAATGTATATAGGCCTATGAGTCTTGATTTAACCATTTAAAACCTCAAATTCCTTGAGAGAACCAAAACCCTAATTTTGACTGGCTTAGGAGGTGGTTTGGACTGTGCAACCCTTGAGTAGTCTTGAACCAAATGAAGATGATTCTTGACAAACCTTGAAGAATATGGGAGGGCAAATTTTGGGGTACAACAGGTATCATAACAACATAAGAGAAAGCATTATAATGAGCAGGTACAGATTCAAGTACAAAATCAGCACATGACATTCATTGGAATACAACACATTCTTTCATCATTATTCACCTTTCGAATTATCAATCATAATATGATGCAAAAGACCAACACGGACTTAATGCATGTGGTACTAACAGGGTAAAAGCTTCTTCGCAATAATGCCATTTTAGGGCAATCAACTTCACTCGCCAATACAGGCCTTTGCTTACAAATGCATGCGACACTAACATGCAACAACTTAATTTCACATTGATTATTCTTACCAATCAATTCCATGCCAATACAAGCCTTTTCTCATCATCATTATCATGCATATCATGTCACACCATTGAAACATTCATGCAATATCATCGTATTCACATAAAAACAACATAGTAAGCCAATACATGCCTTCGCAATTACATCAAAATAGCATAATAAGCCAATATAGGCCACCAAACACATATCATAGTACATACATCATCACATCAAGAAATATATTCACATTCACCGTCATATTCACAACTTCGCAATCACAACATAAATTGTGGCATATAATTCAAAAACACATCCACTGATAGGTATCATTGTTGGTGAAATAATTAACTACTGCATTAAAAGTCATTATCATAAGATACAGAATTATTGTATCTTCCCAACGATCCAAATGGCACGTCAAACGGACAACCCAAAATGTTGCAAATAGCAGTGGTAACCAGTCACCCAGTTATGGTAATCGGTTACCGCAAGACAATAACCTTTTCCTTTTCAAAATTAGTCGTGGTAACCGGTCATCCACTTATGGTAACCAGTTACTGCAAGGGCCTTGTTTCAATTTTTGATATGGTAACTAGTTACCATATTTGGGTAACCGGTTATCCTGTGATAACAGAGAAAAAATCCTGCAATCCATTTGTACGATCCTCCCATATTTCAACCCCAAAAATTCATAATTTTCACATCAAAATTCGTTTCATAAGAAGGATAATTACTCACCAATATTTATCTACCAATTCATATCATCCAATCCCATCAAAAACACATTAAAATCACCAAAAAATCATCAATGGGAAAAACCCCAAAAACAACCAATTAGGGAGAAATCAAAACACACAATCAAGCAACCTAAATCCTACCATACCCCATTATTAGGAAACCTTTTATAGAGTTAGAATGCCCCTTTACCTTAGATTCTCGGTTGATTCTTGATTTCTACGGTAAATCCTTGCCCTAGCTTCCTAGAGCCTTCTCTTCTTCTACCTTCTATACTTTTGTTTTATTTCACGTACTGACTCTATTTTCCTTCTCTCATTCTAATATAGTCTAATAATATATAACTATCACAATTAATCATTTAATAAAATAATACCAATCCTATTATTCTACCAATATTTATATTTCGATTAGTAAACCTCATATTTAACCTAAAAATGCAAATTATAACTCTCACCCTTATGTTTCTACACTTTTAGCGATACACATCCATCACCTCAACTTATATAATTTTATGGAATCTCATTACTAACAAATGCATCACATCACATCATAAAATCCATCAACTCATATAATTTTATCGAATCATCTTATTATTTAATTAAAATAACTCTAATTAAATCGGGGTGTTATAACTCTCTCCCACTTAGAATATTTTCGTCCTCGAAAATTACCTAAAGAAAATAACTATGGATATGACTCTCGCATCCCACCCTACAACTCTAACTTCATTTTTGAAAACCTTTAGAATACTACTATCCAACATTATATATCATCAACTACAACAGTCCAACAAGATGCATTACTACCGAGTTATGAATGCACATATCCATTTTTTTCTCCTTGTTCCATCACCCTGTGATACAAGATCTATTACTTTACAATATTGTCCGCGCTTAAACCGAAACACAATGAGGTCTTTTTAGTCACTATAAGTAACGCTCCTCTAATTTCTCTTCATAAGGAAAAATATGCTCACCCTAGAGTCCTTGCCATAGGAAACAACACATAAACATAGCTTAAGGATGCAAAGTCTCATGACATGAACACCATCTATTATTACATCACACAATAATACCGTCCTAAGAACATCAACACAACTTTAGTGCCATCATGATATATCCAAAAAAAATCGATCATGCAATTCAATACATCTAGTGACATGGTGATAACACGAATAATATAGGTAACCTTTCACCTAACAATTCCATCATGGAATGTCTAATAGTTTGTATTATCCCAAAACTTATAATGTTTAATCTTTGACTCCAAAGTCATACCCGTATAACAAACTGTGCCACACTACACTTCCACTGCGCTACTCTGATTATCTATCTTAAGTCAATGTCTTCATTTTAATTTCCAACAACCATCAGATCTACAAATTTAACATCTATCTTCATAACCTCCTTAGTAACCACCAAAAAATCATTGTTCACTTTTCGATATCCTCAACCGTCTACTCTGCAATGTTAGCTTGCATACCAAGTCAAGTCTCTAAATTGCTTAATAAATCACAACTCTTTCATAGCCACTTTTTGCAGTAGGTTCACACAAAATGGTGAATAATTATCCTCTTGATAGAATGTAAATCACTTTACACACCATCAAGTTAGTAAGACACGTCTATGTCTACTATTAATAAGAGATTAGGGGCGATCAGTTCCTCAATTTGTCAATAGGCAGCCGACAACCATAACGGTCGCATAAATCATCTTTACCCAACTATAATAGCATCTTTCACCTTGTGTTCAAGGTTATCTGAGCATAATGTCCAACGATCTCTCTAAGGCTTACAATGTTTTTATTAACTTCCTTCATTTCAACCTTGTCAATGATACATAAACGCCAAAAATCCATTTCATAGTCTCCCTCGCGCGCATGCAGCACAACACAATTGCTAAGTATATATTAATACAAGAAAACTACTACATCAGGTATAATCCAAATAGTCTCATTCCAAAATAAGTTTTTATCGAGTTAGAAGATTTTAACTACATCAATGAATCATTACGCTTTCCTTAAATTTCGCATTTGGATCTCATTCTAATCATAATCTTAATGCTACCATCACTCTAATCATGCTTAATCGACATAAGTTGCATCTTTATGCACTTATCTAATACATTCACATCTTTACTAATGTCAGACATTTCATTCCCTTAATTCATTCACTAACAACTTATCTCACTTGACCTCATATCAAGCAAGTTGCGACAATAACTAGTTAATTCCTAAAAAGTTTATAGTCTCATAACCAATTCCAAAGTCTCTCAATATAAACCTCTATTTACTTTGAATATATTCCACAAATATCTTCGTTCAAAATAGCATGTCCAAGAAAATTCACCTCTTCAAATCATGATCTACATTCTTACTTCCTAACATATGTTTCCTTCCTTTTCGACATTGTAATTCCAGTCACGACATTCAACGTTTCCTTTTTATGACTCAGACTAAACCAAAATTCCCCCAAGAAACACCGCCACAAACTGATTCAATTATTCAAAATAACTTCACCGATTTCTAAAAGTTTTCCTCTAACTATCCTCACTCTTCATCCATGTCTGAATATAATCTAACCCCAATTCAATTATACTGAGAACATAATCGCCTACCAGTTGGACCATCCAGTCGTCAATCATCTGAAGTGGATATGTAACCTCAACCATTATTTTAACCAGTCATTGATAATCCACATACAGTTTCGTACTACTTTCTTTTTCATTAAATAATGAAATTAAAGCTCCCAAAATTATACATTCTGTTTTATAAATCTATTTCTCTGTACATCTTCTAATAACTTCTCCAATTCTCCCAACTTTTGAATTGACATCCTGTATGGTGCCATAGGAACAAGTCTGGTACCAAGAACGAGATCAAAAACAAGTTCCACCTCTCATCCAACCTCTTCACGTGACAAATAAGTTACTTCCAGGTGCCGGAGCCACTTTTAAAACAAATTTCATCGCGTTAGCTTTCTAGCGCTTCAAATGGAACTCAAACCGGATGTACGGAACTCAAGTTAAGAATTTTTCAAGAATTACTAAAAAACCTGCCAGCTTCAGCGGTAACCGGTTTCCCCATAATGGTAACCGGTTACTGCCCTTTTTCTTTCCTCTGCCATGTGTTTTTGAATGCGGTAATCAGTTTCCCTATAATGGTAACCGGCTACCTATGATAGCAGAGCCCAAAACCTCATTTTTTTCCTGCTACGGGATTCTAATATTTTTCACCAAGAATCCATTTTGTAAACATTCCAAAACATATCATTTCATGTAATCATCGACACATAATATATACCACAATTATAACACCAACATCACCTCAATTTCAAACCTCAAAACTCTGATTCTTTTCACAAGACTACTAGTATCTTTGAGTTTTGACTCTGACTCGTAATTCACAATCACTCAAAAGAATTAACAACACCCGACAATTACTTACCTGACTCCAACAAAAACATTTAGTGTAAATCATCATTATGTCACTATTCAAAATGTCAACATCATACACAATGGTAACTCAACAATGACAATTTCACGATCAACCGACATTTTCTAAAACATCGCAATCATTTGAGCTTCATCTTCCAAGATCTATCTTACATTCTTAGCTAATGTCCTCAGGGGATCATAAAGAATTACACACCTCTTGTATATCACTAGTCGTCATATTTCTCTATATCCTCTGAGAACCAACCTTTAACAATTCTCTTTTTCCTTCTGAGGCTACTCTACTTGACAAATAAATAAGAACCTTGAATCTATACAACCTTCAGGCATGAAAGTCGACTCGGCAAAACACTTTGTAATCTCTTGGTTTAATTCCAGATAGTTCCCCCCAAGGCTAATATCAAGTTAATCCAACATTTCGCTCTAACGACAAGTCACAATTAACCTTCAGGAAACATCAAGACTCACCCACAATGGAATATCATTATTCATAACATCACTCTCCACTTCTAGATATGAGAAAAACACGAGTGCCTGATCATTCCTCCTTAAGAACACTTTGTCTGACCATTAGACTTAAGTCCTGAATCTGTGCTTTCTTCGAAATTGGAAAAACAACACAGCATCACTAACTTCTGCACCCATGCACTTCACGACATACTAAACCAATTGTTCACACCTGAACCATCTCAGAGAAGTACAAGCTTCTCCCCCACTTGTTTCAATCCCACTCCTGCAAACAAGTGATTAGAAAAGAAAGCAAGCATTGACAATGTTTCACACGCTTGTCGTGTGCTAATGAACAAAAAACATTAGAGAACTTGGTCGGACGGACCGACCGACTCTGATACCAATTGTAACACCCTATTTCCCCATCAGTAAACTATATAAAATCAGAGTAAATTAATTTATAAATAAACATCAATAAATAGGATGTCACATACTTCGCCAATCACACATGCTCAAAATTAGGATATGCAACCAAAAATCGCATGTTCATAAGTCTTAAACTTCAATGCATTTATTCGCAGCGGAAAAACATTTCTAAATAGTCATCTCAAATTCTCCAACATGTGTCATAATTATTCACTTTCAAAACAGCGACATAATCATAAGGTAAGTAAAAAACAACAGATTTATACAAGTTTACTCCCAACATGATAAGACAAACACAAAATAACCAAGTGTTACATATCAGAGCAGACACTGACTCAATCTACGCATTAAAGGAACTCCTCAGATAAAATTTAATCGCTAGTTACTTTGAACCATTTTCACGTTACCCACATGGAGGTAACATTCAAACAGAAAGGGTGAGATATCATAACAATATAATAGAAATCATAATAATGACCAGGTACAGATTCAAGTACAAAATCAACACATAACATTCATTAGAATACAATACATACTTTCATCAATATTCACCCTTCGAATTATAAATCACAATATGATGAAAAAGAGCGACACAAACTCAATGCATGTGGTACCAACAGGGTAAAACCCTCTTCGGAATAATGCCATTTAGGAAAATCAACTTCGCTCGCCAATACAGGCCTTCGCTCGCTAATACATACCTTAGCTTATGAATGCATGCGACACTGGCATGCAACAAATTAATTTCACATTGATTACTCTTACCTATGAATGCCACACCAATAAAAGCCTTCTCTCATCATCATTATCATGCATATCATGTCACACCATTGAAACATTCATGCAATATCATCGTATTCACAACTTCACAATTAGATCAAAACATCATAATAAGCCAATACAACCCACCAAACACATATCATAGTCCAGACATCATCATATCAAGAAATATATTCACATTCATCATTGTAATAAGGTGGGAGAACTGACTTGATTTTGCATTTTATCGCAATGTTGCAGATAGCAAGAGTCGCCACTGACTTTTCTTTTATCCAATAAGGAAAGGGTGAAAAGAACAGGAAAGACCTTTTTGGATTTTGAGTTCGGGGGTTGGTTATGAAAAGGGAAGGTGTTAGCACCCTTTTCATCCGTAGTTATCTACGGGCCCTTAATCGACTAATAACTTTTTGAAAATCCCTTTATGTTGTGTATGTTTGGAAAATATTTTGAAATTTTTCCAATTTTAAGGCAAAACTTTGTAATGATTCTCGTATTTGTCCTCGAAAATGCGTACAAAGTG
Source organism: Vicia faba (assembly GCA_948472305.1). Lineage (NCBI taxonomy): Eukaryota > Viridiplantae > Streptophyta > Magnoliopsida > Fabales > Fabaceae > Vicia > Vicia faba. The sequence goes on along the minus strand of CATIWC010001197.1, from coordinate 7,866 downwards.
TTTTGAAAATATTTCGAAAGTGTCTGTATGAAAGGTTTTTGTTTTGAACAGCTTTGTGAGAAAGCAATTAATAGCGTTCTACCTACTCAAAGGTCTTTCTTGTACTTTCCTTCTCCTTTAGATAGTTCTATCTGTACCATTAGTTGGTAGGAACCCCTATTGTTGGATGTGAAAGGATAGGCGTGGGTCATCGTACAATCATCGAAGGTAACTCGTAAGTACGCTTTAGCAATTTTTCGTTAAGGGACTAGATCATTTACCGAAGGCAGCGTCGAAAGGGTCATCTATGGACTATGATCTTTATATCGAGGGTCTTTTGCTAAAGCATCCCCATGTTCGAGGGACATGACTGTTTTTTGCCGAGGCAACAAGTGGGATTACCCTAAAGGTGTAAGTGTGCAGGTGATTTGTGTTCAGTTGTTTTTATTCTTGCAGTTAGGGTTAGCTACTGATTCATTATTAGTATTTCCATGCAAGCATAATTACTAAGCAATAATATAGCAATAAAATGTAAAGTTGCGGAAAGTAAAAGCGGAAATGTAAACCCTAGACTATTACATTGCTTTGGGAGAAGTACATAAGTAAGAAAATGGGGGAAAATAAACCCTAATTACAATTACATCCCGAGAAACAGTTACAATAACGAGGAAAATGTGAGAAGAATAAACTACATGAAAAAAGAATGTAAGAATAAAAAAAACGATCAACGTTTTTCAGTGTTTTTTTGATGAAAAAGGTTTTTGATGATTAAATAAACCTAAAAAAAGTCTAATTAATTTTAATTAAAAAAAGTTGATTAATTAAATAAAAAACCAAAAAACCTAATTTGATTAGGGTTTATAAAAAAGAGGTTTTGAATAATTAGGTTTGTTAAAAAAGGTTTATGGTTTATGAATTTAGAGTTTTTAAGGAGAAAAATGAAAGAAAAACTAAGTTTTAAAAATAAACTGCCAGGGGTGGGTGTTGAACCCACACCCTTAGCCTTCCTGCCCAGCAACTTCACCACTGCGCAAAGCGCGCGCTTGTGTTAAGGAATGTAAACCAATGCGCTATGTAACCTACAAAACATGAAAATATGAAAATAAATCAAAACACCAAAAGGCAGGGAACAAACCCGTGCCCTGGTATAATTATGCCTTAGCGTGCGTGTTTTAACCACAGGGGTGGTGATACATCCATTGTTATAACTGAAACAAAATAAATATAACATAAAATAAATTCTCTGGACCGGAGAGGCGCCAGAGCCCTAGCTCTGGTCATCTTCTCCGGTAGCTTCTTTTTTGCTCATGCAAAAATAGACATTGTTAGAGAACCAAGGGTACCATATCCCTCTAAATCCAACCATGTGAGTTCAATGGAAGTGGTATTTTTGGCTGAATCATGCTAGTTTTTGAGCTATAACGAAAATACCATGGATCACTGTGGTTATGGTGATGCGTGATTTCGGTAGCATGGAGGCCCTGCGATTGACTTTTCCTACATATTGATACCTTATGAACATGTTAATATGGTTAGTTTATCTTAAAACATAAAGAAAATGAATGTATGAAATTCATGAAATATCAAAATCAGTGAGGCACGTATATGCGTTTTCATGCCCTTTTGATCATTGCAATTGATCCAACCTTATCCTATTGTGTTCCTGAAAGTGAATGGAAGGGTTAGTATGCCTTGAGAGTGGCTGCAAGCTAGGGTTTCAAGTTACCCTAGTTTGAATGATTTTTTTAGTTTTGGAAAAGTGTTTCTTGCACAAGGATTTCATGGATAACTTTGTCTGAATGCAGAGAATATATAGGCCTGAAATTAGGTCAAATAAACATGGGCTTAGACTTGTGTATGAAGCTTTGTCTTTTATCTTATTTAATTTTAACTTAAAATAAATATAATCAAAATAAATAGAGTAAAAAGGTCAAGGGGTGCATGAAGTAGATCTGAGGTTCATTATAAGTTTCACAACACGTTTGGACCTTGAATCACAAGCCCAGTAGCCTAAAATTCCAAGTTTGATCACTTTTAGTTTCATGCATTTGCTCAAAATTTCCCAACTTGCAGCCATCATAACTCTCTCACTTTTTATCACTTGAAGGTAATCCTTGACTTTTTGGAAAGGTCGAGATGTCATCTATAATATTTATGTTGATCATTTTTGTATTTGAAGACATTATCTTGATGTAAGTTGCCTTGACAAAAAGTGTATTTTTTATGACTTTTGAAATGACCTATAATGTATTGGCTCATATATCTCAAATGAAGTATTTTTTGGACTTGATCTTAGAGAGACAAAGTTGTATAGGATTGAATTTACTTCAAAATGAGCTTTGGTTGACGAAAATCTGATGAAGCATGTGAAAGTTATGCTTGGTCAAAGTTCAGTTGACTTCTCCTTAAGAAAACCCTAATTTGTCAACTTTTGACTTTTGATGGTTTGAAAGTTTTCTTGATGAATCATGACCAACCCTTGATCAAATAATGAATATAACTTTAACATATTAATGGTGATGAAAAAATCTTGAGGTTTGACTGTATGTTGACCATAATTGACTTTTTGTCCAATACAGTTGATTTTCAGTCATCTGAGTAATTGACTGAGCAAACTTGTGATGCAAGGCTTGAAATTTGACATGAGTATTCTTAGGGACATATAAGAAACCATGAAGTCCACTTGAGGCCTTAGAAACCCAATATCCATTGAGAAAAGTGAAACGCTAGTTGTGGATCCATTGCTTAGGAGGAAAGTTTGTCTGATCAATTCTTGAGCAACCTTGAACAAATGAAAACCCTAGGAGAATATTCTTGAATAGTATGAGGGAAAATTTTGGGGTACAACATCTTACCCTGTTCAATCTTCTTAAACCCGAGGAGTTAGATTGGCATGTTTGCTATTCGTGATCTGAAGGTAGAAGAGGATTGAACACTTACGTGCCCAGAAATTTGCACTCGCATGTGCTTCTAATACATATGACCATGACAGACAGCCACAAGCCTTTTCTTGTTGATCAAATTTATCTGGTTCAACCTAGTCTGAATCCACTCGTCTCCATCTAAACCTGCATCTCTCATGATCCTTAGATAAGGAATTTAGACTTTGATAGGTAAGACAACCTCCATGCAGTAGACTAGAGAGAATAGGGTTGCCCGAGTTAATGGACCAGAGAGGCAGCAAGGCCCTAGCTCCGGTCGTCTTCTCCGGTGACTATATTTTTTCAACCTACAAAATAATGAAAGTTAGTGATTTCCGGGGATCCTACCCCCTAATTTAGGCCTTGCGAGTTCAACGGAATTATCAATTTTGGCTAAAATGCGCTATAAAAAGAGATATGATGAAAATAACATGACACAGTGTAAACATGGAAGCTTGTGGTTTAGTCATTATGGGACTCACACGATGAGTCTATCCTTCACATTGATACCTCATAAAAACATTAGCAAGGTTAGTATGCATTAAAACAAAAAGAAAGGAAAAAAAATGCAAATTCATGCAATGTTAGAAACTGGCGAAGCATATACGAGGGTTTCAGTCCTTTTGGATCTTCAAGTCTGATCCACTCTTACCCTTTAGTTCTTCTGGAGAGGAATTGGATAGGTATTTGGCCTTGAGGAAGGCTGCAAGATAGGGTTTCACTTTGCCCTAGTTTTTGATATTTTCGGGATTTTTGAGAGGCTTCTTGTTGCAAGGGTTTCGTGTCCCCTTTGTCTGAAATAGTAGGATATATAGTGCTTAAATTAGGTCAAAATATTGTGGGCTTGGACCTTGCAAGAAAATCCTTGACTTTATCTTATTTAATTTTGAATTTAAGTTAATAAAAATCAAAATAAATAAAATAAAAACACAAGGGGTGTTTGAATAAGTTCTGAGGTTCACTATGAAGTATATAACACACATGGACCTTGAAACAATATCTCATTATCCCAATCATAAATCTCTCAATTTTTATCATATGAAAGTGATCTTAGACTTTTTGGAAATCTCAATATGTCCCCTAATATCTCTATATTGGTCTTTTTGAATTTGAATACTTTATATTGATGTAAGTTGCCTTGACAAAAAGTGTCTTTTTGTTGACTTTTGAAATGACCTATAATGTTTTGGCCCATATCTCCTAAATGAAGAATTTTTGGACTTGAGATTATAGATTCAAAGTTGTAGAGAATTTATTTTCCTTCACAATGAGCTTTGATTGAGAAAAATATGATGAAGCATGTGAAAGTTGTGTTTGGTCAAGTTCAGTTGACTTCTCAAGAAAACCCTAATTTGGTAACTTTTGACTTTTGATGAATTGAGAGTTTTCTTGATGAATCATAATCAACCCTTGATCAAATGATTAATGTGACTTCAAGATCTTGATTTAGACCAAAAATATTGAATTTTGACTGTATGTTGACCACAATTGACTTTTTGTCCAACATAGTTGATTTTCAGTCATCTGAGCAAACTTGTGATGCAAGGATTGAATTTTGGCATGAGAATTCCTTGAGACATATGAGGAACCATAATATCCACTTAAGGCATTATAATATCAAATATTCATGAGAAAAGTGAAACCCTAGTTGTAGGCCAATTGCTTAGGAGGAGAATTTGTCTGATCAATTCTTGAGCAACCTTGAGCTATTGAGAACTCTAGGAGAATATCTTGGATAATGGGAGAAAAAATTTTGGGGTACAACACTCATCATGGCCCATAAAAATGGTATTTGAGCTCCCAATATTTGGGACCCGTGCTTCCCACATCAGTTTTATCTGCTATAATTTTGCCTTTATCTGCTACCTGGGCTTTGAACTTTGTTAGCTCCCTTACAACTTGAGCCAATTGGACATCCTTTTCTTGAAGTTTTTTCTTCAGAGTCTTAACCTATTCACAATTTTTTTCTCCCGACTCGTCTTTAGCCAACCGAAGTCTCTCTACCTCCCGCTGACTAATCAATAACTCTTCAGTCATACGACTAGTTGTACCAAAACCATCGACCCTTAGCCTCTTCGGTCGCTCAAGCAAATCATATCTTTCTAACAATTGATCTTTCAACCTAACCTCCTGCATGAGTCTCTTTTTTTCTTGCAAGGAAAAAGATATATAATTGTTCATCTCTTCCTGCTTTGCTTGGAGCTTGAGAATTTCGGCTTTGACATCCTTAAAACACACCATAGACATGAATTTCGATCCTCCTGATGCAAACTGCCTAGAGGATGATCCAGCATGGAATAAATGATCATCCATAACTTCTATAAGTACCTGATCATCAACCAATTAATCAAAAACAGGTTGAGGATATAACAACTCCTCCCTTTTGTAAGGCAACAATATCATTTTCACCCCGATTCTGAATCTAGTTCGTATAAGTGTCATGAGTTACACATCCATCTTGGCTAAAGAAAATATTCCATTTACGACGAATGTGACCCCATGCCATATTTACTTTTTTCAAGCAAACCAACATATTCCCCTTTACCAAAAAAAACAGTCTCCATCAATTCCCTATCAATAGGTTTATCCATCATCGAAAATCCTAATTGACGACGTGCCAAAACAGGATTATAGTTGATACAACCTCTTGTTCCCATGAGCATACCATTAGGGAATTCTCCATAACCTATAATGATCTCTTTCAAGCCCCTTACACTTTTCCAAATAAAATCATATGAAGTGAGTCCCATGATTCAGTGAGACCAAAGAGACAACTCGAAAATATGAACAAATGGCCCTTTTGAAGGCATGTGCATCATCAACCACTTTTAAAGAATAGCCACACAACACATGACTTCCCCCTTATTTCCATGTCGGGAATGGATAATGTAATAAGTGTCGGAAAGTAAAGTAGGTATTGGGTTGTCATTCATGAAGAAACATAACGCAGTTGTATGCACCAACTTTTCTGAAACCAGAAAGAGGACTATGCCATAAATCATGGACACTAGAAGCGCGTTGAATGCGGTCCAATTATCACCTTTTACAAAAACGTTGGCTTTGGATATCAGATAGTACAGAGGGAGGCCACTCGTGGCGCTTTTGTCGATCCAGTTATTTTCCACTTCATTATGGGTCAAATAAAGAGTCCTAAAAATTTCCTTGTAGTAAGGAATATCTGGTACTTGAATGAAAAGGATACCATTAGTGATCTTGACATCAATAATGTGCGCATACTCTTTAAGGGTTAGTGTTAATTGATAATCCTGAAAAGTAAAATAGTGCAACTGTGGATCATAGAACTGGAGAAGTGTTCTCAAAGCCCCTTCTTCATAATCATTGTTCACCAATGGCAATAAGTTTCCATATTGTCCTTTGAAAACCTCCTCATTTAGCCCTTTCACAAGAGCTTCTATCTCTCGCAATTAACCAACAAAGAACTAAAATCAATAACCACCAGTGTTTCAGAGAGGCTCTACGCTTGTCTCCAAGTTGTTATCCATCCTTGATGCAGATGACAACTTCAAAATATCCTATAAATGACATGCAGATGCAGGTTAGACACTTTTTATATATATTTTTTGTAAAATAAATATGCCATGAAGCAAGTGCCTCAAACATGTGATCAAATATTTCTATAAACCCAAGTAAAATTCCAAATAAACAGATCAAAAATTTAGAAAATAAATATGAGAACCACCAACAGAACATAGTCACCATCTGAACATAGTCACCATTGGTACCTATGATAATCAATTATCTTCCCACTCACGGTTGAAAACTAGGCCAAGGTAAGGTCAGGTAACTCAGAATCGAGGGTACTCCTGAGGACACTATTGCCGTGTCGCCTACGTGAAAATGATAGCACATCATTTGTACCTCATCCGAGCATGGAAGACATTGCAATGCTAGTGAAACCTAATTCAACTAGCCGCCATGTTCCAATTTATTCCTAGTGTTCTATGGTTGTCACTTGGTCAGGGTATTGGGCCTTTTACCTCATAGTAACACCACCCAATCATGACAAAGCAAACACAACAGTAGTATATGGAAAGCGATAAAATGCATGCAAACATATGTACGAAAGCATATAAATAAAGCAACAACAAAGCAATAACACACAAAACATCCAAAGATTAAAACAAATGAAAGTTAGGATTGACTTGCATAGGATGGACCAATAGTTGGTCAACCTATCCCCAACATAGCCACCAGCTGTCGTTCCATGAAAAAAACACAGAGTCGCCACCGAACTCTATTTACCTCGAAGGAAGGGAAGATATCGAGGGAACCCCAAAGGAATGGATAAGATGGTCTTGCAACCAAAAGAACGGGTAAGGAAGTCGGTTATGCGGGGGGGAGGTATTATCACCCCACACATTTGTGGTACTCCACAGGATCCACTTTCGTTTGTTCTCATCTAAGGGTGTGTAAAAATATATGTCTAAAGTTTATTTCTAAAAGGAATGCATTCAAAAGAAAATACGGGGAAAAGGAGGAATATTTACAACTTTCGCTCGCCTAGGCCCTATAACCTAGTGCCTACGTACTCCCTCGTGCAATGAGAAAGTCATAACACTTGATTTTGGCTCACATGTTCTGATTTATTTTGTGTTTTTATGAAAATGATGCATTAGACAATCCAAACATAGGAATGTTGACTTATTTTGCTCGATAAAAGGCCTAAGTCGTTAGCTTCGTATTGGAATGGCTAAAACACACTTGCTTATTGAAAAGAGTTTTAAAGAGAGAAGTGTCACAAGCGCACAAAAATGTTTGAGTTGGTTTGTTTCTTTTACCTTAAAAAAGGGTTTTTGTTGTTAGAGAGTATTTTTATGAGTTTACAGGAAAAAGAAGGTTTTAGTTTTAATGCATATGCAAAAGAGGGAAGAAAAATGCTAAAAGGGAAATGTCTACCTACGTTAGCATACCCAAAACCTAGAGGAAGGGATAACTATCCTATATG